>CAXIVR010000001.1:203726445-204293945 GCA_964035755.1 Teleogryllus oceanicus | reverse complement strand
CATCGTTTACGTAATGTAGGAACAGAATTGGGCCTAAAATCGATCCTTGAGGAACTCCACATGCAACGGGCAACGAGTCGGAAAGGTGCGTACGTAATGTTCCATCATTCCAGTAAGGTATTTCAACTCTCTGAGATCGTTGTTTAAGGTACGAACATAACCAATCTAGAGCAATACCACGAATTCCATGTGAAGGTAATTTGGAAAGTAAAATGTCATGATCAATGACGTCAAAAGCTTTTGAGAGATCTAAAAATAATCCAATAGGTGCCTCATTTTGATCCAATGATGAGGCGACATCTTTAAGAAAAGAAAATATAGCTGTTTCCGTTGATTTTGATGTTCTAAATCCATGTTGGCAATCTGAAAGCGCGTCATGTTTACTGAATCTCGAAACCGATTTTCCGGAGCTTTACATAACTTTTTTCTACACTATGTAGAAAGTAGAAAGGGAAGAAAGAGAAATTTGAAGACAAATGTAATTAGTTTCAATACTTCTCACGGCGTTAATATGCACATTTCAGTGGATTTGTACACATTATTGCATTTGTGAGTGGATGTTCTTCAAATGATATTTTTCGAAAACTCAAAAGATTCCTGTGAAAAGAAGCTTCAAATGTCGCATTAAAAGTAACGCTTAACGCCATTTTCTTAAAGACGGCTCCAAATTTTTCAATGAAAATTACTATTTAGGACAAGGTTTTAGCCTTCTTTAATATTTTTAAAATGATATTTCTTTTCTGCTATTGGGAAACTGAAAATTTGAGATAATGTCAAAAAATGTACTTTGGGCAGCGATAGATGGCAGCAGGAAATAAAGAAAGGCAAGACTGTACAGTACCAGTCCACACCAAGGAAATTAGAAACTTTTACTACAAGAGATTCTGTGCCATTTTGTAGGACCTCTAGTTTTTCTTTGTATAAATTTTGCCATGGATTTAAGTATACGCAAATGCAAGTCCAATAGGGATAGATTTTGCAAGACAGTTGGAAATGGCACAAAAAACTGGAAAAGAAAAGATTACATCACCGTGCTCGCAATACAGATAGAAAAAAAATGTATACCATGACAGCCCAAATTGTAGAGTAGAAAGTGGACGGAAGGACAAACGTAAATTCAGTATTGTGATCATGATTCCGCATTCTTAATTACGGTGAATTCCCAGTTGTTACTGATGGCTAGGGAGCGGATTTCTGTGATTTTGCATATTTTTGTACGTTGCTTGAGTGCATAACTAAGTGAAATTTTTTGACATGTGGTTAGAATAGGATGCTATGAAGATTAATGTTGTATATGTGCATATTTGGCCGACTTTTTCCTATTGGTGAATATTCGTGTAATTATACATTCGTATACTAATATTTTGCATGAGTCTTATCTATAATCTTTTCATAGAATCTATTTATTGTGATAGTTCATTGATTCGAAAGAGCTTGTCACAGTTTACGTTGGTTTTCTGTAGATGATAAAATACTTGTAGAAATGTAGGATAATTTTTGACATTTTTTTAAACCAGACAGAGACATACCATGTACTTCACTAAGGTGAATATTTTCAATTATTTCTTCCGCGAAGGAAGGTAGAATATATAATGTTTGCACAAAAATATACATTTTCATTCTAAATATGCTTCTCCTGAATTTTATCAGTGAGGTTTACAGAGGAAATTAAATATTGTTAATTATAATTACATATTATAGGGTATATTTAAGAACTTTTAGGTCATAAATGCATATTTTTAAAAGCATATTTCAAGATTATTTTAGAGCACAAAAATCCTCTCCCTACTGATGACATATGCTGTGATGGTTTTAATTTTTCTCTTCTGTGAATCAAATTCATGAATAGAAAAAAAAAACAGAAATATCCATTTTTTTTCAGGGCCAATGATTCTACGGCCTACACCGTAAACTTCAATAATGGTAACTTATTGTTTTATTACATTAATAAACATTTCCAAATTTCAAAATCAGAAAGAAATATTTATTTACAATAATAAAGAATAATAAAAATGAAAAATAAAAAACTTTGTACAATTAACAACTAAAAGAAAAACAAACTCAATCCTAGCAGTCAGTTCTTTAAATATATCTACAGTCTATTCTCTGAACATACACCTTTTTGCTCAAATCTACAAACCATCAAAACATTGTCTATTTTCCTGAATCTTTTAAACCCTCCAACATTCCAACATATATATTCTCTGTCGATACTTCAAACATTTAAGTCTTTCAACACTCACTCCGTCTTATATTATATAAAGTTTTTCAGCCATCAACGAAGACTATGGACCCATTCAGGATTCTCGATTCAGTAAGACGTCTACTTTAGTTGTTGATTTTGATATTTTGGTAATTCCAGTCAAAGCAGGCCGTGCACATGAACGTCTTCTAAATGTTAAACTTCCATGACATCTCGACTCATTACAATACTTTTAATAAAAGTCCGAGCACGTTAAAAATTAGTACTGTTAGCCATACTGTGCATCAAATCTATATTACATTACTTTAAAAGGCGCGTCATAATCCTTAAAACGTCACATTTACAGTGAAATATTTTTGCTTCCATCGTTGTAGCTCTGATTATAGTTAAGAAACTTTATTTTTCACATAGATGCTAGCAGTCAGAAAAACACTGATGCAAGAATAGCCGGTGCAAATTATCACAGGTAAGAAACACCATGTGAATATTGGAAGTTTCCGATAAATTCCGGTTTCGCGTAGCGACGAGGGAAATTATCTGGAAATTACTAATGCGGAGTGGCATTAGACTATTGCATGAATGATACTACATCCAAAAAAGTTTCGGAATGCACCAAATATTGATTACATTGTGTTCGCACTCCAAGTGTACACGGCAGCGCTTCACACCTTGTGATGGCCAGCAGGAGGATGTGCTAAGAAAAAGAGATAAGGAGAAACAATACGTTTTGGGGGATTTACTGTCTTCACTGGTGCATATAGATGTATAGTGTTAAGCTACTGGTGTTAATTTCTCTTGTGGAATAGTAATTTCTAAAATATGTTACATTAAAGTTCAGCTTTTTCCTTACCGAAGACACTCGGGATATCTATTACGATCTCCTTCTATTACGATTCAATTAACATTACATAAGTCAAAATTGCATGCAACGCTGCTAAAAGCATAGTTATTATTTGAATGCGACCTCCACAGATAATGTTAACAGAATTCCAAAAGACGTAAACTATTTTAGATGGTTCTTAAAGAGATACAATCAAGTGATTCTAAATCCACTGCACTCTTTATTACATATATGTGAAGTATAAGATCCATGTGATGTGTACGTAAGTAAGGGAATGTCATAGAACCTATTATCTCTACAGTAAATGTGCCTGTTTCAGTACGTTTATCAATTGTCGTAAAAGAGAACAGTGCTGAGAACATTACAGATTTGATGTGCTCATTTTTTTTAGCTATACAGCCAGCAATATTGATACCGCGGAATGATAAGTCATAATTGCAGTCGCAGAAGCAAGGGCACCAATAATATTATTGCATTGATGTAGACGCATGCAGTGAATCTTTAGAAGTTGAATAGTGATGTGATATTAACAAAGTTTCAATTACTGATTGACAGTCATTTAAACCAACGCGCAAGACTGTTGTTGTATGATCACTGCTAGGAATTAAATTGATTTCTGCTGAAGTATTCAAGAATAATTAAAAATATAAATTATTTCGAATAACAATACATCTTCTTGAGTATACATATTAGAGCAACTCTCCAATACATTCCGACAGCGTTTACAAGGCAGGTTTCCTACTGAGCTCAAAGGAAACGCTGTGAACATGGGATCGTCAGTCTCCTGGCCAACAAAATCTGGACTCTTTTCTGAGACAGAAGGCTTGGTCATTTCTATTCAGGACGAAGTAACCTCCACTCGCAATTACCAAAGGTAAGTGATTGAGGATTTGAGTGTAGACAACTGCCACCTTTGCAATGAACCCAACGAAACCCTCCAACACAAAATGGACGGGAGCTCTGCTCAGGCACAAACAGAAGACCAGAGTCAGCACAACGACGTTGCTGCGGTAATCCATCAGACCCTGGCTGCAAAGTCACAGATGACACAGAAGGAGGTCTCATATTACAAGTTCAAGCCAGATTCAGTTTTGGACACGAAACGGTGGAAGCTCTTGTGGAAGGCTGCAGTCACCATTGACCGCAGGGTCGAAGTCAACAGATCTGACATAATACGCGTCGACTAGTTTTTACGGAAAGGAATTCTAGTCGACATAGCTATCCCTTTAGATCGAAATATAGCTGCCTCCATTGCCGAGAAGAAGGGAAAACATCAGGCCTTGGCTATTGAACTGAACGACATGTGGCGATTAGTATCTGTTGATGTACTACCTGTGGTCATCTCTGCAAATAGACTGATCTCTGAAGAACTAACTTCAACAGGGCTTGTCCTTAAGAGCTGGCACGTTCAGACAATGCAAAAGGCTGTTCTCCTGAGTACTGCACACATCGTGAGGAAATTTCTATTGATATAACTTCACGTGGAATCCTGACCGCCCGAATTTGCAAGCGAAGCAGGCACCTTGGTTCTCCAAAGATCCCGATGTCTGCTGTAGGGCACCACGCTAGGCGAAAGACTTAAATGATATAATAATAATAATAATAATAATAATAATAATAATAATAATAATAATAATAATAAACTTTGTTAAACTCCCAGGTCATTCAAAAGACTGGGAAGTGCGAGAATTTGCTTTATTTGGAACAGCTCATACTATTTTGCGCAAAGTATCCACTCCTTAGAAAGCAGATTGCAATTCGGAGTAGAGCTTCTCATAAAATAATTAGTCGTGAATTAGAGGAATAATAAACATAAGAATAATAATTCGGAATGGGTAAGAATGTAGTTATTCGTCAAGATGACCAATTTATGAGGCTGATCATTAAATATGATCGAAAGAATGAGAGAGAATGAAAGAATGATTAGAGGCATTGTAAGTGCAGCAAGAAGCATTGCGAAGAAAATTATGTATGACACGAAGAATAAAATAAACAATGAAATGTTAATGCTACTTGGCATGCAATGTAAAACAAAAAAAATTAAAGAAATCGTAGAGCCAAGTCAGTCCATGAACATTATGTAAAAAATATATAAAGTGCAGATCAAGAGAGACCAATCATTTATGAGACCTAACGTGGGAAGAATGACGCCCGAATCGAAAGGGTAATGAGTGTCCAAGTTTAGGCATTGAGAACACGTGATGACAAAACGATTCTCAAAATGCTAGGCGATCGAAATGCTTCGATCATATTTAATGATCAGCCTCATAAATTGGTCATCTTGATGAATAACTACATTCTTACCCATTCCCAGGGTGATAAAAGCCGTAATTGTCAGGAACAGTATCGCCTCCGCTAGTCTAATTCTAATAAAATCTGAATACATGATTGATTGCATAATTGATTGATTGATTCCCTCTCCAGGAATCTCCCCAACAGGGCATCAGCCCAGTCGGTTCCAGATGTATGCTCCCGACATGCGTGGTAGTGTAGTTCACGTAAGAGAAGGGAGTTTTAGTAAAGGGAGACAATAAGACAAGGAAGAGGGAGGAAAAATCGCGCGCGGTCCGTGACCCATTTGTTAAGGTACTGCTCCCGCATTCGCATGGTATTTATCGGATAAATCATGGAAAACTACCGATCAGAGCAGCCGGTCGCTAGAATTCTTCTCCAGACAGGTTGAATTCGATCCAGCTACCTACCTAATGTCGAAAATCCGCCACCGCCGGTCTTGACATATAATGTCCTGTATCCAATCTATGTTTTGTAATTGCTTTGTATATGTCAGAGTAGATATTGATATTATGTTGATGTTCTTCAATTCTGGTAGATAAGACTGTGTTGTTCCGATGTATTTTTTCCAAACAAGACTGTTCTCCACATCTTGCACTCCGGTAGAAAACATTGTGTTTCAGCTCTGACAACTTTGTGTTTTTTTAAATAAATGAACTTAACGTATAATTTTATTTAAATACGGTTCTAATATTGTACGAATTGAGAAATTTACTAATATATCATATAATTGTAAGGTCTGAATATTAGCCCTTTTGAGGTTAATTCAGAGTTACTACATGTGTCTTTGGGTTTACTGTATATATATCTTTTTCCAGCTACTATATTCTGCCTTTGTAATACACGCAGATACGAGTCAAACCTTTTGACGTGAGGGAGGTTTAACCCATCTTATAATGAATACAGGAAAGGATCATTTAATTAATGAAAGATTGAGTAAAAATCACTGGCACAGGTAGTTTAATAAAGAGAATCAATCTTAGAAAAAAATTACAACAAAAACACATCAAGTAAAACCCATAATTAGTTATATAATGGTATAATGGACACTGTCACGTTCATTGTGTATTGAAGATTAATTGTTCGTTAAAATATATTTATGATGAGCAAGAATAAATATTTAAAAGAAGATTAATTGTACATATTTAAGACAAATAAATGAAAATGAAAAGAACTATTCAATAATTAACTCACTGAAAATCACTGAAAAAACAAAACTACGTTTACAGAAGACATCAAAACTACTGTCTGTGCTAATGCACCTTGAATATGTGAAAGAAAGAAATCAAATTTTAGTATATATGTTAATATTTCGATCTCAGTACACCCGGTAAGTTTCCATAGTTCTTTACTTCTTCTTTTGCCTTTTGGTTTCCAGAAACGTGGCATCTCTTCCAAAGGAACGCTGTTATGAAGTCTACTGGCATATCTATGGAAAATATCATCATAATTGTGTTTCTAATAGTATGGTTACGTAGTGGGTCAGACGTCCTTCAACTTAGTAGGTCAAATCTCCCTACCACGCTTTAATACATTATGTTTCGACAAACCAGTTTAAGGATATATTGTAATGCATTGTCATTACTTCATACTTTTGCTCTACTCGGCCTTAATATTATTTCATTTCATTATATCATATCATACACAATGTGTGTTACCTTTATACGTACAGAAAAAAAACTAGTAGTGTTACAACAGCATACACTTCCTCACAACTTTTACAATTTTGGAAACAATAAATAAAGTTCAACGAAAATTAGACATGCGCCATTTTTAATCGTCCTGTACTATATCCTTGGAAAAACATGAAAATGTTTTTGAGAATTTTTTAAAATAAATTGCATGAAATTCAAGGAGAAATACACGAAAAACTACTTTTTTGGAAATGGCTTTTTTAAAAAAAATCTGTCTCATCAATATTGTACTTTGCTTTTTTTTTTGCAACTTTCACAATTATAGAGTTTGCCGAAAATAGGCAACCAGCACCAATTATTTTACCGTCCATTAATGCAAACGGGAATAAAAATTAAAGAAAAAAATATGGAATCATTTCTGATAAATAATTGTTTAAAACTTGCCTATATTTCACTCAAAATTACGCGAAAACTACTCATCTTTTCGAAAAATTGTACTTAATCTTATTTCAAGATCTGTCTTTGAAAAGAATATTACAATAAGAAAAAAATCTGTCTTCAATATTGTAGTTGCAGAAAATCTGAAATTTTGCAATTTTCGAAAATTCAGACATTTCAACGTAAACGAGACCTCCCCTATTTTTAATCGTCCTTTACGCTGTCCATGGACGAAGTTTATTGAAACATTTTGAAGCCTTTTTAAGACAATGTTGAAAATGTGAGGCTTCGTGTAAAATACCTCCAAAAATCAAAATTTCCCTTTCAAACTCCAGAGCCTCGAGTTCGTTCTGATAAAAGAATATCAATTTTGGGCAAATCGTCTGAACGGTTTAGGCGTTAGCGTTGACCAGAGGATGGACCAACAGAGACAAAGACAGACAGACACGTTTAGTCATCAATCAATTTTTTGGTATAAAGGACAAAGTGTGGTTTTTGACTAGACAAGGTATTAGAGGAAGCAATTTACTAGATAAAGGAGCACGGTTTAGTCACTTTCTTGTTACCAGAGCCGGACAATAACTGTTTCTGTCAAAAAATCGCCGATTTCCACCACACGATTACATTTCTTTCTCTTCACTACGTACGAAATGAGGCGTAGTGAAGTAAAAATTATGCGAAAATACAAATATAAGTCAATAAGTATCCGTACTCAAAATTTATAATTAATTACATTATAAAATTTACAATGAGACTATTTTTTAACATAACATTTTTTAACATGCTTCTCACTGTTTGGCCACCATCAGTTTTCCGATACTCTCAGAAAAAAGCATGTTCGATTGAGCAGCAAGCCATGTGTGCACTGCATACCCACGTGTTAGTCGAAGGCAAATCTTCGGCCTCGCAAAGCATCTTTAACTACACCCAACAAATGGTAATTAGACGTGACAAGATCAGAACTGTATTCGGCATGCTCTGGCACCTCGAAACAGATTTTGAAGAGCTTGCGTGGTAGTATGTGGATGCGCATTGAGAGAGAGATGTTGTGTAAGAGAGAGAGAGATGTGTAAGAGAGAGAGAGAGAGATGTGTAAGAGAGAGAGAGAGATTTTGTGTAAGAGAGAGAGAGAGATTTTGTGCAAGAGAGAGAGAGATTTTGTGTAAGAGAGAGAGAGAGATTTTGTGTAAGAGAGAGAGAGATTTTGTGTAAGAGAGAGAGAGAGATTTTGTGTAAGAGAGAGAGAGAGAGATTTTGTGTAAGAGAGAGAGAGAGATTTTGTGCAAGAGAGAAGAGAGAGATTTTGTGTAAGAGAGAGAGAGAGATTTTGTGTAAGAGAGAGAGATTTTGTGTAAGAGAGAGAGATTTTGTGTAAGAGAGAGATTTTGTGTAAGAGAGAGAGATTTTGTGTAAGAGAGAGAGTGTGAAAGTGAGATGTAGAGAGGTGAGGAGTGAGTGTGAGAGAGTGTGAGTGGAGTGGTGAGTGAGTGAGTGAGTGAGTGAGTGAATGAGTGAGTGAGAGAGTGAATGAGTGAGTGAGAGAGTGAGTGAGTGAGTGAGAGAGTGAATGAGTGAGTGAGAGAGGAATGAGTGAGAGAGAGTGGAGAGTGAATGAGTGAGTGAGAGGTGAGAGTGAATGAGTGAGTGAGAGAGTGAATGAGTGAGTGAGATAGTGAATGAGTGAGTGAGAGAGAGTGAGAGAGTGCATGCGTGATGTGTGCGCGCGCGTGTAATGAATGTTTTGAACCTGCATCATGTGTGTTGAAAGTCCCAAACAAAAAACAAAAACAGAACGATAACAGTCCGAGATGACTGAATTCGCACCTTCTCGCGTGGTTCTTGTGCGCACGTGAGGCGGTGGGCGTGAGCGGTGGGCATGGGGAAGGCGGGAGGAGCCGCCGCCGCCGCCGCCGCCGCTGCGAGGGTGGGTGGAAACACGGCTGACTCACCACGCGGAACATGCAGGGTGGAAGGAACAGAATCTACACGCACGCAATCCTAATCGATAGAATTACTGCTGCAGAAGTCGACATTGATCGATTTAGATTTAAGAAATGCGAGGAAGCTTTCACAGGGAGAAGTGACCCGGAGCAAAGCCGTTTAGACAGAAATTATTCTCAAGTGCACAATTTTTCCACGCCACACACTCACTTTGAGGGTAACATTTTTTGAGGCGCTATTTATTTTCCTCCACAAGCTGAAGTGGGCGTTGTATTCAAAACGTGGGCCAAAATTTTATACTTCTTTAAACACGTAAATGGCTTTCTCGAGTTATAGTGACAAAATGTAAATACAAGTAACACATTCGTAACTTTGTTCAACGTTTTGAGAGTGGATATTCGTCTTTAAGATCATTTTAAATATAAATGCCATGCATTCTGCCTGCTGTTTTGAGTAGTGGGACAAACATACATTGTTCGTACATCAATATTTTATTTTCACTTTCCAAACCGTATTTCATTTCTTAAATAACTGTCAAAAATATGTCGTAAAGGCATAATTCATTGAATGACCTCAGAGAGTTAAACAAGAATTAAAATCCTCTATACGAATATTATTAATACCAAAATACTTTAAATGAAGAAAAAAACTATTTTTATTCCAAACAAAACATGAAAGTTGTATGGCATACATGGGGTATGAGATTTTGGTAAAATGCTTTTAAGTGTATGAACCAGTTTTTGCATGCACAGTTTTTGTATGTTCTCTTTTACAACGTGTGACTCAGGCGTGCAGCAAATCTTCATCTAAAATGGCATTTCTTTCTACATGTATGAAATCAAATTCGAAAACAAAGTTAAAAAAGAACAATACAATGGACAGTAAATTGAATAATGTGACCGTGTACATGTTTTTTAAAGCGAACAACAATGAATTTTTTAGTAATAACAATAAAGATTTCAATATTCGAATTTAAAGTAGTCTACAGAAGTGTATTATATACATGACATAAATAATTAAGTTTATAGCTATTCATTGAGAAATTGGAAAGGTGAAAGTTAGCACAAATATACAGTTACGAACATGAAAACTGCGTCACATATCTTTATAACAAAGCCTGAGCATTTGTTAAACTGCGATAGTGATTGAACTCAGTGCATTTATCTCGCTTCGCTTTGAAGCGCAAAGCTCGATTTCAATGGAATGACAATGACACGGGCAGGTACAAATATGTCAACAACCGTACATGTGTTAGTATGTCTATAAACCACCTGTTCAGAATACTCTAAAAAATCATAAGAGCATGCGATATTTTTAAGTAACAAACTCAAGAGTATAATATATTTGGGGAATCGAAACAAAACGTTGGTGGAAGCCCTGCATTTTCTGGGAAACCAGGTGCGCGGAAGCATTCACAGCCTGGCAGGTGTGTCGCGCCCGAGGTGTGGAGTGGGATCCCGAATGTGTTATGCTTTGGGAATAATGTAAGATACAGTTTGTTAGTGTCAATCGCTTCTGCTATGTACTTTGGCGCAAGGGCGGCAATATGAATCCTAGCGACAGACCATCGGAGATTTGAGAGAAAATAGTACACTATTTTTTCTGGGCACAAAATATATTTCCCAGAAACGCTATACCACAATCGTGATACACATGTTTACATATGCAATAGGAACAAAATAAAAATGTTTATAACAATAATAACAATAATAATATAAATTAAAGCAAAACATACCCCGTCAGAAGACAGGCAGCTGACTTGCGGCCCTGCAGCGGTCGATACTTGGTCACAAAGCCATTAAGGTGTTCCTTTGTCTTGATTGAGATCTTTCAAACCATCAAAACATGATCAAAACGAATCGTGTGAAAAATGTACTAACTTTTAGTTGCAAACCCCTTTGAAGTGGTAAAAAATTATAAGTAGCAATACTATATCATGATTGTTGTTGTTTTCATCTAGTTACTGCTAGAAGAAGCATTCAAATTATTTCAATTATTATTTATTCACGCACGAAAGCTTCTCAATCGGGGACCAGCGCTGTGGAAGAGAAAGTTTCCAGAAACGATTGGCAAAGGTGTCACACAAGCATATTATTTTCTTTATACTTTCACGTGGTTTCTGATCACTATTTTTATAGTATTAGCACATCACACGATCAAAAACAAGGTTCACACACTTTTGAGGGAAGCACAGAACCATTCGCAAGTCAATACTGGAGCGCGATACGGGACGCGCTCGCAACGCCAAGCAGAGCTGAGCAGAGCTGAGCAGGCTGAGTAGGCTGAGTAGGGTAGTGCAGCAGCACAGCGCACGCAGCGGCGGTGCGCCTGACCTGCGCCAGTCGCTTGCCCAGCACTAGCCCCACCGCCGCCGCCGCCGCCTCTCGCCGCCCCCTCTCGCCTACTCTCGCCACTCACTTCCCCGCCGTCCCTGGCGCTGGGAGCGGAATGCAACATGGCAGCGCGAGCTGCACGGGTGCCGCAATCTGTCGGCTCGCTGGTCAATAACTTCGGTTACGTCACAATCGAGCTGCCATGCAAGTGTTTTGCCGCGAACGGAGTATTCGTCAACCAAATATTTTTACATACAAACAATAGCCGAATGTCCAGAATTCATAAGGAATGAATTCGGGGCGGCCGCAGGTCCCACTTTATTTCGATGTGCCCGGTGCGCATTCGATCTCCCGCACCGACGCGGCTTCCAAGCGACAGAGCCGTGGCCAGCAGTGAACGGCGGAAGAGGGAAGGGGAGCGAGGGACGGGAGGGGGTGTAGCGGGGAGCGTGGCGTGCGGTGGGGAAAGTGAAAGGGCCCGACGCTGCCGGCGATCAATAGAGAAGAGGGTGATGACTGCCCCCGAGGTTCCATGAGGATAGCAACGTCAGCAATTTTCATTCTTGAAACATGCATTATAGTTGTTTTTTTTTCTCTTCAGCGGTTATTAATCTCAATACAACATTGACAATTTTGATTTGTGTTCTGAGTTTTCCCTACTGCATTTTTTCGGAGTGAGAAAATACCTATCTATAATATCCTGTATTTACGACGTAAATTGTAACAACCTATGTAGAATGGACCGCAAGATCTTCTCTATCTGGTTTAAAGAAAAAACAGAAAATTACGAATGAAAGAAATAGTGGCGGTATACCAGCTCGTGCTTTCTCGCATTATTTGCAACATTTGCAATTTTCAAAAATTCGGGGAGTTCAATGAAAATGAGACATATGCCATTTCTTAAGAATCCTTTACTCTAATTCTCTCTACATCAGAGGAAAAAATTAAAATAAACGATTGGAGCAGTTTCTGGCATTTTAAAAAATTGCTTTTAATTCAAACAAAAATTATCCGAAAATTAGGCATATTTTCAAAACGCTGTACATGATCTTATTTAAAGATCTATTTTAGGGCAGATTTAAGGGGGAAAATTATTAACATTGTACATTTGAAATGTTTTTGTTTTTTTCAATTTTCGAAAACACGGAGAATTTACTGGAAGTGGGCTATGCGCTGTTTTTATGCGCGTACTTTGCTCTATTCCAACCAAAAATTAAGGAAAACATTTCCTGCCTTTTTTCAGAAAATAATTGTTTAAAAAGTGGCTATATTTCGCGCAAAATAACTCGAAAAGTACTCATATTTTCGAAAATTGTACATGAAATTATTTAATGACCTATCTTAAGAATAAAAGAAATTATGACGGAAACATTTTTTCTTCACTACTGTAGTTGTAGGAATACTCACAAAGAAATAGGACTTTTGCAATTTTAGAAAATTCTGACGTTTTAACGAAAATGGGACCTAAGCCATTTTTTCCGCATCCTTTCCTCTATTCGAGGAAAAAATTTAATCCGCAAATTTGGTGCCTTTTTGAGAAAAAAATGAAAAGTTGTTAAGGCTTCATTTAAAGGTTTCCCAAAAATGAATACGTCCGGGCCTCGAGTTCGACAAGATTTGGGGAATTTCAATTTTGGAGAAAATCGTTTGAAGGATGAAGGCGCTAACGTTTCCCACATACGAACAGATGGACGAACACAGACGTTTTGCCGTAAACCAATTTTTCGGTATCAAGGACACAAAACGTGGATTCTGACTAGAGAACGTGTTAGAAGAAGTAACTTACTGCATATACTCGTATTTTTTAAATTTATTTTACGTCAAAAAAACAGTTAAAAACTGCGTATGACGTATGTGATATGGGAAAAGTGAATTTCTCGTAGGAACAAGATTATCCACTTTTTCAAAATCAGAGCCGCAAGAAGAGTTTTTCTGCCTAAAAATCGCCACTTTCCGCTGCAGCACTTCAATACCTTATCTTTACTACGTAAGTACGTATTAGGCGAAAAAGTAACTTGTAGAGCTGCAATAGACTACGCAATATTATAACATATCAAATCTCCAAAAGTGGAATACAAACTTGGGTTCTTAGACTTAGCACGCCGTTCACGTAGAGAGAAGTTTATCTAAGAAGGCACCAGTTTGACAGGTCACAAATGAACGTCATGTTGGACGATGGCATTGCAATGGGTAGCGTCCAAGCTTTTGCAAGTAAACCAACTGGAAACGAACTCATTGACCAATTGATTGATCGATTGAGTGTAGGGTATGTTCGTTTCTTCGGGAGGTGACGTTTATCTTTCCCCGTTGGATGGTGAGATCCGGTGCTGATCTACGCGTTTCCTATCAGGGTTTTCTCCAACCAGAAATCTCTCACCAGCGGAACCCCGCCCCACGTGGAACACGTTCTAAGCTCCCAGCAGATCCGGTATGTGTGGTTGTGTAAGTGTAATTGTGTGCAATGGGAAGTGTGCGTGAGTAGGGGTTGAGGATAGGAAGAGAAAGGGAAAGGAAAGATCGCGCACGGTCCGTGACCCGTTTATTAGTGTACTACTACTCTGGCATTTCCGTGGTGTTGATCGGAAAACTACCGATCAGAGCAACCAGCCACTAGACTTCTCCGGATAGCGGCTAAATTCGACCTAGCTATCTAGTTGGTGTAGAAAATCCTAGCACCGTCGGATTCCAATCCTAGGGCCTCAATTGATGTCATCAGCCGCCTAAACCGATCATTTCCGAATTGAGCGAGTTGACATAACCTGCAATATTGTGGCCAGTCTTGACTTTTATTTAAATTAGTTAAAACTAATTTAGTAAACTACTATAAACTAAACTAGTTATTTATTCGAATTGCTTACGTTTTTATCATATATTCGTATTTTGAATTTTGAAAATTTTCATTTCGATCATTCGATGGGGGTGCAATCTCCAGTCCGTTGGAGCACCAGCCGCCACAGCTTTTCTGGGATATTTATATTGTACGAGAATATGTGGTGTTTTATTGGCACGTATTTTTATTTACATTTTCTCAATTTCTCTGCTCCCTGATAAAGTAATTGAAATGAGACTTGCACTTTATCAAAGAAGAGCAAAACGTATTTTCATAAGGAAATTATCGTGGTACAATTTGGAGCAGGTTTTGAGACAATAATGTTTGAGCGTTCCTGAGAGCCTTCCCGTTCCATTTTGAGCTCATCGAACTTGAAACTTCGAGATTGTTCATTTAAAATTTCAATTTGTGTGGGAAGGCATTCCAGGCCTCCCATTATCTATGTTAATTGATTGATTGATTGATTTTTTCGTGTTTCCGGGCACGCCAACTGCTTTGGTAATTATTCCCGTTAGTGTAGTGCGTGTTTATTTTCTCGGGAGATGGCGGTGATCATCCCCCGCTGGATGGCGAGATCCAGCGCCGACCTACCGTCGGCTAACCAGGACTCTCCCACCACCGAGGCACCACCCCAGCCGGGACAAGCTCTAAACTCCCGACCGGTCCCGGAATATGTGGTAGTGTAGTGCATGTTAGTGTGTGTGTGTGTGTAAGGGGAGAGGATAGGACAAGGAAGAGGAAGGACAGATCGCGCGCGGTCCGTGGCCGTTTGTAGGGTACTGCTCCGGCATTCGCCTGGTGTTGTGAGAAACCACGGAAAACTACCGATCAAGCAGCCGGCCGCTAGAATTCTCCTCCAGACAGCACTGAATTCGACCTAGATGAAAAGCTAGTGTCGAAAATCCTGCCACCGTCAGGACTCGAACCTAGGACCTCCCGGTCAGAGGCGCTTTATCTATCCATGTTAAATTTACGAAAGAAAATGTAAGATAAAATTAAACAGGTTAAGATTGTAAGATGTTAGTAAGAATGTGGCGATAGCCGATGTTCCTATTAATTCCGCGCCAGCTGGTAGCGTAGGAGTTTATGGTATGATTATTTAATGAAGCTTAAAATTGGTTGCGTCAGAACTTATATTCTGATCGCTTAATTAGTGTTAAAATCATTGTATGACTATTTGAGATTTTCCTGTAGGAAAAAAAATTGCTTGTGGCATTTAAATAATGGTGCAAAGCAGAGGTTTGCATAATAAATTTTGTATCATTGAATATTTGCCTAATGAATTGTTTTTCAAAGCACATCGTAGCGCCTATCATTGAATGTGTGTGAGTTTCCTAAGCCACGTTCCAAGTAGGGTTTCCTGGGAGAGAAAAACTTATACTAAGAGTAAACAACTGGTAGGGCCCGACGATGAAGCGGCGGAGAGGACGTCGCACGTTGCTGGTGACACCCACGCTAGAATCTTTTTCGTGGGGTATAACCGCCCTTACCCTCATAAGTTGATGAATGCCGGCGCGTCGCGGGAGACGACGTGTTCCGTTGCCATATATATATATATATATATATATATATATATATATATATATATATATATATATATATATATAAACTATGTTAAAGAGGCATTTTCCTCGCTTTCTTTGTCGCAAAATCGTCAATTATATGATCAAAATGTATTTCTTCCAGAATATCGTTATTGCTGCTTTAAAATTGCGAAATCGTTGGGATCGGTGGCATAGCGTAGTGGGGCGATAGGGGCGGCCCGCCCCGGGAAGAACATTGAGGAGGCGACAAAATTTCACAATAAATAATAATGATATCTTGTAAAAATTTGCACCATTTCGTTTTATATTTTTGTCGCACATACGATTCGGACCGATTGAAATGAGCACAGAACCTTTCATCACTTATTCTGTGACGACTTCTTTAAATGATTGTATGTTATCTTGCTCACTGTACCAACTGGTAACACCGTGCGTACTAAGTTGTTGGGATTCCGGTATTTTATATTTTTGCTTGGATTGTTTATGATTAATATTCATTCAAATAAAGAATAGTATTCAATATTGTATAATAACACCTGCAAATTAGGAAATCTGTGAGTGGCGCTTTGACAATTCAAAGAATGTTTCATTGATGGATCGTCAGACGTCCAAATCACATTAACTTATCTGTGTATTTGTAAGATACTTCCAAACTGTGATTTTAGTGCTCATAAGTACCTGTAGTGATTGTTAAATTATTGAACTTAGTTAAAAATTGTATTGTTCGTGTTCGACAATGTATTAAATATTTTATTACGTTTTTATTTATGTAATTGTATGTTTGACTATCTGCTACGTTGTTAAAGCTTGTATATTTTAGTCTTTTAAATTCAAATACGTAAAGAAAGGGACCGCGAAATTTTCCTTCGCCCCGAGAGGTTGAAATTGATATATATGCCAATTTCTAGGTCGCATATTTCTTTAAGCAAACCTGGAGTGTTGGAATGCTGTGCAACATCTTTAGAGATGAGATATAGTGTATGTTTTATTTCGAAATATCCAAGCACTAATGCTAATACCATCCGCACGACAAGACCAACAGGTACTGTTTTTTGCTCTTTAGGACATTAAGGTGACACTTGTCTGAATCCGAGTGAATTTTTTCAATTTCTGTAGAAGTGACTTGTATCAATTGGTAAAACTCGTAAAAAATTAGGTAAATTTTGCCCAAAAGGTTGAAAATGCGTATTGCTGCAACACAACATTCTGCATCAGCTATGTCAACGAGATTCATCGAATAAGCAGCACAAGCTTCGCTCGCGGCACATAGCGAAGTCGCTAGCCTTTCACCACTGAGATCCGGGTTCGATTCCCGTCGAATCTCAAGTGAAATTTGTTCTAACAAAACGCGTTTGGCTGCTTTACAAGGGCTAGTCCAACCCCTGTGAAGTGTCGTAAACCCTATCCTTATTCCTTCCCAATTCTGGCCGCTGGGTAGTGACGCAGGAGGCCCATACGCGGAGATGCTACCTGGCGGTCCTCTTGACAACCGACTGCGACCTGGCTTAAAAAGGTAATGGAGGATTCCTCTCGCGCAAAATAATGGAGGATTACTCCCCAGCGCAAGGGGGCTTGGAGACGCGTGGTGTCAATATGTTGACGCAGCAAATTAAAAAAAAAAGCTAATTTTGTTGACCGACTTTATGAGAGCTTGAAGACTACTATTTTACCTACTCATGGCAGAAGCTTTGTTCTAATATTGTCCTAGATAATATTTAATATCTAAATTATTCGAAATTTTAAAATTATTCTAACCGTCGTAAATATCCTGTGCTTTGGGACTATCATTGGGTAAGAACAATAGAAATCTCTCAACAGGAGTACACTCTTCTATGTACCGACAAATCATGGTGAGTTGATCTATACTAATCGACTTTCATTTGGGGGTCGAATGCATTGAACACGACTTTTTATCTTTGCAATAATTTCATAGCACACTTTTCTTCCTTTCACTTCAATAATCGCACTGCAAACGGAAGACGAAAGGAAACTGACGTAGCCACTACCGCGAATGGCATTATCTGTGATGTGTTTCTTAAAAAATCGTCGTATTCCACCAATAATTTAAGCACGCCGAGGTAGTACCAACTATCGGGTGATCCAAGTATTACAACGGAATACCAACCCATATTCACATAGAAATCTTATAACGCTAACAAGAAGAATATTTTTTCCAATATTTTTTGACTCTTCTCCTTATTGCATAAGTGCAAAGTTGACACATCCAATTACGACTGGGCGTTTTGTGAAATCCAACACAGCATCTATAAGTGGGATTTAGAAGACAAGTGATCATCTAATTGTTATGTTTCCAATCGTAAAATCCCTCATAGATAAATTTACTGCATTGACTGCATCCTCAAAAATTGCAAATTTTAATAGCTTAATATATTTAATTTAAAAACGCATAGCATGTTTATAGACGCCATGTTTTTGAAAGCCCCGTCCCTCTGTCAGATCCCAATATTGAAAATGTAACAGCGCTCTAAAGGGAAATTCTCTAACAGAAGTTCGCGAAACACTATACAGACTTGTTTGTACAGAGTTTGGAGATTGTTTTAAAAATACTTTATACACTGAATCTTTACAAAAATTATAGCATAATTTAATTGTAAATAAAATATAGAAAATAAATAATGGCAAAATGCACTGCTACGAGTCGATATCATAGAAAAATAGGCTACTTGAAGTTTAAATAAGATAAATATAAAATGAAAACAAAATAAAAGTATAAAATACATCATAATTTTGTAATTTTTTTAATATAACATACAATTAAAAACATGAACCAAATGGTATTCAATGGCAAAAAATACATGAATTCGATTTACATCGCATGACTTTTTTTTTAACTACAATCTCTCCCCATGTTTTGTATTTGGTGGGACCCCTGGGCCACCGCCCACCTTTCCCATCCTTAAATTCGACCCTCACTACATATAGGAGCAAGATTTATCCACTTTTTCGACAACAGAGCCCCGGGTTTTCTGACAAAAATTCGCCACTCTCCGCTGCAATATTACAATGCTTTCTCTTTACTCGTAAGTTCGTAGTATAACCAGAAAGTAAAAATCTCTAATTCCCGCTTTTTCGTGTCTAAAAAATCTCGTATATTTTCTGCTTTTCACGCTTTATACTACGTGGATAAGTTGTAGAATGTTACAAATTTTAAAACTAATTAATAAACTACTCGTTGATTGCTACTTGAAATGCAATGTCATCCGAAACCTTTTTTTGTTCCTTATAAAAATTAAACTTCACTGAAGACTGATTTGACCAAGTTTTCGTAAGTTGCAACGCTCTAGCAAAACGAAACATCTCACTTTATGACAGTCAGTGGCGTAACTTCAGTTGGTATCACACAGGGCAAAACTAATGGTATCACCCCCCATAAATTAAATATAAAAATATCTATTACTTAATAGTTTATACATTATTTAAGAAAAATACAAGCACATTTGCACATGACATTTATATATAATATATTAAAAACTGTATGTATTTTAGAACAATTGAAATATAATTTTTAAATAAATAATCTAAAAACGAAGTATAACCAATTAATAAATGCATGTTTTTTATCAAAGCATTTTTCGATATTTAAGTGCGACAAACTTATCTATAATTTCATCCAAATCTATACTTATTGCAATATCATTTATTTATTTATTTATTTTACGTCAAAAACACAGTTAAAAAACTGCGTATGACGTGCTATGGGGAAAAATGAATTGTGTGCACATTTTCAAAATTCTGTGATCCCTACACTAAGTAATATACTACTTAAATTTTGAATTTTGAAAGGGAGAAAAAAAACTCCCATGTAATAAAATCTATTTTAAAGGATAAATAAGCAATAAATTTTGAATTTTGAAAGGGAGAAAAAAACAGAAAAACTCCCATGTAATAAAATCTATTTTCTAGGATAAATAAGCAATAAATTTTTGCTCTTATTACTTCCTGCCGCGACAACATGGAAACGATAATTTGAATAATTGTATTTCCCACTGAATTCTAGAAGACGTGCACAGAAAATGAAGTTACATTTATGTCCAGAAGCAAAACAAGGGGCCATCTCAGCATTTGCTCAATGGATCAGGGAAACTGATCGAGATGGGGGTCATTGACCCGGAAGCTGTAGTACAATAGTTGTTACAGGTTGTTTATACTCATTTATACAGTCCAAATGGTAAATAATGCATTATGTATCATTGTTAAAATTAATGTTACTTTTCTTGTGATGCTCAATATAGTCTCTAATTGTATAGAAACAGTTATGCAGCAGAAACGATTTCACTTGGGATTTGAACTTTTCTATTGAATTTAATCGTTTAATGTCATCTGGCAAAGTGTTGTAAAATATTGAACATGTATTGTATGTGAATATTTTGTAATGAGCTGTTGATACTGTCACTTGATGAATATGATTTCTACGTCGAGTGTTATAGTAATAGACTTCGGCATTTTCTGAAAATATATTCTCGCCCTTACTATTACCCCCATTTACTATTAACAATAGAGCCAAATCAAAATGTCTTGATTCAAGTTATTGTTCATCGTAATTAAGATTTTGTAAGCTTTAAATTCGAGAAGCTTCTTTCACATGAGGCAACAGTAACACAAATTGTAAGAAATAACCTCAAACTAAGAAAACGGTTTGGAAAACATTCTATAAAGTCCCACTCTACACTGAGATTTAACATTTTTAGGTATGTCCAATGTTCAGCTTCTTTTAGATCGATAACTTCTGCTTTGAAATGACTTCTGAACCTAGGTATTTCAAATCGAAGTTCATTGGCGGATATTTCGTCATAAACGGATGTCAGTTTTCTAATCTACGATCTAAAAGATCGTTGCTAGATGACATGAGATTCTTCGTTTGAATTGCTGCAAAAATTGATGATATTTCAGACGTTGATTTGGATCTAGTTTGCAGTTCTGCATAGAAAAGATCATAGCATTCCAACATTTCCCTTTTATGTTCTTTGTTTTTGGTCTGCTCTGATTTTCTTGAAGTCAGTCACAAGACTGTTCTATTCAACTGCTGCAATTAATACCCTTTTACCGATATCGTGACAAGTAAAAAATTCGGTATAATTAATAATACAAATGATTTTGTTAGTATTACCTCTTGTTTCCATCAACAGTTCGCCCATTATAAAGTAATCGTTGAAATCGAAACTCTTTGGCCATTGAAGAATAGGCGCTTATCCTTTATAGTTTCGCGTTTTCTTTTATTTTCTTTGCTTTCTTAGTATGTATGATTTAAAGGTATAACTATTAAATTAATACATAAATAATTTTTGAATAAATTATTTAATTAATATAATTCCGACTACAAAATTTTCTAATATGTATAACCCCTAAAATGGTCACTCGGGGCGGACCAACCCCCTAAATATTAGTCTGTCGCGTGAGTATTGAGGATAAAATTCGCTGTTACTTAGATATATTTTTGGGACTTATTACAAATTCTTCAGTGTTTCTTCGATTTTTTGTTTTTAATTTTAATTTTTTCTTGATTTTTCCTAATTTTGTGAAAAAATCTTGTTAGACCTTGGGGAGGGGGCATGGCTCCAATGCTCCTGGATCCGCCACTCCTTGATTTGCGCCCGATTTTAGGCCTTGAGAACCTTCGCCCGCCAGCTGAGCGTCAGAATGTCAGTGCCCTCGCTGTTCGTAAATGACGTGAATGACCTCTCGAGTCTACAACGCGTCAAGTGTAGGAAATGTGTATAAAGAAGCGGTGATATAATGGCTGCGACGAAGTCGAAAAATTAAGGGAGTCTGCTTCTGATTGATTGATGATACCGGACGGCGTCAACTGCTAAGGTAATTTGTCTCGTAAGTGTAGTGCATGCTTTTATCGCCCGAGCTGGCGGTGATCTTCTAACGCTGGATGGTGAGATCCGGGGCCGACCTACTGTTATCTAGCGGGGTATTCCCCTAGCAGGTATCTCCCACCAGTGGGGCACCGCCTCGGCCGAAACAATCTCTAAGCTCCCAACCGGTCTCCCGGCGTGTGTTGTAGTGTAGTGCACATAAGTGTGTGCGTAACTAAGGGGTGAGAATAGGACAAGGACGAGGAAGGAAAGATCCCGTGCGGTCAGCGACCCGTTTGTTAGGGTACTGCTCCAGCATTCGCGTGTTGTTGATCGGAGAAACCACATAAAACTCCCGACCAGAGCAACCGGTCGCCAGAATTCTCTCCCAGACAGCGGCTAAATTTGACCTACCTATGTAGCTAGTGTCGAAAATCCTGCCACCGTCGGCACTCGAAGCTAGGACCTCCCAGTCAGAGGCACTGCAGTGTCATCAGTTGATGCCCTCAACCATGCTTTTGATACCAAAATGCTACATGACTTATATATTGTGAGCAGCAGTGTCCAGAAGGAGGAGAGGGCAGGTGCGACAACTTGTTCCAGGCCTCGGAAATTCATTTTCATTTAAAACATAAAATAAGTGTTTACTTCTGATTACAAATTAACCGACGTAAGTAATTTGTTGCTTGTGATGTGTTTATGTATTGGATCGGGAAACTTTTGTTTGAAATAAGGGGCCCTTGTGGGGAGTTTCTCTGGGCGCCCCTGATTATAAGGAACACTGTGGGATATTGTTTGTTTGTATTTTACCGCATGTATATTCTTCCTGTATTTAAACGAAGCTTTAAAATTTGATAGAGAATGTTGAAATCTGGGATTAAAAATTGACGATTCCATCCTCTGTTCTCTTAATTATGCAGACGTCGAAGTAATCTTTGCTAGGGAGTTTTGAATATGCTGCGAAAACTTCATGAATTCTTGAATTTGAAATATATTTTAATAATACAGAATACATGGAATAAGAGGAAAGTCCAAGACTCAGTGAAGTCTTTCCCTAAATTGAACTCTACTGTTCTTGCCGCGACAGACCGCGTACGGATCTTGTCCTACCAGCAGCGTCCCGGCCTCGCGGCCATGACTTAAGGGGGCACGTGTGGTTAGAACGAAGACATCCCTACACCGTGTTCTGGTCTTCTCAACTTGAGAAGTGAGTTTTCTCATCGTCACACAGCAACATTTGTGGATTCGGTGGTACAACGGTTAGCGTATCGGACAGTTGTATCCGAGTTTTGCGGGTTCAAACCCGATCGAAGTCGTGGATTTTTAAGGGCGAAAAAATCCTTCGTACGCCTTCCTTCGGAGGGGAGGTAAAGCCGGTTGTCCCATATAGTAGATTTACTGCATGTAAAAGATCCTCAAGCCTAAATGAAGTGTCTGAGCAAATTTGAGTTCCGCCTGTTTCGTCGCCCAAGATAATACCTCCTTTCTCCGCTGGGTGGTGAAAGGAGCGTAGCGAAATTTGCGTGGTTAGACGGAAGAGCGGGCCTGATGGCCCGAGTCTCGCCACGTAAAATAAGGCTTTAACTAACTAACATATTCCGGTACATTGCAAGGAAAACGCACATTACAATCTTGCCCGACCGGAATCGAACCCGGGGTCGCGTCATGGAAAGCGAGCACGCGGAACAATGAGCAAAACCGCGAGGACACAA
This sequence comes from Teleogryllus oceanicus, assembly GCA_964035755.1. NCBI lineage: Eukaryota > Metazoa > Arthropoda > Insecta > Orthoptera > Gryllidae > Teleogryllus > Teleogryllus oceanicus. The sequence goes on along the minus strand of CAXIVR010000001.1, from coordinate 204,270,355 downwards.
ATTCAACACTACTATTTTTAATTGTTCGTGATCCCGCAACATTTACTGGTATTTCACTCAAGTAACACGAGCGAGCCCGTCGTGTTGACAGCGAACACGTCGTGCCCACAGAAAATAAATTTAAGAGAAAATGCAAAATAAATGGTAGACATATACGGAAAAAAGATCTAAGTCTATCCCAGGCCTGATTTTAGCTTTTAGTACCACCTTGAAGTAGAAAGTAGTTAACTATCAACCTGTAAACAACGCTCTCGGGAAAAGTGAACATTTAGGTCTCAAGATTGTGAACACTTTGGAAAGATCATTCTGGTAGAATGATCAGAGTCCATTTTGCTTTCACTTTGATTCCGTTTCAGAGCGATGTAGTTCTGGACTTTAATTCATTTTAAGTCTGGTTTCAGGGGCGAAAAAGGAAGCCAGAGGAACCGCACCTTTCTGAAAGCCACTCTCATTCACAACATACTATGCCGCAAATTAAATTAGAAAGAACTGAGAACGAACACAAGCCTCACCCCACTCACCCAGAAACCATCAAAATTTATTTCTATTCCGATCTTTGGAAAAATATCACAAAAAGTAGCTCACAAACAATTTACGTACACAAATAAAATTTTCGTTTCCTTTACCGTACACGAATCCTTCAAACACCTATTCTCCCCTCGCAACCCCACCCCACCCATGGTGAAGTTAGGAGTTTATGAACAACACAATTGCGAAGCTAAACATAGGCCAGACCGACAGAAGCGTCAGTGCCAGAATTAGAGTATTTGCATGCATGGAAACACCAGGCCCGGCAGATAATATGGGTATGGTGGGTAGCTCTACCCACACGATAAATTCCGAGTAGGTATTTATTTTTTTTAATTTATTTTACGTCAAAATCAGTTAAAAACCGTGTTTGACGTACTATGGGGAGAAGCGAATTCTGTGCACGTTTTCAAAATTCTGTGATCCCTACCCTAAGCCGTATACTACTTGAATTTTGAATACAGAAAGAAAATGAGCGTTTTTTTTAGATTGTTAACAAAATATTCGCTCCAATGTAGTAAAATCTATTTTCAAGGATAAATCAGCAATACAGTTGGGCTCTTATTCCTCATCATGTCCTTCGTCAAGGAATAATACTTCCTGCAACGACATCATGGAGAACAATAATTTGAATAACTGAATTTCCCACTGAATTCTAGAAGAAGTGCACAGATAATAAAGTTACATTTATGTCTAGAAGCAAATATGGGGTCATCTCCGCATTTGCTCAATGGATCGGAGAAAAACTAGACGAAAACCCTTATCGAAATGGGGGTCATCGACCCGGAAGCTGCAGTACAATACTTGTTACAGCTTGTTTAGAATCATATAGTCCAAATGTAATGAGCTGTTGATACTGTCATCTGATTACTACGTCGAGTGTTATAGTTATAGACATCGGCGTTTTCTGAAAATATATTCCCGCCCTTAAGCAAGTCATTTTTTACAAAAATACTTATTCGTAAATTAAGAGTCAAGGTAATGGTAAAATTCCTACATTAATAAAGATAGGAATCACGTGGGTGGGATTTGGTTATTATTCGTACAATTCTTTTTGTAATCTAAGAGTCTGCGAGCTGTAAGATGTATTTCCCCAGAATATTATCTCAAGCGGGAATGAACATTCGCGAAATATACACAACGAGCAGTATGAAGGCTGACTGAATTTGAAAGAATTCTGAACGCGTAGCATAATGAGTTTAATTTTGTGTTCAATTCATTTAAATGGACGTTCCATTTTGGGCTTGGCTGAATTGAGTGACCTAAAAATTTTGTTGTTAAGGCAACAGAATTTTTAGGTGGGTGTCCCACTCACGATTTGGGGTGAGAAAAATATTCCATAAACGTTTTCTCTTTTTATACAATGGTATATGACGACATGCATATAGGGACAGCTGGCGTAATTCTGATCATGATCTTTTAAATACTTAAATATAAAAATATTTTTTTGCATGGAAAATCGTTTGACAATTGTTGTTGAATGATTAAACAAAACCAAAGAAAGTTTTTGTTAGATTTTTTAGCTACTCGAGACCGCGCGAGCGTTCGCATCATCGCACAATGTAAAAATCCTGAAATTTTCTCACTTATCAATATTTTGTCTAAGATGGTCACATGAAACGCTTTTGAAGCCAAACGCTAGGCCCGCGCCTTTGCCTTTTTCAGTTCATCGCCAGCCTTATTCAAGACAATTCCGTATTCTTGCGTCACATTACTTCAGTTGACTCTTCGTATTTATTAATTGTAATGATCGTTCCTACTTTTTAATTTACGGCGGGTAAAAACCGGCGCATCGTGCGTGCGCATTAGGTTATGCGCACAATACACGTCAGACATCTACGGTAGTATATACGTGTGTAAACAAGAAAAGGGACGAGGAGACAGATTCGTGGAGCGACGGAAAAGAAAACTAATCGTGCAACAGAATGGCACAGACTTTCTCGTATTTGTTAGTTTTCTTATTTCTTTAGTCTTCCAGCTTCGATTTAGGATCGACAGGGGTTTCTTCAATTTGGAAAAAATCCTACACATGGTATAGGCGCTATTGTTGTCAACATACACCAGAAGGACGGACGATTTGCTGTCAATAGCTTTTTCGGTATCAAGGACCCATAAAACATGGATTCTGGTTACACCACGTGTTAGAGGATTTTGTTTTCCAAATTAAGCGACTGGATTTATTAATTTTTTCGTTATCAGGGCCCGGCAATAACAATTTTTCTGTCGAAAGTACGCGGTTTTTTTCGCACAGTATTACATAACTTTCTCTCTACTGCGCAAGCGGTAGCTAGAAAGTATAAACTGAATGGCTACGGGGGCTCAGAGAAGTTGTTGCCCCCTTTTTTTAGGGTGTGCACGCCTATATGTAATAATTGTAATAATGTACTTTTTCATTGTCGTTTTACATGAATGTAAGTAGTTGCCTATTAAAGCTTTAAAAATTAATATATTTTTTTTTAAAATTCAGAAAATGAAAGAACCATTATTAAGAAAATTTTAATTTTAAAATTAATTTAAAAAAAGATACAGAATCAGTTAACCAAATTAACCAAGACTTGTCAATGAAAGATATTCATCATCCATTATTGATGTTCAAAGTTACAGAAGCTCAAATTGTGACTCTGCCAATACCTGGTGAAAGCAGTAGAGAGAGAGAAACTATTGAAAATAAAAAATCAAGAAAAAATTATTGCAAAGCAATTGGAAATAAATGAATTTAAGGAAGAAGAGGTAAGGCTGAGGTATCAACAAGCGATAAAGGACCATCTGGAGCAACAAACCAAAAAAGATGATATAGAGGAAGAATGGAGAAGATTAGAAGAGATAGTACAAAAAGCTGCAAATAACCAATTAAAAGAAAAAAGATAGAAGAGGTATAACTGGTTTGGCAAAAATTGAGAAGGCAATAGAAATTAAAAATGAAGCCGAAAGAAAGAGAAAAAAAACCAAGAAAGAAGAGCTAAATAAAGGAAGTGAGATTAGAAAACTATGCTGCCATGAATAACATGAGAAAAGGCTTTCAAATAGAGGACAGAAGATGCAAAGGTAAGAATGTAAATATACTTAGTAATGAAGATGTAATAAATAAATGGGCACAGTATTTTGAAGATCTGTTACACAAGAAAATAGAATATATAGATATAGAGGAAAGTAATATTGGAACAAAAGAAATAAGAAATGAACAAAGTAAACCTGAACAAAAAGAAGTGGCACAGATACAAAGAATAAAAAGCAATAAGGAACCTGGTGAAGATCAGATACAAGGGGAATTAATTAAAAATGGAGGTTTTGCTTTGGAAAAGGCTATATGTAGATAAACAGGCAAAATATGGGATGAAGAAAAGATGCCAGTGAAATGGGAAAGTGGAATGATATGTCCAATATTCAAGAAAGGAGATAGACTGGCTTTGAAAATTATTGATGAATTACTCTACTAAATGTTGTTTACAAAGTATTATCCGGAATAATACATCAGAGATCTCAAAAGAATTCTGAGAAACTTATTAGAGGTGGGTTTCGATCTGATGGATTAAATATTTGTGGTAAGACAAATTGCTGAAAAATATCAACAACATGATGTAGATATTTACCTATTATTTGTGGATTATAAAGAAGCGTTTGATTGTATGAGATAGGAATACCAGAAAATTTAATAAAACTGATTAAGATGACAATGAAAAATACAAAAGCAGTAATTAAATGTGGTAACAAAAAGAGAAAAACCTATTACAATGGAGACAGGAGTAAATAAGGAGAAAATATATTAGCTACTCTCTTAATTATAGCACTACATAGTATAATAAATAAGTTAAGACATAACAGTATGATGTTTTATAAATCAGTACAAATATGTGCATATGCAGATGATATTTGCATAATAGCCAGAAACAAAATAAGTTTAATAACATGTTATGAAGAAATGGAAAGAAAAACGGAAAGGATAGATCTAATAGTAAATGAGAATAAAACAAAGTATGTCATACTTTCCACATCAGACAAAAGAAGGAGCCCCAAAAATGTTAAAATATTCAATAAAACTTTTGAGGGAGTTACCAACTTCAAGTATTTAGTAACCTTTATTAGTAAACAAAATGATATGAGGGAGAGCATCAAAGAATGTCTAACGGCAGAGAATAAAGCATACTATATAAATAAACAAATATTAAGAAACAACTAAATAAGACAACACGAAAATGAAAGTATATAAAACCTTAATATGTTCTGTGGTAACATATGAGGCAGAGGCCCGAACATTAACAACAAATGATGCAAACGAGCTAAGGTGATTTGAATGCCGGCGGCGCTAGCCGAATGCGTTTACTACGCTCCGTGAAGTCACGAAGGTTAAGCGCATTCGAGACTCGCAAGTTCGTGGTTGGGTGACCGGCCAGGAACCCCGGGATCTAACGTCGTCGAGCCCCTGGTCGAAGGGATAAAAGGCACTGACTGACTGCGACGTGACGAGACTTGACTTAGTAATTAACGGAGGATTACTCCAAAGAATGCGCTCAACGCCCCTTAAGGGGGCTTGGAGACGCGTTGCGTCAAGATGTGGACGCAACAAATTAAAAAAAAAAAAAAAAAAAAAAATACAGAAAATATATGGACCTATCAAAAACCAAGAGATTTGGAGATATAGGTGCAATGATGAGATCAATTTAATGTTGGAAGGAAAAGCTATTGTCAGATTTGTTAAGGCACAAAGGATTAGATCGTTAAGACATATAAAAAGGATAGAACAATCAAGAATGCCTAAAAAGATATTAGAAAGTAACCTCTTCTCAAAATAGAGGAGAGTCTGTCCCAAAAAAACAGATGGAAAGATGATGTGTTGAAAGACCTTAACATGATGAAGGTGAAAAACTGGAAGAAGATAGAGGAAGTCAGAAGATGATGGAATGCTGTTTAAACAAATTAATTATTGTTTTGATGAATCTGTATGGATCGTCACACTATGAGGAGAAAATTTAAAGAAAAAAATTTGCAGCAGTTTTTGAGAAAAAAATTGCCTATTGTTTGCAGAAAATTCAATAGAAACTACTCATATTTTCGAAAAATTGAACATGAACTTATTTACAGATCCATCTTTCAGAAACTGATTTCACTAAGGAAAAAATCTCTTTACGCTATCCGAAGACTAAGTTTGATCACAACATTTGGTGCCGTTTTTGAGAAAACGTTTTCGGGACCACGTGAAGTATCCTCAAAAAAATTTCTGTTTCAAACTCCCAAAGCCACCAGATTATTCAGGTCGATTGGGAAATATCTATTTTGATGAAAATCGACTTAATTGTTTAGGCGCTAGCGCTAGCCAGAGACGTTTTGCCGTCAATAGAATTTTCGGTATCAAAGACTCACAAAAAAATGGATTCTGGCAACACCACGTGTTAGAGAATTTTGTTCTAAATTTAGCAACCGGAGATATCCACTCTTTCGTCACGAGGGCCCGGCAATAAGAGTTTTTCTGCCGAAAATTCGCCGTTTTCCTACGCACAATTACATAACTGTCTAATCTTAGGAAGAACTTTGTAAGAGGAGAAAGTAAAAATAATGGTGCTGATCCCATTTTCGGCGAGTTTACGTTGCACAAGAGGTTACGTTGCACTGAGAGGTCGCGGGTTGAAATCCTGCCTGGGGGGGGGGGGGACAAGCTCGAAGCTCCCGATCGGTCTCCCGGAGTATGATAGTGGAGTGCATGATAGAGTGTGTGTGTGTGTGTGTAAGGGGAGAGGATAGGACAAGGAAGAGGAAGGAAATATCGCGCGCGGTCCGTGGCCCGTTTGTTGGGTACTGTTCCGGTATTTGCCTGATGTTCATCAGAGAAACCACGGAAAACTATACCGATCAGACTGGAAGCAGTAGCTCAGTGCATCAACTGATGTCACTGCAGCGCTTCTGTCCGGGAGGTCCTAGGTTCGAGTCCTGACGGCGGCAGGATTTTCGGCACTAGCGTTTCAACTAGGTCGAATTCAGTCGCTGTCTTGAGGAGAATTTTAGCGGCCGGCTGCTCTGATCGGTAGTTTTCCGTGGTTTCTCCGATCAACACTAGGCGAATGCCGGAGCGGTACCCTACCAAACGGGCCACGGACCGCTCGCGATCTGCCCTTCCTCTTCCTTGTCCTATCATCTCCTCTCTCTCTCTCTCTCTCTCTCACACACACACACAAACATGCACTACACTACCACATATTCCGGGAGACCGGTCGGGAGCTTAGAGCTTGTCCCGACTGGAGCGGTGCCCCGCTGGTGGGAGAGTCCTGGTTAGGGGGAAACACCACTAGCCGACGGTAGGTCGGTGCCGGATCTCGCCATCCAGCGGGGGAAGATCACCACCATCTCCCGAGAAAAAACATGCACTACACTAACGGGACTAATGACCGAAGCCGTTGACGCGCCCGGAAACACGAAAAAATCAATCAATCAATATACCGATCAGAACAGCCGGCCGCTAGAATTCTTCTCCAGACAGCGACTGAATTCGATTTAGCTGAAAAGCTAATGTCGAAAATCCTGCCGCCGTCGGGACTCGAACCTAGGACCTCCCGGTCAGATGCACTGAGCTACCGCTGCCAGTAACCCCCGTGAGCATTTTGCACTCGGGTGCAAGCGCGAGTATATTGGATACTAAATTATTGTCTGTAAAATATAATATTGTATTTACAGTATTGCATATTCAATAGTTCTGTTCTTTGTTTCCTATTGTTTTGTAATACTATCATGCACATTGAGGTCTTCCTGAAAGACGTTTGAAGGCAAATGAAGAATAAAATTATTCAACATTCTTTGTAATTAGTACGACTGGCAAATTTTGCACCCCTGTCTTGAGACACTTGGTCGAGAAATTGGTACCTCGGAGTAGAGTAGGTCTCTAATTCTATCCAAAGAGAAAACACAGGAGCAGCTTTGCCAGCATTCTGCGGCCGGGTTAATAGACAAACATTGTCATAGTTTGTCATTGACAGGTGGAGTGCAAGTGGAGAACTTTTAGCTTCCTGGGGAGGGGAGTGGTCTATTAATGCTTATTTTCTAGCGTGGACGAAGGCTCGTCTATGATTACATTTTATTGTATGTTTGCGTGGTGCTTTTGGGCACTACTTTCACTTTCAGGCTAATTCTAGAGCCAGAGAAACGTGTGTCTCTGTACCCTGCACGCCAATTTCTTTTTTTTTTTTTTGTTAGACCTGTGTCACACGAGCGTTATGTTGTCGCGCGTCACCTAACGCTGATGACGTCTGCGCACACGAGTCGCTTAACGCGTGTCGTTGTAGATTAACACTATCTTATGTGAAACGGCACATGAGCGCTCTTGGCGACGACGTGCGTTGTACCCACAGCTCAAGCGCAAGCTACAATGTAATAAGTCAAAATAACGCGGGTTTTGCAGCTTTCAACGCGCGTTGGAAACAACGCACGTCACCAAGAGCACTCGTGTGCCGTCTCGCGTAAGACTGCTAATTTACTACGTGCATTAAAAGACTCGTGTGCGCGGGCATCGACGCAGCTGACGTCATCTGTCTTAGTTGACGCGCGTCAACGCAAGCCCCGAGTGACCCAGGTCTAACAAAAAAATTTAACGCAGAGCGTTTTAAAAATTCATGGTATGAACTGTACTCATTGAATTATCTGTGACCTACCCATGGTCCTATCTTAAAAGAATAACCAGAGCACAAGCAATTGCTCATTTGGGGCATCTGTTGTATTTATTAACTAACTTGAAAATAAATAAAAATTATTATTATAAGTTTCAATGTTAAAACTATCGAGTGCAGTATCATCTAACTTAGAATACAAAGAAATCATAGTTTTTTTAAAGAAGAAGATATTTTTAGTTTCGACAAAATCATCTCACTTTAAAAATTTATCATCATTATGAAGCAAAAAAAACTTCAATTGTGATTTTGTGTTTTGAGACACATTCTGTTAGTGATTATACAATAGCAGAGCAACTCTGCATGCAATTATGATACTTTATGCGCATTGAAATGTACATGAACTTTTATATACTCATTTCAATTTTCAACTTTCAACATTTAATGTTATTAGTTTAAAGCAGGATGCTAACGTTGTGAACTGTTCTTCTGCTTGTTAATTCAATAGTTAAATCATGCATTCTAATTGATGCAACCCAAATGCACTGCTAAAGCTAGACCTATCCCCAACCTTCCTTTCTGCCAGCATTGGGATTTAGTACCTCTCAATTCTGAGGTCAGTGCAAGTGCAAAATGCTGTTTTGTCAAACATTCACAGTTGAGTTTGAGCCCTCCCCTAAAGAAAATTTTGGCAACAGCACCGACATTTGTAAATGTTTGAAGGAGAAATAAAGGTTAAAACAGACCAAAATATTTGAGAAAAAGGGAATATATTTTTATTTATAAAATTCAACATTTGAGATAATACAACTTATCATAAAAACATCTAAAATACAGTACATAATTTAAGTTCTGCAACTGAAAGTAATGATTTAACATACATTAAAAATTTAACACATCTTGTTTTAAGTAACATTAGTATCAGCATATTGTTAAGAGAAATATCACAATGTGGGAGAGAGAATCAAAGAATGCTGGAAAGAATGCTTGTCTGGAAAGATTTGCATAATCTTTGGTGGCGGTTAATTAGAATTTATGAAACATTGTAATATTATACATTAAAAATTACATCACCTTTGTGTGTAAATATTAAAAACCTTCCTTCTTTCGTTTATCTACAACACCTTCTGAAAAGAATAGCATCTATATATATATCATAATATATACTTATCACTGTATAAATGAGATCATATTTTTAATTCTTATCAAAATAAAAGTTTACAATTTACTGAACAATTCATTGTACTATATTTTATCTATAACAACATTAGAGCACAGATAAAAAGTTTAAAAAAATACTGCAATAAAAATCTAGAAGAAACATTTTGCTTCAAATTTGATTTTTTTATAATTACAAAATCTGCGATGCAGCTGACAATTAGATTTATCTGAGATCTCAAGTGGTAAAAATCACATGAAACTGAAATGCATTAAAACAATTTCAAATTACACTTGCTGATTCTATGCTTCTCACCTTTTGGTTAGTATTATAATTAATTATACAGAATATTTTGAACAAAAAATTTAAAATATGCATGTCTAAAATTGGATGTGTGTATTTGCATATATTTAATAGTATACACAGGTGATGAAATTGAGTATAATACATGAGATCAGGTGACAGGCCACCATGTGACCTCCCTGAGAGCATACAAAGTACACTGAATGATCCACTTTACAATTTAGTCCAAAATATCAAAGATAATTTTATTCTGTTTCATCTAAAATATATTTATATCAGTCACACATAAATTCTAAACAAAATGTTATTTCTCATACTTTTAAAAAGCTAGCATATATATATATATATATATATATATATATATATATATATATATATATATATATATATATATATATATATATATATTATTACAGGGATTATTAAACTTTTGTTTAATGTAAAGAAAATGTATGTGTGATCTTCAGATGACCTTTAAATTAATAGCAAGGTTTTACAACACATTTTAGGACCTACAAATGATAAATTTGACTGATGAACTAATTTTATTCACAACCAAAATTAGACAATGTTAATCTTTCAAATAAAGACTGTGGCAAGTGATTTTATTCTAGTGACATTTGTAATTACACAATACCTTAATAGCACACATACATCTACTGAGATCAGACTATATGATAAAGTGGAACATCCTGATTGGTGAGTATGACCGAGTGTGTGTATGTGTGTGAGAGTGCATTTGCACATACACATACTCACAGGTTTTCTTGTATTATGATCCATCTTCCAACACAGTTCTGAGAAAACATGTCATATAATAACACATTGAGATCACTGTTATGGAAGATAGTTCTCTATAAACTATCACAGTCAACAATGATCAGATAGTTTCAGGATAGTAAATTTCTGTCATAAAGAAGCACAATATTTTATCAAATCTACTAATCTCTACTCAAAGATATCTACATACACCTAAAATGAAAATAAACAATCATAAAAATAAATGTAATGGAGTAATGATTATATTGAATATACACAAAACTGTAGGATCTGGGACAACACAAAATACCTAAAGAATTTCTTTCAATATTCAAATGAAAAGTATCTTTTATACAAATTTTCCTTCATGCATACAAGGCACATGGCTGTCCAGTAATTAAACTGTCCATCAAATACTATAAAATATAACTTCTTTCTGTTTTGTGTTTCCCAGATAATGCTGCTTTCTCTTGTAAATGTCCAAGGTCTTTGTAATATAAAAATGAGATCACCAAAACCTCTATTCTCAAAGAGGTATCAAAAAAGAAAGACAAGTGACAATATAACATCACTGGGATTATGACTTTCTCACTGCTACTTCAATGTACAGCAAGTTATCCTCATTACAGACAGATTTGTACAAAGTTTATATTGTTGAACACAATGATTGCTAGCCCAATAAACCACTCACAAGATCAGATCACAAAGTATTAGATAAAGAATAAGTAAATATAAGAGTAGTAACAAAATTAAACAAAAGAACTTTGAGCCTACAATGACCAAATATTAATCTCTATTTGCCTTATCATGACAATAAATCAGAAGAAAATTATCATAGGATTTTAAAAGTTTCTGCAATTTTGAGATACAAGTGTATTTAAATATTCAAAAACAATCAGTAAAAAGTAATTCAAAGATGATGAAAACAAAACTAAATTGTAATGTGTCATACAGAAAAGATTATCACAAAATATTAATATATTGCATTGTACTGTATTGTGAGAGATTGCACTTCTGATCCAATCTTGTAGGGCCTGTGTGTTTACTACAATTCATGAGCATTACCAGTGATTCATTTAAATTTCAAACGACATAAATCTAAATTATTTCTGAAATGATATAAAATGCAGAAAATCTTCCAATACTTTCCTTAATGCTTCAAACTAATTCAGCAAATATTATTTCACAAATTGAAAAAGAAACAAAGCAACTTATTTCATCAAAAGCAAAAAAAATATGTTAAATGTAGCCAATATACAGAAGAAATCCAATGCAATGTGAAAGTCTCAATGTTGAACAAAAAGTGTGAACACACTGAAAACTTAAGACTTATACACCCACTACATACAGTGGTTAACATAATGGTGAGTTACACATCCTAAGTATAACCAAGAACTGATGCAGTTTCCAATGTTAGAAGAATTGAAGGTGAGAATTTAAAGCACATGAATTGGTAGTTCTCATATTAATACATCTCTTAATTATTTTAATAACATGGCTTAGACAGAAATGATGAAAAGAAATCAACTACCCAGTGCGATTAGATATATTTTGTGCAAAAGGATTATATTTTTCAAAGAGCATTATTCCATTACAATGGACCAGCTACTTCATGAAGTCATCTTACGTGCATTCAAAATTTCAAATTTGTTTATTCGCTACTAAAACCGTTCATGTACATCAAAGTAAATGAATATGTAAAAATGTGAATGGAATACAAACCATTACAATACCGATAAAATCAAATGATCATTCATAAACAAATGACCTTCATAATTTTTATGGTTATCTTGATTAACATTGTTGAAATCTTATTTCCTTCAACAATACCATGAACAAATTTCATTTCATATCTCATGGATGTTAAACAAAAAAAAAGTGATAATCTTGAAAATTAAAATAAATTTTGACTTTGCACATTAAGATATGTTTGATTCAATTTCATACAATCACTAATTTTTGGTCACGAAGATCATACAAGACACGTTTATTTTTAGCACCTTGAAAAAGATATCCAAGATATTCATACGCAGAGAAGCAGTCATCACAACAAAATACAGTGAAACCTGTCTTAACCAGTCACTGATGGTTCCAGAGAATCAAGGGTGTTAGCACAGGAGGCCGCTCAATCAAGGCAATGGGATTATGGGAAACAAACATCCTATCTAATTTTGTTAGCAATGAAGTGAAGTATGTGTTGTTCTTATTACATTTTTAATTGCTCTTAAAGCATTTCAGAGCAATTAAACAACTCACATGCAATATTGAAATATATAATTTTTAGCATTTGAACTATTGCCTTTTCTACAGCATTGGTTGTTTATTTTCATTCATAGACCTGATTCCCAACTAATTTTGAAGCAGCAAATTTCACCTTGAATTTTTATCTTCAGTAAGCTAACATGAAAATCATTTAATGTTATGTGAAAAACAAATTAATTCCTCCAAGAGATGAGCAACTAGATATCATTGTTTTGAGCGTTCTGATGATAGGTCACAATGTATCACAAAGTAGAAGATACTAGGTCAATAGTAGTAATCTCCACCAGTCTTGCTTTTATTATAGGGTTTCAGATCGAAATTGCAAATTGGTTAGAAAAAATTATCTAATACAGATTAATCTACAGAATGTGTCTGGCCGCTGATGGTAGAGGGCCAGGTGACCACCTAAAAGAGGGAATATTTTCACATGTCTTAAGGAAAAGTGAATTGGTTCCACAAAAAAATTATAATAGAGGTGAGCACTTAATCAAGGTTTGAGCAGGTTACACAGAAGTGTAGCTCTCACTGGCAATACAGAAATATACTGACATTAGTATGTACTTGGTGTAAGGCAAGGATATAGCTAGAAGTGAGCAGAATAAAAATTGTAACATAAAAAACACGTACGATAAAATTATGATAACATATATAAATATTAAAAAATGTATGGTCATCAAACTTAAATAACTGGTCCATAAAATGAAGCAATAGTATTTTATTACTTTTTCTTTACCAGAAATTAATTTTGATTTTCTGCATTTAATACACTGTCTATTCATACATTTGGTCATTGATTTCTTCAAAAACAGTTATTAAAAAATAAAAATGTAATTTATAGCCTAAATAATCACTTCCACATCATCTTGGAAATTACAGGACAGAAGACAATATTATTTCACTTAAAAAGGAATCCAATGTCAAGAAGGCTATCAGCACTGAAACTAACAAAATTCTGTTCCTACTTGCTGTGAAAAGTTCATAGTGTCTTTCAAATAAGTGGGTGAAGAATTGTTCCCAGAATTGCTTCTTATGAAAGACATACTGTACATGAAAGCACTCAGGCCTCCAATGATAGAAATCAATACAAATTTTTTATAAACAAATTACCAGATATAAAGTGGCTAAGCCACAGGTGTATAATTAACAGCTCATTTGATGAGCTATTTTTCATTTCATTTACTAGATAAGTCTTTTTCAATAGCATCCCTATCTTTTATACACATCAATATCATGCAAAAGACAAGTAACTGTAAGTCCCTCTCATGAATAAATGTTGAATTAGAAACCTGATTTTTTTAGTCAAGGTGATCAATGCAAACCTTAGTTTTACAATGATTCGGCTTTTGTTTCAAATACAAAAGAAAATTTGATTCTATTACACTGTAACTAAACAATCTTGGTGTGTGTCTCAGACTGACATAGAAGCGTTTTTCATTGGTTTGAACAATAACTCTACACAATTCCTTTGTGTTTCTTTTATCATCTGTCCAAAACCACCACAGTCAGAGGAGATTTTAATAAAATTATTATAATTATTATACGCCAATATTCTCTAGTTTATGAACAGTGAGTAATGAAACTACAAAAAATATAATTGCAATATTAGTCTTGGTAATAAAATAGTACAGTAAAACCTGTCTTAGGCAGTCACCAATTGTTCTGGCAAAAATTGGCCACTTATCAAGGACATACGGTTTATTGAAAGTGTAAATCAAATCGAATTGTCTAAATGCTATGAAACTTCTCTAACATCTCTAATTATCATAAATAACAAAATATAATTTAAGTAAGGTATTCAGGGCCATTTGCCGTCTCTTAGCTAGGGGATCCAGAAAGTATTTTAGAGAGAGAGGGGGAGGGGGGCTTTCAGTACAAACTCCTCATAAATAACAAAATAATTTTAAAAACATTTTAATTGTTAACTTGAAATAAAAAAATGTTAGAGATCATTCATAATGAGAATAGTGTTTTAGGTGGGATGAGATATCAACTTAATTTATTATTATTATTATTATTATTATTATTATTATTATTATTATTATTATTATTTTGAATGAACTGAGTAAATTTTTTTAAAAAATGTTGGTTAGGGGATGGAGTATGGCCCCATGACCAAATCAGATTTGCTCATGCAGCAAACTCCGCGAGTCCTTAAGTTTTCCAAAGAAGAGAAGCACAAGTAAGCAAACCATAAGAACGCTATGAAGTGGATAAAATTAACATGCTGTTCTTTTTTTAGGGATGTTTATTAAAATCATCTATTGTTATCTGAAACAGAAATTAATCCTTCTGCGAGATATGCTACTCTGGACATCACTGTTCAAAGAAATCTGACAAGGATCCCATTATAGCAAGATACTACATCAATAGTAATCTCTACTATTGTTTCGCTTCTTATTATAATACAATTCAAAATCGCTTGGGGATAGAAAAAAAATACTTAGCGAGGTACCACTGAAAAGAGAGAATATTTACATATGACTTACGGAAAAATCAGTCGGTTACATGAAAAGCTATTTCAGCAGGTTTCACTGTATTATATTCCAAGAAAAATTTCAATGACAATTGAAAATCCATTCATGTGAATGATACAAGAAAATTCTAAATATGAATTCAACGTTACCCACATATGACATTACAACAAATTCAACAGTACGTTTAAGATCATCACCAACATACATGATATTAACAAACAGCGTTAACAATTATTTTTCTCAGGAACTCCACACAATATTCTTATGTCACAAATATAATGTGAATGAAGAACACAATAAAGTGCAACAGAAAATGTAGAGGAGATAGGAAAATATGTCATGTCTTAGTTTAAAATAATAAAATTTGAAGAAATAACTGTAATAGAAGAGCACCTAACAACATCCTAATATTTCCTTTAATATAACCATATAAAATTCCTGTGCAAGAATAGGGCATTTAACATTCATCGGAAGTTCTTATACAATTTTAAAAGAGTAAATGTAAAAATAAAAATAAAAGAAACACTAGCCTACAATTAAAAACCTTCTATCAACAACTTCGGTGCACTGAATCTAAAAATAAATATTGTTTCTGTTTGGTGTTAGGTAATTTGATAATATTGCAAAATAAGTTGTTTTTTTTAAATTGATATACATTTATCAATAGAAGAATAGTCACATTTTGAAAATACTGGTACCTACATATATTTTTTAATGTTAAACACAAAGAAAAACATCTTTTCTCAAGAATGCAGTTCATAAACCAATTTAGAAAAGATGCAAAATGCTTGAAATAAAGAAATTACAAACTCTCCAACATAGGTTGATGGCTTAGATAACTGCTTTTTCCACAATCCTTATTTTTCTTCCCGATGAATCTGAGAATACATGATGGCAAGTACTACGGAAATATTATTACACACAGTAGGACTACTGTATTTGGCTATAATATGTGCATTCCAATAAATATTCCCATATCACAGCATATCATTCATATCTTCAGTAATGCTTCAACTTGTTCTTAAACGAAGTCTTCTAAATTCTTAAGAAAGACACCGAATTTTGGCAATGAATCTTTTCTACTAACACAAGCCATCCTTTCATCATGCCATATGAGGTGGGTATCATATCATTTTGAACTAAAACCACTGTCAATGTACTGTACCTCATTGGTCCTTTTAAAACAATAAAAGGGCTCCTGGATTTATATCTTTTTTCATAATTCCATTCACATAAACTACTTTTCATTCTTGCTTTCCAAATATAGGTTTCCTTTTGAAACCAATGTGATTCTCTTTCAATTCATCAATAATTTTCTCCCTGCTATTTATGTAGTTTATGACTGTTATGTTGTTATTATTTGCACATTTCCATTTTATAGATCACCTCAGGATTACAATGAATCGGCATTCTGAGATGTACAGTTAAAGCTTCTTAACTCAAGGCATCCAGCTACACAATGCTATGCAATATTAATGTTCATTTCAATTTCTTTGAATTCTTATCATTTAATTGTGATGGTTCAATGACAAAAGAAACAAATTCACTTTGAACAAGTTTTCTACTAAATTCTCATCAACTTCCTTCACAATTAATATTTCCTCAATAACTAGGTTCCTTGCAATAAGAAATGAAAGAACTGAGATCTAAGCAAATGAAAATTCTGTTAGAAATTCTCAAACCAATGAGAATTTTATAATTTATCATATTAACATGGATGAAGCTGCATGTAATCTTACTGCAATATTATTTATACAAATTTTCAGTTATGCACTGCAAATTGTATGAGTACTTTGGAAGATTCTCCCAATGCCACTTTGCTCACAAATTTCACAAAACTTTTATTCAATTCCAACTACAAATGAAACATATATTTTAACAATATTTTTAAATCAGAAAATGGTCTCCACATTATGTCAAAAATATAATTTTAGTACAATTTACATGATAATTTTTCAATGTTATGCTTTAATGGCTTATCATCTTGACAGAAAATACTGCGACAGAATGCAGGGATTGTGTAAAGAATCTGGAATAGCACTCTGGAACATCCAAGGTTAGAAAACAGGAACACAATGCTGCAGTGTAGAGCAATATTTTTGATGTACATAAAAGAAAATTTGCATGTTATCTGTAAGATTTAATTGAATCTTTGTGGGCATTTGGCAAGATACAATAGCATTTCATCAAATGCCTCTAAATTACTTTTTTAACACAGATTAATGGCTAATTTCCACAATTGCAATGCTTCGGTTCTGACTGTGGAAGCAGTTTAATATATTATTCTGAATGAAATTCTTTCAAATTTTTAGAGTACCCTGTCAGAATTTTGAATCAACCCAAGAAGCACTTTAAATGGAAAAGGTTGAAAAACTGAGGGGTCTATACTTTATGCAAAGAGTGACTCCGCATCATTTAAAACAGTTCCATAACTAAAGAAGTAGAAAATAAATAATGATATCAGATTCAGTGCACCCATTTCACTTTTATAAGTCAAGTTGTTTTTAAATGGTATTTGCACATGCACCATTGATGGTTACTGAATCTTGTTAGCTGTCAATTAAGAAAAGTTTTAACATAAAGAACATATATGCAATATAACTTTAATGCACCATTTTCTGATTTCTCGATTTCTCAAGGTTTATTGGTTCATTAATTTATGTCAAATTTACTTGAAATGAAGCCAATTCATATCTTCCCTCTACAATTACTGTCCACTGATTTACTATCTTCCTGCTACATTTATCCAGCACCCAGTTTTGGACACTGAAATGGCATGTACTTGAATTAACTGAATTATGATATAGAATGTAATGTACCTCTCATACGTTGTTTAGATCCTCATGAATATGTTACTAAAAATTGAACCTGTTATTTATGTTATTTCTACATGCCAATAACCAAACTAATGAACTCCATTTGCAGAGTACGGAGGGTGTTCAATAAGTTATCTACCTGAGCATGAATATGAAATTTTATATTGAAACTCACCTCATTACTTTTCAATGCAGTCCCCATGTACTTCAACACCCTTGGTCTATTTTGCCTCCAGTGATCGAATACCCTCAGAAATGAAGGAAATATTTTGACTGTCCAGATAGCCCATTACAGCTTCCATAACTGCTTCATCATCAGGAAATCGTTGCCCAAGCATAATTTTTTCATGTTTCAAAACAGAAAGTAGTCACTAGGAGCCAGATCTGGACTACATGGAGGATGGTTAAGTTGTATGAAGCCACAGAGTTCAAAATCTCTCGTTTTCTCTGTTGACCCACACGGCACTGCACTTGCAATCTCCTCACATCAAGAGCTTATGGCAGATTGATTTGTAACTGAGGCCAAACCATACCAAGACATGTCCTAACTTGTCTGTGCATGCTCAGCTCTCCAACAATACCATAAGATATCGAGGTAGATAACTTATTGAACATCCCTTGTACACTGAAGGCATTTTGCACTGAATCTATAAATTAGAATAATTCACAAAAAGCCTCCACGAGTCAATTCATAATAGAAAGTAGTGAAGGTGTAGAAAAGTGTTTCATGTTACCCACAATGTTAATGGACACAGTCTAGGCATAAGATAATCATTGTTCAATTGCTAAGTATAAAAGTTTTTAACATTCCCAATTTTTTTGAAAGTAAAGTAACATCATATTCATTATCACATAAAATGTCAGTCTTGCCACAAACAATTACACAAAACTGTGCACATACCATTACCTTATTCAACAATAAATCATTTTCTTCTAAATTATGCAGAAGAATGTTTTCTAAGTAGCAAGAAATGTAAATGACCGTGAAGTCTAAATAGAATATGACTTCAGATGACAAGGCTGGACTCAGTACAGTAATTCTTGCTCAACACTGAAATTCAAGTAAGCTGGCAAAATCTGCCAAATTTTGTAGACTGAATAGTCACTGAATGGGTTTTTCACGTGCCTCTAAATCTACACAACAGAACTGGCAGTTGCCTTCAAAAGTAAGTAGGATTTTCTACAAAAATTCCCCTTCAATTTGCAAACTTCAGTTCACAATATTTGCAGGACCATTACCATTCTGAGCAATGAAAACTTTGAAGATGCTGCAAATAGTACATTCTAGCTTTTGAATAACTAAAAAATTGATTTCCACACAAATAATAAAATAAAACATCCTTTGCTAACAGAAATACAAACAGGGATAGAGTGAGCTTTTTTAGCTTTTAATTTGCCATGTGATGAATTTAAAAGGGGTATATCTCCCAGACTTAAGCTTGTTTTTGTTTTTATCATCATCAATATTCTGTTAAAAATCTAAAAATGGCCAAAAATTATCCTTTTGACCATGCACCAAAGAATTATTATTCACTTTTAAACTCACCAGCTCACTATTAGTATCATCCCTAGCTCACACTTTTAGTTCACCATCATTTCTTTTTTTATAATTTTTAAGGTTCCGCTTTCACTACTTTCCTGTAACCAATTGTATCTGTATTTAGACTTTTACTAATCATCTGAAACAACACATTGAGTTGTTCCTTAGATTCTTTTCATTTTATCATGGCATATTTTATCAATACACAGATATTTTCAGTCTTTAGTAACACTACAACCAAATAACTCAAATTGTAAAACTATGATTGCAAAAACTTTCTTAAAATCTTCTTTCATCCTTATTCTATACATTCTCCATATTCTCTCTGAATTTCCATGTTCATAATTGTTGCTAATGGACAATGAGGTTGTAACAAGTCCTCACTAGGATCTTCAAAAGGTAACTACTCAAAAAAGTAGCTGTGAATTAGGAAGACATTATATTTTCAACTATCTTCAAAATTAGCCTTCTTTGACTTATTTTTAAAAGTCTAGCGCACACTAGTAATAAAACATACTTCCACTTATTTCACCTATTTAAAAGAATTATTAAAGTGTTATTTCAAGTTCCTTGTGCAGAGTAATAAAAGTCTTCAAAGAAGAGACAGTTAGGCATAAGCTAGGGATACACCACAATGAAATTTTAGTTTCTTGAAGTACAAGTATGCATTGCATAAACCCAAGGAAGTTTAAAACTTCATATATGCTTATCCATACATCTTTCACTTCTCATTGAGAACTATTTTACATGGAAAAGAGAATACAAGATCAAGAATAGCTATAAAAAGTAATTGTATGATTTCAATTTAAAAATAATAGTGATATCTTCCACAGAAAATTAGTAAAATGGAATAATAAGGCAGAACATCCATTTTTATCATGTACAATAGAAATATTTCACAGCATGATTGATTGCTACAAAACATAACTGCTTCACTGTCAGGAAATCGTTGCCCAAGCATGTTTTATCAAGGACATGCAGGCCTAGATGGTCAAGTCAGATTCCATTCTACCTTAGACATGATTAACAGATGAGATAGTGACGTAGACATAATTAATTAACAGATGAGATAGTGACGTAGACAGTTTCTCAAAAATTTCTGATTTATATGACAACAGGCTGGGAGTGTCTGGGAACCATCAAATCACAGAACTATACTTTTACAAATAACATCCATTTGGAAAACAGCTAAAATTGAGGAGATTTATAACTGACATAACGACTTGCTAATTACCAACATCAATTGAGTTAAATGAACATAACAGAACACTGTTAAAACTATTGAAAATTTTCACCAGTGCAAATTAGCAAACTAGAAAATGATGTCATACGTAAAGCACACAAGAAAAACAGATCATATTAATGAACATTTATATAAATTTTCATGGTTAATGAGTATGACAGACTGTTGGCCAATTATACTGAAGTTCATGGAAGTACAATTCAATGATTAAGAGGCCCCAGCACTAAGGGGATACCATAATTAACCATCTTCATCACTGGATGGTTACAGCACTCATTAGAAGACCGACTCAAATAATAGCTGTACTGGTCATGGAAGTAATACAGCCAGACAACCCAGAATGAGGTAAAAATTTCCATACCTCTACAAAGATTTAAATTCTGGATGGTCAGACAGTAGTCATTGTCTTACCAGGTGAATAATAAAACAAATTCTCAAGAAAATAATAGAGCAGAAACATTCACTCTCAAAATACCAAAAACAGTACTTGCTTAGCTTGTTGAATGAGACCTCTTTCTTTTCCAGCAATCAGGGTGCAAACGTTTTTGCTCTTGAGCCATAGCACGAGCTTCCAAGACAAATTCCTCTTTGTTAGCAGGAGGTAACTTGCGCCATGCTTCACCCAATATAACACTAATAGCCCTAAGCAAAAAAAAATACACAATTTCATAATGCAACACAATAAAACATACAAAATTTCACTGGCAATTTAATAATTGGTAAGTACTGATGTAAGTACAATACATCTCACTGAAATCTTTTCTTGTGGTTCAGTAGAAGAATCTGATTAATAGAAAACATAAGGTTGTAATTTATATAATTTTCAAATGAATTATTAACAATGGAGCAACAATGTTAGAATGTTCTTTCATGATACTGTCTGAACAGATTGTTTAGAATGCATCATGTTCATATGTTGACAGGTTAGCTTAAACATTTCAAGGGGTGTAAATGTAATCTCCATAGACCTTTTAAAACTTTTGCTGTTCTATCATTCTGTTCTTTACAGATTGGCAAATTTTCTTTCCCCATTTTTCATGTTATTTAGTTCCAATTCCAGCACTGTTAATCAAAATATCAAGCTAATGTTTTGATTTCTACACAGTTCATGTAGTGTCAATGTCACACTATATAAACAATTTGACTTCTCAGCACAGAAATCCACAAGTATTATTGGATTAGTAGTATAAAACTAAATTGGAAGATAATTCATTAGTAAAAGTAAGATGTAATATGTGTACAACTACAAAAGAGATACTGCAAGAGTAAGAAAGCATGAGGACGAAATATAGATAGATGAAACAAGCAGAGACAGACAGACAGAAAGATAGATAAATAGATAGAAATAGAACTACAGTAAAACTTCACTTATACATTTTTCAGGGGACTGAAGAGAAAAACGTAGAAGTGAGAAAAATATACAACTGATTATGAGCAAAACAAAAAAACTAATTTTTTTTCACTAGTGTTTTACCAGTTTTCCCAGTTCTTTAGGAATACCTACTCTGTTTTTATTGCCCCTCTCCCCAACAACTTTTAATTTTTTTATTTTATCTGATATTGAAAGGAGTTGCCTTTTCCTACCACTCTTTTTCGTTAGAACGGACACGCAATGGGGCCCTTCCTGATGACCTTCCGATGATGATGCGACTCGGTCTCATCTTGCCGATGATGCGACTTGGTTTCACTGCGGAAACGAAGGCCGTAACCTGCGTGGGCTACAACTGGCAGAAACGACTCATGGCTAGCTGCTTCGGTTTCAAGCTCGATGTTACTTGAGATTCCGCAAGTCAAAGCACAATGTTCTACGTGGGAGACAGGAAGCACACAACTGCTACAGCCCCACAGCCTGGCAACACCCGCCGCGCGGTGCGGCATGAAAAGCGATCAGTTTCCTTAGATGCTTGTGCCACGCTACCGAAAGGTTCTCGTATGTTATTAAGGCGAGCAAAGGGGCCTTCAGAGAGAGGGAAAGTCAGTGCAAAACTTTCTCACTTATTGGTCATCTACGTCGTTACTCTCTTCCAGGGATGCTTTTTACTTTCCCTCAGAGCTAGCGTCGCCTCCTGAGATACTCAGAGAGCTCCTGTACGCACCAGACGTACTTTTTTCAAAGTTCCACTGCTGGAGGTGGCCCGGGATCAGACTCTGCACTACAACCCCTAGGGCTCGTGCAGTCTTGGCCCCCTTCCGCTAGGCTGAGGGGCCAAGACTGCACACTGACTTCTGTATTACAAGTTTCATTGACGAGAAATCACCTCAGAGGCCGGAGAGCTCTGGAGTGCGCCGACTCTAGTAATATTCAATTTCCGGGCTCTCGGTGCAGGTTGCCCTGCATCTCATCGAGGTCATTTGAATGTTATATGGCCTTAAAGAGACTTTCATTATGAACGTGTAAGTGTGAAAAACGTATAAACGTAAAACACGTAACAAATAATTTAGCATGGGAATTATAGGAATGTATCAGAGAGTTACAAAAACAACGTATAAATGTGAAAAATGTGAGAAATGCGGGTGATGGGTGCTGGGTTTGGGTTTGGGCTTGGGTTTGCGTTTCTCTTTCTCTCTCTCTCAGACAGCATGAGAGAGAGAGGGAGCACAAGAGAGATACAATTCTTTGAACAGTTTAAACATCATTCAATACAATTACATAGGCACACACAAAAAAAAGTTGTCAAACTCAAAGGTGAAACATGTTCTTCTATGTATTTTGAAATGCTAAATCTGAATCTGAAGCCAGAATTGCACCACTATCCTTCAGGTTTTTTAATCGCGAAAAACTACTGTGAAATTGCAGATTTGAAGGTGTTTTCTTAGCAATTTAAAAAAATTTGGATGGCAGTGGTGCAATTCTGGCTTCAGTTCTGTATTCAGCATGTCGACATACATATAGAAACATGTCAAGTCATCAGGTCTGACAACAACCCCTGAAAAACAAAAATACAATTTCACGATGATTTTTCACATTTATTCTTTCCTTCTTTTTCTTCCCGCTTCTGTGTTATTAGCTAAGTCACAATGAAGCGGAAATAGTGGCTGGCAACTGATTATGCAAGAAACACATTATTTTGTAATTGTTCAAGATACCGATGGCAAAAAGGTGGTGAAACAAGCATATAATTATCACAAGCACATTCCAAACTGCTGTTCGAAGTGTTGACTGTCTCAGTAGCTCACATGGTAGAGCAACTGAATAGTATATACCAGGAGATCTGGGTTTAACTAGCCAGAACAATCAATTTCTTTACCACTCTGAACTTGTTTCACATTACTGTAAGCGTATAACATCACTTTGACTTTCATATAAGGACAACAGTTTCTTTTTACATACCTATTATCTTTTCCAGGGTGCATCTGGATTAGCTCTAAGCGATAACGCTTGGCAAATAACATAAATGCATTCATTGGTCGTTTTGGTCTATCAGTTTCAGAAGGTTTTTTGCAAGGAGATGAAGGCGGAGACAAAATAAAGGGAGTTGGCACAGGTATTTCCTCGGGAGGAAAGCTGAATCTGTGAAATTACAACAAATTTTATTAGAATACTTAAATTTGAAGAGATAAAATCAACAATTATTTTTAATGAAGAATTACCGCTTAAAACGATCGCATACATCTGGTGACAAGGACTGGGGTGGATAACAAACATCACCTCGTTCAAGTTGCTGGCATAATACTTGATAGCGCAATGCTACTCGATCAGGACATGCAGCACACCATCCTGTAAAAACAAAAATTGTATTTCTCATAAAAATCAAAATATGAAAGAAAAGCATATGTGCTTGCAAATGAGAATTCAATAATTTATTGCCAGGAACACTCAGAAAATAAAAAAATAATCAGATTTAGATGCTAAGAAAAACTTTGTATTACCCAATTTTAAACAATTTTGTTCTCTACTTTATACCTTCTCCTTTAAATAAGCATTCATCATTCTTCATTGTGAATCATTCTGTCTATCCTAAATAATTTATTTTATCAATAGTTTGTCTGCAAATTTATCTTCACAGTTCCAAAATGCTTAATACACATGAACTTCTTAAGTATGTGATAAGTAGAGCCCGAAAGTTTTATTATTATTATTATTATTATTATACATTGTTTTTCTCGGTATTCACCGGATTTTTATTTGACTTTGTGTCGGGTTAATAACCAAGACACAGGTCAATTCATGTTTCGTCACAATTTAGGAATTTTCGAACAATCCTGCATGTGTTTAAGACGATCAATTTTTGCATAATTTTATAGGTATATTTTGGTATTTGAATAAGTTCCAGATTTTTATGGATGTTATTTGGTATAACTCCTGTGCACGAAATGACCAGAGGAACAATATGAACTTTTTGGAGATGCCATAGTGCCTTGACTTCAGTTGCTAGTTCTGTATACTTTGTTATTTTTTTGCATGTGCTGTTTGAGATTAGCTGTTTATGTCAATCAGGAAGCCAATCTTTTGCCGTTGTCTACAAAAGTTATGTCTGGTCGTAATGGTGAATAGTTTTATCTGTAATAATTTCTCTGTCATAGTACAACTTAAAGTTTGAATTTTCAAGTACAGTTACGGGAACAATTTGTAATATGGGCGGTCATTTCTTTAGGTTGGATTTCCCAGTTTAATGATATTTCCTATAGGTGTAATCTGTATGAGCCATTAATTTGCATCCTGATGTGATGTGCTGTATGCTCTCAACTGTTGTATGGCATTTTCTACATTTGTCATCTATTGTTTGTTTGAGGATATGCTTCCTGTAACTTTTAGTGTTGATCACTTGATCCTGTATGGCGACCATGAACCCTTCTGTTTCGCCAAACAGATTACCGTATTTTAGCCAAGTGTTTGAGGCTTTTGAGTCTACATGAGGTTGCTTGAGATCATTTGCATGGCGTCCATGGAGTTCCTTTCTTGACCACGTGTCTATTTTGCAGTTATTGTCTGTAACCCGCAGAGAAATGTCCAGCTGTTTGTTGTTAAGTTTAAGAGGGGTTAATTTAGTATCTACTTGAACTATTGCAGCGTGTAGTTCTGAGGTTGCCTGTTTCTCATAATAAAAGTTCCTTAATGAATGGATTTGTTTGTAACACAAGTTCTTTAGATCTATTAGGCCTCTTCCTCCCTCACTTCGATGGTGATGTCTGAATTTTGTCAAAATTGTGCGGGTTATTATTATTATTATTATTATTATTATTATTATTATTATTATTATTATTATTATTATTATTATTATTGTTGTTGTTACGATTTTATGACTTTTAACAATAAGAAACACTTAATTGTACTTCTGGAGTTTTTTTAGTAGATTTTCATTTTGTTTTTTTGTGCCTATTTTAGCTTCTGATGCATATTTTTGGCATTGCCTTATTTGCGCCTTTTTCTTGTTTTTTTCATCATTATTTTCCCTTTTTTCCCCTCCTGGCACTAATCTCTATCAAGCTATACCTGCAAGACTAGACAATGTAAAGGCATGGTTGTGTATTGTCTTACTGTGGCTGTGGAGGCTCCAGTGTCAGGTTGTGTTAAAAATGTAACAAGGAATGGAAGATGATACCAGTGAAAATTTTTGTTGTTTTTCATGGATGCTTACAGACTTGTTCACTCACAAGGAATCTCATCATATGATTAGAGTATGGCCTCAGTTCCCTTTTGAGGACAGAGTTGTCTGTACATGATATACCCTTCTCACTTCCTTTTTGTTCTCTCTTCCCTTCTGGCAATTACCCAAGTGTGAAGGACTAAATCTATAATTCTGTTTTCACTAATACCATTTCCAGATTCAAAAGGAGTCCACAATTGCATTTCGTAGAGACAGCAATGCAAGTAAAATAAATTTGTAGTCATCATACCGAACGGTCATGTGCAATCAAGATTACAAAGTAAAGATAGTTTCCTTCCAGTGGAGGTAACTAGTAAGTGGTAATGTAAATTTTACAGTTAGAATAAAAATATGAATCATTTGAATTATTAATCTTTTTTACAATAGATACTTTTAAAATATTTCTGATGCTCTTGTACCCATAATTTAGCCAGAATAAATTCCTTTTTTGTTTGCTTATTTTAGAAAAAATAAATGCCTTTTTGCCAGTTTATTTTATGTACAATAAATGCCTGAACTTCCAGGCTCTAGTGATAAGACAATCTCAGTCATCCCCTAAGATGTATAAAAATAATTATATGTTAAGAAAATATTTACTCACCAGCTATTAATAATTTACATTTCCACATAAATGCTTTTAATAACGATTATTCAATTCCTGAACATTCAAGTGAAGAAGAATAAATCACGTTATAATGCTAATGAGAACTGTTGCTCCAAGATTCACTTTCATAACACAGTGCAGGATGCAAATGACCAGAACTGGAGGAAACATCCTTTATGGACATCAATTATTACAAGATTGACATTACATTATTACAATTAATTCATTAATTACAATTACAAAAGATTATTGAACACATTTTTTTTAACTCTTTATTTCATTAGATCTAATATATAAATATCAATGTTTGTTTGTTTGTTTGTTTGTTTGTTTGTTAGTTCACGTTTTATGTGCTGCTATACCATTCATCCAACTGCAATAAAACTTGATCAACCTATTGCTAGCACTTGCATGAAGAACACAGACATTGTACAATGGGAACGTACATTTGTCTGTCACACATAGACGCACATTGATGATGATTTTATGCGTTTATGTTGATTTGAGTGCCCCTGAACAGAAGTTCCATACAACCTGCCACTTCCTCAAGTATTAAGTGCATCTTCACTGCATATTCTGCCCTGCGATTGTGAAATATAAGCCAGAATTATTACTTAAATGTTATTTTGGATAAGTAAATCAAATTCCTCCAAGACAGTGTCATAGCGGATGCATGTTCAAACTTGAGGAAGAACTTTTAACAATGGTATACTTGACAACCATGTCCAAATCAGAATATAGAACAAATCCATACTCACAAGTATGTCATTTACCTATTAAAATTTTAACAGAGCGTAGTATAAAACGTGATTAACAATCACTTGACTAGTAACATGTAATACATCGCAATAGCGAAGCATTGCCAGGTTCACTAGTTTACAATACAAATATCATTGTGACTTCAAAAAAGGATCATTTGGTATTTGATGCCAAAGGATTTCAGAGAGGTAACCCCCTTTCACCTTAAGGGATCAGCTCTATTGATTTATGGTCTTCACAAAACCATGAGGGAAAGTGAAGTGTAAGACAGCTGCTAGTCCACAATAGCCTCTTGCTCAAGACTGTCAATACTGGGGGAAGAGAGACACATCCCGCTTGATGCAGTCCTGCTTTAACAAAACATGCCAGGTCCAAAGGAGCGAACCTCCAAAATAAACCACATGTCCCAGGTGCAACCGTACCAATGGATGTATCTGAATGATATGACAGAGGGTAAAAAGTTGCAAATGTGAGTCCTTCAGAAGATGGCAAACAGTCTATCTTCATACTATCTTCCTCTGAAAATTGGGGCTCTCTGGAGGTGACAGAACAACCCCTAGCTACTTGAGGGACCACACACGAATAATAAAAAGGAAAACAAAATAATCAACAAAACCTGAAACAAAATGAGAAGACAACATTGACAAGAACATGTCTATACTACTGTTCAAGTATGAATCTGGCTAATTTGCAAATTAGCTGGTTAATATTCCATTATACAAAATTGACTCCTGAGTAGGAACAGCTACGAAGCATACTTCAGATCTAAGCTGGATAAAGTTTACACTAGCCAACACAAGGTGGGTTGAGTAGGTGAAGTATGTTTAGGTAACAATTAAACGCAAATAGTATGAGAAAACAGGAATAAGATTGCTAGTGGGATACAAGACATGGGTATCACCAATGCCAAATTACTCCACAGGACAATTCAATGGATAAGGTACAGATTATCAGGGACCCTATATACTCCAATACACCACAGCAGAGGGGTTCAGTGACTGAAGAGCCAACAGTAAATTAAAATATGAAAACTAATGAACATGAAGTCCCTCATCAATTGAGACATTATCCTTGAAAAAATGTTGAAATGAATTGAATAGATGAAATTGAAAAGGTTCTGTCAAAATTCCAATGATTTTTACAGGAAATCTGGAGAGGTCATTTATGAAAATTTCACACACAATAATACCAAAACTCTCCCTTTACAGTAATGAAAAATCATGACAGACATGGTTGAGACAAAAAGATTTTCATTTTCTAACAGCAATGAATTCCATACAAAAAAGAAAAATAAGGTAATATATAAAATAATATATAAAATAAGGTAAGGTATATATATATAAAATAAGGTAAGGTATATTCAAATACCTTTGTCCTTTACAAAAAATGTATGCACTGGATGACACTGTGCAGTAATGTACACTCCTGTTCCCAAACAACAGAAATGTATGCACACTGGTAAATCAGATTGTTCCTCTTCCACTTGCTCAACTTGAAGGGCTCCGATCCAATCAGAAGAACCAAGTTCTTCAACCATACGGAACATTCCTGTCGTACTATTTCCCCCACAAGGCATGTCCCATTTAACTAATGTTCCTACACAGAGGAAATTAACAGCATTAGAAAAATTAGAACACAGAGGAATACTAAATACAATATTTTGTTTATGACTTAATGCCAAATAACAAGAACAGACAAATTTCTCATCATTAATGGAAGTCGTGCAAAGCCAAAGAAGCTAAGTACCAACATTTTCAAAATGAAGGTTTTGACATCTAATACAGTATAAATTGGTGCCAATACACAGTTAACAGGGCAGTGTTCCAAACATCTTCCAAGTATTTGTAATATCTACCTAGTAATGGCTCTGATTGTATGTCAAGAATACGAATTCATACAGTTTTTATTGATTTCCCAAAACAAAATAATTATTTGCACTTAACTCTCGTGGCTTTGCAAGGCTTCAATTAACATTAGATCTACTAAACACAGCTCTTTCAAGCTTTAAATTGCAGAGTCCCTAAATACACATTTTTTTCAAATACCACTTAGAAAACAGAATTGAAACTATTTTACAAGTAATAATAGTAATAATAATAATAATAATAAATAATAATAATAATAATAATAATAATAATAATAATCGGACTTACATTGCCAAAGAGACATTTCATTTCTATCATTATTAAATAGTTATGAAATTATGTTCTTACCTGGCTGAAAGCAGTGCCACACAGGAGTAGGCCAAGGGTGCATATTCATTACACCATTCAATTCCTCACGACTACTACCCACTGGGCTCAAAAGGACAGAAGAAATTGCGGGATTATTTACTTGCCCAAGAGTTGGGCTCCATGAAGGACTGCACATTGAAGAATTTTGTAATTGTATCAATGTAGTGGACTCAGATGATGGATATGCAGTTACATCTTCCTCAGTAACTGAAATGGCAGGATTTGTAGAATCTTGAATACTATTGCACGGAACGTTTTGTATAACACTTGGAGGAGACTGACTGGAGATACTTGATAGATCATCCACTGGTGCTACTTTCTGGATGTGTGAAGTCTCAAAAGTATTTATGACAGCAGAACTTTTTGCTGTTATAAATGGTTGTGTTCTAATGTCACAGGCTCCAGACAGGCTATGAGCTCTAAAAGTAAAAAAATATCCTTAATTATATTACACCAAGTATGTACATTTGGTTTATCAAAGATAATTTCTTATTAGCATTTATGCAAATGAGGCAACAGAACTGAAAAATTAATTTCATGCACCTTTCATATTGTCATTGTCAGTTAAGTAAAATTGTTACAAATTGGTCTGCAAGGGCTCAAATTCCATTGGAGGATTGAAGATTTTTAAAACTCTTAATTGTTTCAAGTGGCCTGCTATGAGCACTTTAAAATGCATGGGATTACTGGATGTTCAGAGCGATTGAGTTTTGAGAGCATGTCACTTCTATGGTTCATTGCACATTTGTCAAATTATTCAAAACATTTTGTTAAAAGGGTAAAATGGGAAATTAGGAAATGCACAATAAAATATATAAACTAGTGATGGTACAACAGAATAGGCTTTCTTTCATTATTTGTAAGTTATGTAATATTATAATACTACTTGAACATGTGAAAGAGTTTAAGACTCAAAAAGGTGCAAAGTATGCAACTAGCACACAGATTAAAAGCAAATATAAAATTTAAAATAAGAACTTACTGGTTGCATAAAATTCATTAGACACAAGTACAAGACTTAAAAACTGAATGTATAGAAGTCAAGTAACATACAAAAACTAGTGGTGCTACATAATATTTACTAGGATTATTTGCAAGATTTGCAATTTTTTTAAAATACAGACAGTTCACTGAAAGCTTGTAGCTTTTTTAAGCATCCTACCCACAGAAAAAATTCGAAGCTTTTTTTGTGAATAATAATAACAATAACAATAATAATAATAATAATAATAATAATAATAATGAAAACAAAAAAAAAAGACCTTAAATAAATTAAGCAAAAAAAAAAAATTTAAATGACCTTATTTAAATAATTGTTTGGAACAGATTTTATTAGCAAAAAAATCTCTACCATCAATATTGTACTTTTGAATGTTAAAATTTTATTTTTTCAAAAAAAAGACCATTTTTGTGTGTCCTTCAAGAAAATAATAAAATAAATAAATATTTCTTTTTAAATGGAGATTTTTGAGAAAAAATTTTTAAAATTTAAAACTACTCATACTTTCAAAAAATTGTACTTGATCTTATTTAAATGTCTACCTTTGAAGAACTGGTTTTTCTTAGGAAACTAGTGGTGTTACAACCAAACATACTTTCTCGTATTATTTTGAACATTTGCAATTTTCGAAAATTTAGAGTTTTCAATGAAATGAGACCTGTGCCATTTTTTAAGAGTTCTTTAGCCCCATCTGTGGAAAAATTTTAAATAAAAACATTTGGAGCCATTTTGGTGAAATATTTAATT
The DNA here is from genome assembly GCA_964035755.1 of Teleogryllus oceanicus. Lineage (NCBI taxonomy): Eukaryota > Metazoa > Arthropoda > Insecta > Orthoptera > Gryllidae > Teleogryllus > Teleogryllus oceanicus. The sequence goes on along the minus strand of CAXIVR010000001.1, from coordinate 204,238,750 downwards.
TAATTTTTAATTAATACCATTTAAAAATTTAAATAGTATTAATTTCAACCAGAAATTACACAAAACAACTAGTTTTTTCAGAAACTTGTACATGAGGTTTTTAAGTTTTTAGAACATATTTTAAGTATGAAAAAATCTCTATCATAAATATTGTACTTTTGGAACAACAATTTTTTGTAATTTTTGGAAATACAGAGTTTGTCAAAAATGAGAACAAATTGTCGAAAATGGGGAATCAATTTTTTTATGTTCCTTTGGTACAACTAGGAAAAATTTGAGAAGTTTTTAAGAAAGTAATTGTTTAATAATTACCTATATTTTGCGCAAAATTACATGAAAACTACTCACATATTCGAAAAAGTGTACCTAGTCTTATTTCAAGAGTTATCTTTGAACAATTGATTTCATTAAAGAAAAAATCTGTAACTTCAATATTGTAATTTTAGGAAAACGTAAATTTTAAACTAAACTGAAAATCAACAGACTTTAACGAAAATGAGATATGTGCAATTTTTGCACATCATTTATACTATCCGACACAAATGTTTAAACAGCACATACTTTCTCACATTATTTCTACTTTGGAATTTTCAAAGATTTTCAGCTGAACGAAAAAGAAACCCGCGATTTTTGTACGTCCCTTCCATCCGTGAAAACAAATTGAAGAATATATATATAGATATATATTCTTCAAATTGCATTAATATCAAACCAAAATTATGCTAAAACTACTATTTTTTTCCTCAAAAAACTGTACATGATCTAATTTAAAGAACTGATTTTTCACAACAGACTTTGCCGAAGGCAAAAATCTTTATCTTCAGTTTTGTAGTTTTGCTATATTAATTTTTTCCAATTTTCGAAAACACAGTGAGTTTGCCGAAAATTGGGCTACTATTATTTTTTACTGATCCTTGATACATAGAAGGAAATTGAAAGAAAAAACAACTGTGCGGTTTTTGAGAAAAAAATTGTAAAAAAAAAAAAATTGCCTATATTTGCACAAAATTGCACGAAAACTATTCATTTTCAATAAATTTGAGATTTCAACGAACATTAGACCTGCGGTATTCTCTTAAGTGTCCTTTAGGCTATCCGAGGACAAAGTTTAATAAAAAAAAATAGTGCCATTTTTTAGAAAACTTTGAAAAGGTTTTGGAAGATTTAAGTACTCTTAAAAATCAAAATATTCTGTTGAAACTGTCCTCGAGTTCATTTAGGTCGATCGGGGAATACCAGTTTTGGAGAAAATCAGCCGAACGGTTTAGGCGTTAGCGTTGACCACAGATGGACAGAGACGTTTTCCATCAATCTATTTTTCGGTATCAAGGACCCACAAAACACAGATCATGGTTACACCGGTGTTAGAGAAAGTAATTTACAATATTTAGCAACAGGATTTACCACTTTTTCGTTACCTGGGCTCGGCAATAAATGTTCTGCCGTTTTCCGGCCCATGATTAACAACTTTGAATTGAATTGAATTGAATTGAATTTGCCTTATTTTACGTGGCGAGACTCAGGCCATGAGGCCTGCTCTTCCGTCTGACCACGCAAATTTCGTTACACTCCTTTCACCAACATGGGAGAAAGAAGGTATTACTTGGGCGACGAAACAGGCGATTTGAATTTAGCTCAGAGGCGTCATTTAGGCTTGAGGATCTTTTACATGCAGTAAATGTACTAACATGGGACAGCCGGCTTTACTTCCCCTCCGAAGGAAGGCGTACGAAGGATTTTTTCGCCCTTAAAAATCCACGGCTTCGATCGGGTTTGAACCCGCAAACTTGGGTATAGCAGTCCGATACGCTGACACAGTCCGATACACCATCGCCGCCGCAACTTTCTCTTCATACAAAGAGCCAGAAAGTAAAAATTTGGAGACTTTTGAAAAAAATAATTGAAAAAGTGTAATACCTCCCAAAATCAAAATAGCCGTCACTAACTACCACGGTCTCAAACTCTTTTAGATCGACCGGGGAATATTTTGGAGAAAATCCTCTCAACACTTTAAGCGCTATACTTCCCTTTTTTAAACGTGGCATCCCAAGGGAGAGAGAAGGCAGACGCCAATGGGGAGCTGCAACGTCCCTACAGCTCCGACTTTTACGGCTCCCTATTTACGGCTAAGGTCTGTCTTCCCCCTCCCTCTTCCGCGCGTGACCTTGAGACACCGCGTTAAAAAACAATGAAGTATGGCGTTAACGACGGACAAACGGGTAGACAGGCAGGTTTTACCAAACAATCGATTTTTAGGCATGAATGACTCACAAAAGTGGATTCTGGTAGCACAACGTGTTAGATGAAGTAATTTGCTATACTAGGAACAGGATTTATCCACTTTTTCGTTATCAGAGCCCGACATAACGAGTTTTTGTTGAAAGTCGCAGATTTCCGCCCCCGCCTTACAATACTTTCCCTTCGTCACGTAAGTACGTAGTAAACGAGAGAGTAAACAATCTGAATCTTTAATGTAGTTGAAGGAAGATGCCGAAAATTTTCAACTATTGCAATTTTCAAAAATAAGGCATGTACCATTGTTTAGCGCGTTCTCTGCTTTATCGAAGGACAAGATAGATCAAACAATGTGGAGGCATTTTTGAGAATTTTTTTGAAAGTGTTGAAGCTTCATGTAAATCAAAAATATCAGTTTCAAACTCGCAGGGCCTCTCGAGTTACGCCAGTTCGATCAAGGAATAACAATTTTGGACAAAATCGTCAGATTGGTGCTAGCGTTAACACGTCATGAATCAACTTTTTGAAATCAAGAACCCACAAAACGTGGATTCTGACTACGCCACGTGTTGAAGTAATTGGCTGCTTATAGGAACAAGAAGTATCCACTTGTTCGGTATCACGGCTCCAAAATAGAGTTTTTCTATTAAAAATCACGGATTTGTGTGTAGCATTGCAATACCTTTTCTTTTGTAAATAAGTACGGCAATAAAAGTGAAAACAATATTGTTCTTGTGTCTTAAACCAAATGGTGAAGTCCGCTTTCCTGCACGAATGTAAAAAGGTTTGAGAGCGCGGACTCGTAGAAATAGAGCACCTCTCGTAGAGATTTGCCCAGATGATGTCTATACTCCGATTTAAAGACGGTGGCACTTCAAGGTAACGAGCTAGAAGCAGGGGCATTGTCATCCCATAGCGAGCTCTAAAGCCAAAAATTCCACTCGTAACGAAGCTTCCATTTGGATGAGTGACCCCCTCTTCAGCCAGCTCGTGACCTTGAAGTGCCACTATGTTTAAATCGTCGGCTACCACCAGACTTTGCGTAATGTAAGAGGGCGTGTGCTACGGAGAGGTCCGTCTTACATGGGTCGCAGATAGGAGGGAGTTTACCTCGCAGGAGAAAACCGTGTGAAAAGAAACAACTACTTTACGAAGCCGAGTTAACATTATTTCCTTACCCCTAACAGCACGCAACGGGCAACACCAGGGATTTACAGAATCATTTTCGCACTTAAACTGAAAGTGGCACTGCATCGCTCTGGCGGTCATGTAATGAGTTTGGAGCGTTTCATAAATGTCTTTAGATGTCCGCTGACGGGACAAAGAGAATGCCAATATACTCCTTCCGTCTCGCTGATTTCGCAGCCTCGTCAGTAAATTCATTGCCCGATCCCCACATCACCCGGATCCCAACAAAATACTAAGTCATAGTAGCGAGAAAATAGACAATGAGGTGTTGTATTGCTGGTGTCAAATGCTTCAATGTAGAAAGGTTAAGAGTTAAGTGCACTGCGGGAATCACCGCTTACAAATACTCGTGACAAATCTGATTCGGTGTATTTGAGGGCTTGGAACTCAGCTAACTTCTCGGCATTTATTTAAATGGGTGAATTTGAAATGAGCGAGTGTCCGATCTACTCTAGAACGCATATGCCACTGAATAATTGATTGTAGAGTCGTCAGTGTAAAGGAAAGAGTGGTCTGGATAGACAGCTCTCCACTCATGAAAGGGCTGAACGTGTCGCTCCATAGTCTACAAGCAGAATATGGCGTCTTCTACTCAAATGTCGTTCGCTAGCGCCTGCTAAAAGGTACTTGATGCGAATGGTGTGATAGGCACCAGCGGCTACGCGATGTCACCGTTGCGGATAGTATTCAAAGGGCGAAGGATTAAAAGGATTGATAAGGATCCACAAACTATATTAGCTTAGTCCAATAATCAGAGAACGAGTTCTATACAATCGCAAAAGACAATTTGGCCTGCTGCCCACTAAATCGCACTAAGCGTGGAAGTCGAGGGAAGTAACGCATATGGCCTGCAACCTACGGATATCATTGCGCCACGTCAGAGACCTGCCCTCGAAGGTAGCGTTGACAATAAAGGGAAGCTGTTGACCAGCTACGAAAAGCTCCGGGTTGTTCTAGAGATGGTAGGTTCTGCAGAAATGCATGCAACACGTTGATGGAAAGATTATAAACAGTAGACTCGCTCCATTGATGCAATACATTAAGGACAAGTTCAAGTTATTAGCTACTTGGCTGTCCATAAGACGCAGCTTCCTAAGAGTAGGTGCCAACGTTTGGTCCGCCATTCTGCGACCTTCCTCAGGGTGAAATGCGGCATGGCATTTCGTATTGCGGGCGGCCGCAGAATGGCGACCGAAACGTTGGCCCCTCTGCCTGGGTCGCGGCGTCACCCGTCAAGTCGCTGACTCCGGTCGCGGAAGCCTATGCTCCAAGTTGAAGTTGCCTTTCGATGACATTTTGGTTTCTGAGCGAACAGAAAATAGCAAAATCGTGCACAAACGGTGATGCTTTAACTCGTTCATGGACAACAGACACGATGGTCTTAATAGTAATGGCAGATTGACACCGGATTAATCCCTGAAGAACACCTGTGATGACTGCTGGATAACTTGCCACCCACGCGTACATGAAAAGATCTATTGGACAAAAAGGTTCTGAGGAGCAGGAGGAGCCTATCCCTAAAACCCTACGAGTGTAATGTACGCAGAATGCCATCTATGTCGAAGAAGATAGGTACAAATTTTTTTTTCAACGCAGAAGAGATCCGAGTCGAAAACGTGACTAAGACGTCCAGGGGTGGTCGGCTTTCTGAACCAATGGATTGGAGTTAGCAAGCTCCTTGACTTCACGAACGAATGGACGACGGTTTACCATTCGTTCGAAAATTTTACCGTCGCAGCTAGTTAATGACATTGGGCAATAAATTCACGGTAGTTATCGATCCTTTCCTTTCTTAGGGATCGGGATTATGATTGCTTCCCGCTATATTTTTGAAATGGTATGTACTATTAAATTAGACTGAAAAATGTATGAATTGTTTACCATATTCTGGCAGATGTTTTAACATCACGTTATGTATCTGGTCTTAGCCAGAAGTGTTCTAGCGTTATGGCGAAACACAGTCCGTCAATAGAGAAAGCGGCATTGTAGCTTTCGACTCTACTCGAAAAATCATGGGCAAAGGTCTCCATTCTTTTGGTAGAAAGAAAAGATTCGATGTAGCAAGATGAGCTGGAACCCTCATGGTGGGAAAAGACCTCTTCGGTTATTATATCTGGTGTTGAGGTTGCTAATTCCCTAAAAGCCAGGGTACAGCAGATGAAGGAAGGTTTCCTTTGATTTCCTCTACTTGGATTTGCTTTTGCGCATGGTTCTTCTCGCTCAGACTCGGGATCCCGTATTCGACGAGATTTTCAACGGTTGAATAATGGTTCCAACGTGCTACTCCCTTCTTCGGAGCCTTGGTTGCATTTGCACAATCTGAGATTCACGATACTAGGTTACATTTCAATCTGCCAGAAGATCCAGAAATGTGGCAGTGGCGATTACGGCATCGGTCAAATAAGAGGTCATTATATCGATATCAGTTAGGCAAAGGGTCCGCTCAAACTCTGGCCAGTCTGCTCGCCAGAATATCCAGTAAGGAGGTCGAGCGGGAGATGGAATATTGATTTGCACCAGGGCTGAGTAACGATCACACCCATATAAATCTGCAATGACCGTCCAGTCCAGGTTAATTAATAGATTTTTTCGTGTTTCCGGGCGCGTCAACTGCTTCGGTCATTAGTCCCGTTAGTGTGGCGCATGTTTTTTCTCGGGAGATGGCGGTGATCTTCCCCCGCTGGATGGCGAGATCCGGCACCGACCTACCGTCGGCTAGTGGGGTTTCCCCCTAACCAGGACTCTCCCACCAGCAGGGCACCGCCCCAGGCGGAACAAGCTCTAAGCTCCCGACCGGTCTCCCGGAATATGTGGTAATGTAGTGCATGTTAGTGAAAGTTGTGTGTGTAAGAGGAGAGGATAGGACAAGGAAGAGGAAGGACAGATCGCGCGCGGTCCGTGGCCCGTTTGGTAGGGTACTGCTCCAGCATTCGCCTGGTGTTGATCGGAGAAACCACGGAAAACTACCGATCAGAGCATCCGGCCGCTAGAATTCTCCTCCAGACAGCGACTGAATTCGACCTAGCTGAAAAGTCCAGTCCAGGGTTGAGCAGTGATTGACTACAATGGGTATGTCCATACATGAGGTCCCAGAGGCAACTGAAAACCGGATGCGGAAAACTGCGAATTCAACAGAATGAAATATTAGTTCCCTAACACTGTTTCCACAATGGTTCCCTTCAAGTACGAGAGGAGTCCCACAGAAGATTATGGGCGATGAGGTCCCCTTTCACGATGAATGGTTGTGGTAGTTGAGAGATTAAATTTGAAGTCTTCGTCCGATATTGCTTGACTAGGAAAGATGTGTGATTATATATAATATACTACTTAGAGTGGCCGAAACGCCTCCATCTTTGAAGCAAATTGAAGCCTTTTTTTTTTCAGTCAAAGCAGCGCCTTCTGGAGAAACTGTTCTGTCCCACCTGCACAGCCAGGTGGGCGCTGGCCGTGACCAGCCAACCCACGGGCCGCGCGTAAGATAAATCTTCTTACTCCGCGTTGCACGACCAAAACCCAATCATTTAAAAGCGACATCAGGAAAACTGGTGTATAAAGAGACACATAAAGAGAATTAATCACCCAAAGATTAATTCTCTTTAAAATTTCAAACTAATAATCATTACCGGTAACATACATTTTCATCAATATTATTATGTTTGGATAATACAGTCACGAATGCGTAACATCTAGCAAAGTTTAGGAATAGGTTTGTATTTCTCTGTAAGTAAATTTTGAACTTGTTTGGTCTTGAGGTACTAGGCTTCTGCGGCCGGAGTCAGTAACTACTTGGCTGTCCTGGAAACGCCGCGTCCAATGCATGACTTTTCGACCGCCGACCGCGTTCTGAGACCTTCCTCAGGACAAAGCGCATTTCAGACACAGAGAATAGGAGTTGTCATCCTCAGACGCCCTGGTTGAAAAATACAATGCATGGTTCTCCGTTCTTTCTTTAACCAAAATAAAGTCTGGAGCGTAGTTGGCCAAATTCGACCCTTTCTTGCAGCGAGCGACGAGTTCTACAACAGCGCCTTGAGATGTTCTCCATCGTTAAGCAGACCTGGCACTGCTTTGGTGATGAGCGTCCTTAAATTTGGCGTATCTTCCTCCACCCCAGACCATTTGTTAAAATAAATAATTTATTATAATATTATACGAGAGTATTTTATTTGTTGTACCTGAGCAAGTTGTGTGCTACTTTTTTGCGTGCTATTGTTCAGCAGCAATTTTGTAGCTGCTGGCAGCTACTACTCTCTACTGTTGTTGCTGGAGGCTCTACTCAATACTGACACAAGTTTAACTGGAAAGTAAAATCTTTTCTGTTGCTTAAATGTTTCAATTAGTAACTTTACTGCGAAACGGCGATTTATTTTAATAAGGATAAAATAATTATCATTCGTATTGTACAATTCTACAATAATAAATATCCTTGTAGCAAGTATTCTACCTAAGATTGTGGGTCAATGACCCCATCTCTATCAGGTTTTTCCATCCAGTTTCCCTGATTCTTTAAGCAAATACTGAGATGGTCCCTTGTTTAGCTTCTGAACGTCAATTTACTGCCACTTTCTGCATGTTTTGATGAGCTCTTTCTTTTGCTAATTGCAAGTGGAGTATGATGGTGCAGAGGTTGTTATTTTGTCAGCAAGCAATAATATAAAATTCAATCTGTAGATTTTTTGTCAATAAAAATGTTTTTTATTCAGAGCGAAAATTTATCATTTTCAAATGTCACTCAGCCTTGTTGGTACCATTATTCATCATCCAACAATGTTTAAACAAAGATAGGGGTAGGGGTTCTGAAGATCAAGAAAATATGAGCAGATTATAGTTCTCCCGTACATCACTTAGTTTTTAACTGTGTTTTTGTCAATAAGCAAATAAATGGTAACCTGTGGGTGTTAGGTCTCATTTGATGGTGGTGGTAGATGATATATTTATTAAGATTAAAGGTTGCTCTCATGACTGACACTAGATATTAAAGTCATGCAGAAGTTGTCCTGTACATTAGAGTAGAATTTTTATACAAGTGTGCAAAATATTATGTGCAAAATAAATAAAAAAGTTGTGGTGTTTGGGAGTTCATTTTTATGTTAATTATGACTTTCAGGGGTAATTGTAAGCATATTATGATCACTAAGTAGTAGAGAGGGAATTTTCTGACACAGACTTGCAGAAATCATTGAAGAAATATTGGAAAGGAATTCTAGAGATAATTGGTGGTGACCCAACATTTGATTGGCTGAAATGTGATTAATGTTATACTAGAAGCCAATGATACATACTGATGGATTAGGACTAAAGCAAATTGTTAGTGATGCAACAAAGTTTACTAAAAGATAACAAAATACTGGTTGATCTAGTAATTTCCAACAGTAAAAATTAGCAAGCTTAACCTTTACTTGGTATCGCGGTCTGACATACCATGCTAGTAAGTTGACACTTGCACAACGATCGCTTATTGTTGTCTCTATACACTCAGCAGCTCAGTACCTCCCTTGTTAGTGTAGATCTATCTTTGAACAAAATAAGAGCTTCACTAGTCATTTCTTTTTAGAGTAATGTAATTTTTTTGTGTGGTGTGGTACCACATACTGCCGATACTAATTGTATACCTAAGATTTTCTTTTTCATCTACTGATACCAAAACTACAAGACAACATGTAATTATAGAGAGAATAACATATTAAGGCGATCATAACATATTAATTGTTTAGTTCCATAAAATATTAAGGCAACTAGGAAGAAGTCTATAGGTGACCTACATGGAAGACCTGTCCTTCCTCAATTAGATTTGATGATGAGGGCTTTGAACAATTCATGGAAGATGTATTGGGAGAACTTGAAGACAGAAGAGAGGATTCTGAATATTTAGAAGAATATGATCATGATTCAGAAAGCGAGAGTGGAGGGAGCAAGAGAATGAATATGAATATAATTAAAATACTACCAACAACGAAAGCATTTATTATGAAAAAAATTAATGCTTCAAGTGGCGTGCCTACCCTCCATTGATTATTTGGTGTTTCTAGGCATATCACCGACAGCAATTTGTCCCGTAAGTGCAGTGTATGTTTTCCCGGGGATGTGTCCTCGGATGGATGGTGAGATCCGGCACTGTCCTACACGTCGGCTAGAGGTTTTCCCTCAACCAGATATCTCCACTAATTGCCCTGCAGAGACGAGCTCTTAGAACTTAGCTCTCGGCTGGTCTCCTTTCATGTGTCGTATTGTGGTGCATGTAAGTGTAAGTCTGTAAGTAAACGGTGAGAATAGGATGAAGAAGGAAAGATTGCGTGCAATCCATGGCCTATTTGTTAGGGCACTGAACCGGCATTCGCCTGGTGTTGATCAGAGAAACCGCTGAAAACTACCGATCAGAGCAGCCGGCAGCTAGAATCTCCTCCAGAAAGCAGCTGAATTTGACCTAGCTTTCTAGCAAGTGTCAAGAATCCTGCCACCGTCAGGACCCCAGAACCTCCCGTCCAGAGGCACTGCAGTAACATCAATTGAAGCCCTGAGCCAACTAAACCGATTGTCTCTTGATAGTCTCACCCACCCCGTGATATTCCATTTCACTCTGTTCTCACTCCACCGCACTGACACTCATTCGCTTTCCACAAAACTAACCCCAGTTCCCTAATGTGTGTATCATACCCCTTATCGAAAATCCTGCCATCATCGGGACTCGAAGTTTAGCATCATCATAAATCTTCATAAAACAAATGTTAATTCTTAAACAAGCAGACACATTCAATGTTGTCAAATAATACGTTTAATTATAGGAATTAATCGTGAGCTGTAACACAGACTGCCGAAACCAATTAACCCTGCAGCACATGCACCTTTTTCTGTAACGTCAGTGCATGCACCCGGTCTCACAGACCCTTCTGCTTGCATTTCCCTTAATTCATTTCCCTTATAATTTCGATCAAAGGAGTGTACCAGAAAAATATTGATATTATTTTCAATAATGAGATATATTTTGAAATAATTAATTACTGTTTTTAATGGTTTGTATGCAAATTAACAAAACTGAAAAAATGAAATAGGCTGAAATACTATTTTCATTGTATTTGGTATATTTTATAAATTGACAACTTTCCTTCATTGCATGATTTACAAACCGTTAGTGAATGCTCCAAACAAATAAACTTTTTGCATATTTGGCTCTAATATTTTGGTAAGTCATGTAAAATATTGAACGAAAGCTGTTGCACAAGTGCACACAGGTAGTCTCTGAGACCCGTGCAACATTTTGAAATGTCTCACCGCTACAAAGGATAACAATACTCACTTTCTCAAAAGAAGTGTGATTCATGTCTGTGGAAGGAAAAGGTACCTGGAAGCAGTGGTCACGGGCAGCCAAATTGCAATCATAATATTAGAGTAAAGGCTCCCTGTGTCTCTCATACCACCTGCGTGCACTGTCGGGTTAAAGGTTAAGTAATGGATACATCTAAAACATAGGACCATATGCTGTGTCAAGGATTTTATGAGTAGAATGTAAGACAGAGATAAGATTTTAATTAAGGGTACGATTAAATTCTATAGGACTGAAGAAATATCATTTTACCTGATGACACATTGATTTCTTGTAAGAGTATGGCAGGTCAAGTTTTTATCAAGTTTAAAACAAATTAGTAAAATCAGCAAGTGAGAAGTTGGGAATATAAGCAAACTAAGACTATGACTGTAGGTAATTGGAGATTTATAGCTAATGCTGAAATTGCACATGTAGTGAAAACAGGTCACAAGTGTAATATTTGTAAAATTATTTAGGTGATATAATCTGTTAAATTTACAAGAAATATTAATTATGGCAATGAAAAATTCCACAGAATATAAATATAGAATGTAAATTAAAAAGGTGTCCATAAAAGGTAAAGCAGCATTATTTAATGCTACAGGGATGCCACATTTACGTCATTGTTCTACTCTTGTCTTCAAGGCTCAAACGATGGAAAAAGCAACATTTCAAGTTGGTTTTAACAAAGGATTCAGAGTAGTATTAAACACATGCTAAGAAGACAACATTGAAGTAGCATTAAGAGAGATGGAATATCTACCTATTAACAAAGAAATACAAAGAAATGTTCTGATTTCCATTTATAGAATGGAAAAAATTTTACTACCAAGTTTTTTTCATACTTTAGCTCAGACCAACAGAAACCATCATCAGCATAACACTATAAATTCTAAAATTAAATAAACCAGTGTGTGTCATCACTTCGTCTCACAACACACCACAGATATATCAACATGATACTTGTAAACATCTGAATGATGAAACTTTGGGAACCCCTTTTTAGTTTTATTTACTTGTATAACTTTGACACCAACAACCAACCTATTGTCAACATCCACTCCTAATCTTTTATTAATGTTAATCTTCTATATATTTTTCGAGATGGTTCTGCTTCATAGTTTGTTCCTGAATCAGTTATGCGCTCAGCATAATGTTACTATGTATGTTGATGTTTCAACTTTTCCTTGGTTTCACTGTTTAATGAAATATCTGAGGTTTTAACCATTACAATTAGATTTACAATTATATAACCCAACAAGTCAATCAAGTTCTTTACACAATGTAACAAACTATCTCACTATAGTAACAATAGAATAAGAACAAAAATACTTGCACCAAAATTGATGAAGGGAAAAAAATAAGTATCAGAAAACGACTTGCCCATCACAAAAATTAAACCAAAATGAATAACAAATTATTAAAACAAATGTTCAAGAAATCCATATAGATAATGAAATGCTTTACACATCAGCAGGTTTATTAGTGAATGTTCAATCAGTACATATTCCTAGCTTTTATAAAGTGTGTAATTACATTATCAATACAATAATTAAACTCACCTTTTCCTAAAAGGTAAATTCTTTTGCATTAATGGACTCTTGGGACTGGTAGCAATTATGGCAAATTCTTTTAGAGTACTTGAACTGTCCCCAAGATTTAATGGTGGTGGAATAGGCTTCAGTCTTTTGTTGCACTTCATACTCAAATCTTTGGGCTCACAATCATCATCTTGTTCCATTATCATTTGGCTAATATTGTCCTACAAAAAATAAATAAGAAAGGTATATAGAAATAATGGAGTTACTTATAATAAAAATTCAAATTGTAAATCAACTATTGCTAAAAATGTGTGGGTTTTACAAAAAATGTTCAAAGCTTGTATACCACTATTAATACATTTCTTCTTCTCTTATACACAATTAACATAGGTATCAGTCTGTAAATCCTTGTCAGATAGACAAAGAGAACCAAGAATTCTCAAGAGAAACAAAATATTAAACACTAAATAGAATATCAAAACTGTCAAACAAACACAAAGTAAACATGATTGTTTAAACCTACCTATTGCATCAAAGAAAAATATAAGAGTTGTATCACCCAATTAAAATCCAACATTAACAAACCCATAGAAATCATTAAAAAATTTCCAGTTAAATTAAAAATATTAATATAATAGGATCATATTAAATATTAATCCTCTGAACATATTCAAAATATTTGCCAATACTAATAGAAAGAGCCAAAAATATTAACAGTAACATTTATTTACATGGCTGATAACTTTAAATTATTTTTCTCATTAGAAGATAAATAATTGGGCTAATAAACTAACTTGATCCATTTAAAACATTACATTTCTAAGTAAATTAACAACATTAATTTTGTAATTTGTAGTAATTCGTGTTCATACATTTGAAATCACTGAATATACATGCAGTTATATTAAAAATTTAAAAAATGCATAAAAGTTGTGTAGTTTGGAAGCAATAATGAAAAATAAAACTTTTTAGTATTTACTTCTCTTTACAAAGACAATATAATTTATACTATTACAGAGAAAGGTACAATTTAATAAATTAGGCATACTTAATTATACAGAAATTAGGAGATAAAGATTGAATTGTTTTGGGTCAGATAAAGGAAACAATGCTCATTCTCTTGAAATATTTAAAATTTAGGTTCTTCCACACCCTGAAAAAGCATGTAATCGCTTACGCACGTATACACTCCAAGATAACCTTTACAAATATACAACATTAACGCACTAACAAAGCTCATTCCAAGACGATAAAAAATGTTACAATATGAAATGAACAAGAAAATTCATTTATAACAATATGTGACATATTAAAGAAATGCTACAGAAATGACACGTACTTTTTCTTATCTTCTGAAGCCACTTGTTCAAGTGCAACAATTCGAGATGTTCCACGGATACCTTAGCAAAATACTTTCGTTGTCGTTTCCATTCCTTTTTTTGAACCTTTTACAAGGATGACGACTTACTCGTGTTAGTATTGTCTATTTCACATCTACCAAGCAATGGTAAGCAAACGAACCAACATACCAACCAATGAAAATATGTCTTACATCAGGCTTAGATAACGATACAGATTGTACTAACTGGATGATTGGTTGGACGTACACTACAGCTGTGATTACCAGTTTGTCCGAAAATGAACAGCAGCTACCATGTGCGCCTCTTTTGCATATTCTTACCCTTCAATGTTTATTTTCTCCGACCCGAAAAAATGAAAGGCTGTGTACCCATGAACTCTTAAGTCTTGCTTTGAAAATACCCTTTAAATATTGTCACGATGAAACACGAACAGCGTTTTTGTTTATGAATGCTCTCTTGATAAAAGAGAGCATTCATTACATTCATTCATTACACATTACTCTTGTAAACAAACTCGTTACATTTAAAAAAGAACCAATTGTCAAAAATGATTTTGTAGGGAGCAGGGCGATGCAAGATCAGCAATACCAGCATGTTTGCCCGACATACATATTTCTTCAAAAATATAGTATATAACCTGATCATGTTTGAGATCGAAATAATCATAATAACATTATTGTTGTTGATGTTGGAGGTGCCGCAATGAGTTATAATTTATTAATTCACGAAAATATGAATTATTTAGTCATTTTTACCACGATATCTGACCATTTTCAATCAATTTATCCAATTCTAGTTTAAATATTTCGATTTGCAATACGAGACCGCCAAACACCTCAAAATGTGAATGTTGTAGTCACCACGGGGGGGGGGGGACGCGACTTCCCTATTATTTTTCCCTTTTTTAGTCCTAGTTGTCAAAACACGACTCCGAACGCCTTTAAACTAATTTATCCAAACTTAAGTCATCATTTTTTCAGAGATTAGGGGAGTCTCCTGTTCCGTCTTCAGCACGCCATCTTCATCTTGGATGGTCGACATCCCTTTTACCATGTCTGTAGTGATATATTTGTTTTGGGATGCGGTCACTACTCATTCTGTGTAGATGTTGGGAACATTGGATCCTGTATTCGTGTACTTTATTTATTAATAGGAGTACTTCTAATTCTTCTCTGATTATCTCATTTTTTATTTTGTCTAATCTAGTGCAGCCTTTGACTTGTCTAAAGAACCTCATCACAGACGTCTGATTTCCGGTAAAATCTTTCTTTTTCATGGTATACGTCTCGCATCCATAAAGAAGAATTGAACTTAAGTAATTACACAAATTAACCAGATCCTAATCGTAGAGACGATGGTATCAGGAGTCACCTGGATACCTGCAGGAGGAGTCGGTGGTGTTCTTCCCTCTTCTCAACGAAGCGTGGACAGCGAAAGAATACGTACTCGACATCTTCAACAAATGGGTCACAGGTTCGGCACGATGAGTCATCATTCAACCGGAAACACGGAGTTGGTATGCACGACAGCACCCGTGCCCTAACAACTGGGTCAAATAATGATCCACATCTCCGTTTCCTTTGGGTCCACTTCGTTATATCAAGAATACGACGAAATGACCATCTACCAGTGCATGATAGAATCCATCGCCGTGCCAACACTGGTGTGATATTCTCTCTGGGTGTGCCACTTACGGGCAGAGTATCTAACGGTTACGAGTTTGCCAGCACCTAGACAGCCCCCTGGCGCTCTGTGCGACTGGCGTGTAATGGAATAAAAGATGGAATATTTTTCTGGTTGCTCTTAGCTTACTATGTATGCCCTTTGTGACATGCTGCTGATAGTATTCAGCGCGCAAGCAACAGTATGCAAAACAAATGTCCCATAAACTTTTTATCTTATTTATTTAATCTGCCCTGGAGAAGTTATATATCCCTATTTTATTTGCAATTGCCAAAAGTGCAGCATTCATGACCTCGCAGTTCTTATATTTTAGTAAAACAAATTCCACAAGTTTTCCGATTCTCTATAAAACCGGTCAAATTTGTCAGTTTATTCTTCCGTCATTCAAAAGGCTTCTGCTTCCACGCCATATTTATAAATAATTGTAATAATAAACTTATGTTGATCATTGTGCACGTATAAAGAAGTATACACGCGTGTTGCACATTTTGATCAGTGCGAGTCGCCAGCTCTAGAGTACAAAGGTCACCAGTTTGAAAAAGTGGCGGGGGAGCGCATGAGCATGCCAATAAACCAGATATTCTTGTTCAGCTGCATCGCCAGGGATTGGCACGAAGGTCTTGCCCTCGTCTTACCAGTCACTTTAAACAAGGCGGATACACGTTGCCAGTCTCCACTTGCCAGTTACTTGTAACTTCAATTAGCACGTTTACTGGCAACGTGTAAATCAGCTCTACCATGGGCACTTCGTTTGAAAAGTCAGACCAGTCGTAGGCTTCCATGTTGCATGGAGAGCAAGAAATATTGAAAAACATTTTGAAAGTGTCATAAAGTGACAATTTGTAACGAAAAGTAACACGATGAGGGTGTAATTGAAATAAAAATTGTAATATTAAAAACATGCTTCATACATGTTTCAATACTTGTAACAAGGTGATGATTGTTTTGGTAACTAGCTGCATTTGAAATTCTGCTAGTATTGTGACGCAAACTGGTGCCTGGAACTTATTGGTTGAAGTTGGATACGGTGCGCAAGAGCCTCCCTCGCCATATGCATAACAGCTTCCCTTCTCGCCGGTTTTCAAAACATCAATACATTTTTTTAACATCGATGTTTTGTGCTCGATGTTTTTAGGTTTTCGGCGTTTTTTTCCATAATCACAATGTTGTAAAAGTTAAAATATAAAATAATAGCTGATGCAATGGTGACTGGTGCTCCAACAGACTGGAGGTTGTACCTCAATCGAATGACGGAAATGTAATTTCCAAAATTCAGAACACTGATGTATAATAAAATGTAAACAATTCATGTGAATTAATTAAAACTAATTTAAATAAAAGTCTATATTGAAACATTAGTTACATAATTTTATACATAGTGGCCATGTCAGGTATATACACTTTCCGCGCACGTGGTTGTGGTTTTGATTTCCACTGGGCATTTAAGGTTTTGTATTACTTCTGTATTGAGACAATTGACGGTAATAGAATTCATACAAAACAAAAAGAACTTGGTAAATACGGTGATCACACACCAGCACTTTTCGTTAAGCACTATTGCTTGGACACGTTTTTCACATAATTATTTTATTTCGAAAATCTCACTACCATGGTATATCTAGTAATAAAGATATTCCTCACACTCATCGCTCGCAGACTGTAGCTCAGTTGTAACTGCAGCCGAACAAATGCACCAACCGAGGGAGACAGAAAGGAACTTCCTTCCAGAACGGCCAACTGTACACAACGGACTCATAATCAAATGTACATTTTCAATCAAAAACATAGCATCAAAAGAAAATGAATTATCCAAACATAATAAATAATGGATTCAATACCGCAAATAATTGACTGAACTTGTATTCTTTCACTGGCACGCGAAATTCATAAAATTAAGTTACTGCCAGTGTCAGACGAAGACAGAAAATTGGGATTCCCTTCGGGACACAGCGACCAAACCTCCACCTATTGGTTGGCACACTGAAGGCCCTATGTTGA
Organism: Teleogryllus oceanicus; assembly: GCA_964035755.1. Taxonomy (NCBI): domain Eukaryota; kingdom Metazoa; phylum Arthropoda; class Insecta; order Orthoptera; family Gryllidae; genus Teleogryllus; species Teleogryllus oceanicus. The sequence continues at coordinate 204,221,441 of CAXIVR010000001.1, read as the reverse complement.
AACGCGTTAAAGCTTAGGGTCAAAGAGTAAAGTCAGAAATAGAAGCAAGAGCTAAGAGCGTGGTGGTGCAATACCTGGAAGGGCACCAGACGCCTGAGAGAGCGACAGTTGGGCGCTCTTTGGTTTCAAAATGATGCACGTATTGGTTAGTGTGAGTCGCTAGCGGTCGCCAGCTCTAGTGAATAGAGGTGATCAGTTTCAAAAAGTGGTGGAAAGCGCGTGAGCATGCCAATAAACCAAATATTCTTGTTCAGCTGGCATTGCCAGTAACTGACGCGAAGGTCTTGCCAGTCACTTGGAACAACACATTGCTAGTCACCAGTTACTGGCAGCCTTAACTGGCACGTTTAAATCAACCTTAAGAGAGGGAACCTTCCCCTCCGCCTCTTTTCGCGCATACGCAGTCCAGCTTTTTTTTTAAAGTTGTCGAGCTATAACAATCATAATCATGAGATGTCAATATCAACAACTCACTACAAAAAAATTCACATTCGTGTACATTATTTTACATCTCATTGCGAGCAGGACCGTTTTAACAGCTTTGGGGGCCTTGGGCCTACGTTAATTTGAGGGCTCCCTATTCTGACTTTCACCTATCCCCCAATTTAAAGTCAAGTTTGGTTTAAAAAAACTGCTCATCACCGAGTGACATTTTCGCATTAACCTGCAACATTCCATACTACAAGTATTCGTTATGCCAATTTTTTGCGTATGGTGTAATCACACATCATATACTGTTATTTCATACTTTTTATACTGTTATTTCATTTTATTTTATTTTTTGAAAAATTTGTATTAAATATGGTTAAGAACTATCAGGGGCCCTTGAACATTAGGCCCTTCTGGCCCGTGCGTTAACACGGGCCTGATTGCGAGATATTAATCGATTAAAATCGAAACACAAGTTTAAGTGCCAAGTAAAATGCATTCTCCTGCAAAACTGTTTCTATACAATCACACGTTAAACCGAGCATTAAAAAGGAAAGTAATATTTATTTTAAAAATTATATTTAATGAATTAGTTACTATTTGGACTGTATAATTTTAAAAGACAAAAAATGTGTGTAACAAGTATTTTACCTCAGCTACTGGGTCAATTACCCTTATCACGATAAGGTTTTTCGCCAGGTTCCATGATCCTTTGAGCGAATGCTGGGATGGCCCCTTGTTTTGCATCTTGACAGAAATGTAACTTCACTAACTGTGCACGTTTAGTGAGTAATTTAGTCATTCAAATAAACGTTCTCCATGATCTCGCGGCAGTAAGTCGATTTCTTCACGGAGGGCACGATTAGAGATAATACCAAAATCTGTAGCTCTTTTCATTTACAAATAGTTTTTTATTACACGGGAGCTAATCTTTTTTTTTATCAATTTTTGCCAAAAACGCTCGTTTCTACCTGTATTCATAATTCAACTGGTATACGGGTTAGGGCAGAGAACTCAGAATGTTAAGGCGTCGAAATGGCTCGGATTTACATTCATGGTGTGGGAGAGCGAGTATCTTTGTTAAACAACTTGTAAGAAAATACCTTCACTGGTTCATGCAAGAGAAATTTCTCACATAACAAGCATTAAAAGTTGCTTCCACACATTGGCGTCAGACTCTGATTTCCAACATTAATTATTTCAAGAAATATCATATATTTCGTACCTATCTGAGGCTTTCTTAACGCTTTTTTCAACATATGCATACTCTTGAATTTTTACTGCTTTGTGCAAAGCAGCTGTATCACAGAGAACTTCTTGACACGGGATCTTCGGAACAAGGCACCGTCTATAATTCATTTAACCGCCTTGAGATGTGCGAAAATGTCTTACGTTGCGAAACGATTCCAACCCAGCTGTCCGGCTGTTGGCTTTTAACAATTCATGCGAACGGCGTCTTATATAGAAACAGCTATTTTTCTCGGAAAAGCGACAATTTGAGGCGCTTTACTTATAGAGATGTCCAGAACACGTGACTTTTAGTAGTTCGGAGGGTGGCACCGTCGCGACGGTGCCTCTGGGTGGCAATCGGCAGGCTGCTACAAGTAAGCTTATGGGTAAAACATGACATAAGTGTCGATTTTCTTCTAAAACGTCGTGATCATTCTTCGTTGGAGGTTTTCCTCTGCATATAATGGTTTAAAAAAGTTTTTGTTTTCTTTTTTCTCGCAGTGAGATGTTCTTTTCTCTCCAGAATAAAGTATTTTCAAGATAACCAAGGCGTGTCCAATAGTGGACTGGAGCAAAAGGGGCCAGGAAAGACAGAATAGAGTTTTTTAGATGTCCTACTGTTCCCAAAAATTAGAAATGTAAAATTATAGCATCCTCCGAACAAAGAGAACAAAAGTATATTTCTGCTTTGAAGAAAGAAAAGTTAGATGGTTATTTCAAGTCAATAGTAGGTTACAGGTTCCGCCCATGATCGTAATTCTCAACTGACACGTCTAAACATTTTCCTGTCAGTCTCAGATGCTTCGCGTGAAAACGTACCTTTCCACATTTTTGCAATAATATAAACAACACACTAAAGGACATAGTTATCAACAAATATATTGTCATTAACTTGCATTGCCTGAACGTGTACAAACAGCGTCATAATATGTATGAGCCACTAACATTTTGTGGATCTTCAAGACTTTGCCTAAAAGCTAATCCACCTTTTTCAAGATTGTATTTGTGTAAAAGCTAAGCCCAAATATTAGATAAGTCATCAAATCAACTGTTCTCTTCTGCCATCAGGGCTATCAAGACGTCCCAATTGTACGGCAAGAAATGGCATCATGTATTCATTAAAACTTGCCAAGCAAAGTATTGAAAATAGAACGTTTGATAAAGAAAATGTTAACTTTAAATTCGCTAGGGATAACCAGTAATATTTTAAGCACGTGGCTTGAATATTGAAATTCAACCATCAAAATTGAAATTCAGCACAGGTAACTGCAAACATTTTTTAAAATTCAATAAAAAGTGCAATATTTATTTAATTTTTAAATAACCAGATATTTATTACGAGTAATTTATTAAAAAAATAATAGTTAAATTATATTAGATTCTGTATAACGTAGTGTTGAATTTCCTCCATTCCGTGGAAAATTACGAACATTTTTGGGAATGTGTTTATGAACACTGGATTTTTCCCCAAACATTATTAAGATTTTATGAAAATAATATTTCTCTCGTTGATAATAATGAATACACATTTCTAAAATAAATATTTAAATAGCCAACAGTTTATAAAAATATACGGAATGAGTCACTTCTACGCTAATAGCAGGGGCTCGAAATTCGTTGTCACTTTTCATAACCGATGAAAGGGCACATGGAATCAGATGTTTCATACATTTAATTTTGTTACAAATTAACACCTAAGCATCATCGCTAAGGTAATGATAATATTTACTTTGAATGATTTTCAAAATAAAAAGATAGCTTGATGTATGTCTGATAGGACAGTGTTTCTTTAAATTAAGTTTGTGAACGAGATGCGCAGTCAGAACCCAAACAAACCGAAATAATACAATTATCTTTGTAAATACTAGATGTGATATTTGTTATTAATAACGTATAATAAATCCAAAAACTTACTTATTCTCTAGGTATCGCTTACGCGCACAGTAGAGGTTGCCACCCAACACTTTCCCGCCAAACGTTGAGACGTCATTCTGGAAATTCTATTATTGATGCTTGCTTCGACCCGACCCAGGGAAGAGGTGACCTCTTCTGGCCTTTTGCGAAGTTGATATTAAAGCTCTTATTATTTGTTCGTTACTTGTTTTCTTTGCACTTAGGCTCGCGATATTTGGAGGGAATGATAAACTCGAGCGCGATGCGTTTGAAATGTACACCATTGCTCTCAATTTACAAGGAAGGTTGAACAGATTGTGTGAACACAGACTAATAAAATATGCAAAGAATACATTTCTACCCTTAGTACGTCACACACAGTTCTTACCTGGTTTTTGACGTTAAATAAATAAAAATAAGGTATTATTGGAGCTTCTATGACATTACCTTAAGTATTGGTAAACAGCACCTTTCATTTTTTCTGGAATATGCTGTTATATTTTTTAGCATGGCCAATTCGTCTTCTAACAATATATCTCCCGTCACCTCTGAAATGTAGAGAATTATTTCTTCTGGTCTGGGTTCCTTTTCTATTCAGGAGAGGCCCAACTTTGAAGAATATAGTCAGAAGTTATGCGCAACTGGCTTCTGCGTTCTCCTTAATGGAACTTCCTTGGGTAGTATGAAGAAAAATAAGCATTTTCTTTAGAGTAGGTTCTCTGAGTACTTTTTTCAAAAACTTGAGTACTTTTTGCGTAATTTTGCGTGAAAAAACGGGTGGGAAAGTACGTACTGTTTTAGCACCACTAGTATCTATAGATGAAACAGAGGCTTCTCAGTTTGAAGATTACCTCCTTACAGACTTCAACGAGTCACATCTCCCTTAATTTTCGATGTATTCTGTCAGTTCTTACTTCTTTAATTGAGCCTTCTCTTCATCCACTGAAGTCCGCGGCCTCCAGATCTGTGGAAGAGATAGAGTCTGCCAACATCACTGCAATGTCACAACCCGCGATGACTTGACATTATTTTCTGGTTCGGCGATTCGTAGTCGTTATCCAAAGTCGCTTGGGGTCAGACAATTATTACAACGTTACTGCCCAGTGTTGAAACTTTCCACCATTGAGCTTGGTTCTAAGAAGTTTACTTAGCAGTCGTATGTATTGCGTCGAGATGCATGTCTTCACTAGTTGGAAGCAGATATCCGCGACCTGCTAAGATTCTTGGTACTTGTAGGCATCATCCATTGATATGTTTTTAATTATCTGAGAGTTTGATATTCAAGGTGTTGCTGCTTCTGTCTCGGCGTATACAGACAGCGTATACTTGTCGCCACCGAACTCCAGTCGCCGAACTTGTCTCTACAACTAAACACTCACAATGTGTTTAGCAGCGATTCAAGATCTATTTCGCACTTTCTGGACAACTTCAGGTCATCAATGGAAAGGAAGTGGGAAAATTTGGGACTCGTCTTCGATGATGGATACTCTATAGGGTCTTGCACAGGACTGTTACGAGGACTGTTAGAGCTGAAATGAATTGCAACACCCCTCCGCTACAGAAAAAAAGGGCATCTACCCCGATATTCAAGTCTGAACTCCGGTGAGATGCACGTATCGCCAGGCCTAATGATGGCCGATTCGCAGAAAAAAAGCATATGTGTGTGTGTCACATTAACCCAAACTACTCAACCGATCTAGCTGAAAATTTCACAATTTGTATACTTAGGATTGGTGTCCAAGGACTCCTCAGACAGGCGGACTGATAGGAAGGAGCCTCCAGCAGTCGGAGCGCACGGCGGGAGCAGGAGCAGTGTGTTCAAGATCGTCGAAGGTATACTTCGATTAAAACGTGGGGCGAAATGACAGCGATTAGGTGGGGCCCCACTGTTATCCAATCGGAAGCATCGTTACAAATTAATTTTGTTTGTATTAAAGCTTCGGATTGGGTAGCTGCCTCCCAACTGATGACACGCCAATGCGCACTACGTTTTAAATGGAGCATAGAGTCGAAACGGCTCAGTTTCACGCCAGACATTGCGCAATTCGTCTGTAAGTCACTGAAGCAGCGAGTGCCACGCCTTTGCAAGCTGCAACGCAAGCAGCAACTGCCGCGGGACTGCAGCAAAAGAGGAGGAACAACGGCGGCTTATGGACGGTTGGAGCACTCTCCGGGCCATGCGAATTTTACTGCGCCGCACAGTGGTCTATTTTCAATATTTAGGGGGACATTGCTCTTTTTGAACTGAAATCAAGTGTATAATAGTTGTTTTGTTAATTTTATATATTTTGAAATCTTTATCACTCGTAACTGCTGTTCTATAATATGCTAAAGATATTCGAATCGTTTTTCTGCGTATTATTGCGTACAAACAAGGATATACATATATTCTATAATTAAACAAAATGTAAAGAGTAGAACCTGTATTTTACGAAAGAAAATAAATGATAAATACATACCCAAACGATTTATATATCAAAATCACTGCCTGATGAATCTTCCAAGTCTTCTTCATTCTGGCTTTGGAATGAATCATCTGAATGCTGGTGAATTCGTGACAATTCTGGTGAATGTCTTGGGACTTTTAAGAGATTGATGACATGCTGTGGCAATTGATTTATTTTTCTTTTAGGTAAATTTTTGATGCTAGATATCACTGGATCAGAAGATATCAAGAGAGCATGGAGAAGGTCTTCGATGTTTCGTTGCCTGTTATTTTTGCGAATATTGTGTTCGCGAAAGTAGCGACATTCTTTATGTCTTGTTTCTAATGCTTCCTCGCTTAATTGTCCTATAGGAAACAAAAGTGTGTCCATGACGTCAGCACCGTGAATTAGAATTTTGTGGACACTCGCTGGCATTTTGAACCACCCATACTGTTCCACAAATAGTTCTGCTGTTTCGTGTGCATACTTTCTAAATTCTTCAGTGTTCAACTCAAAACCGCATGAAATGGCTTGTAAAATTACTGAAAATCGTAATATTAATATTTCGTTAATCCCAGTGATTTCTTCTGCTTTTTTTTTGGATTCTTGAAAAATCTTCTTGTGTATTTCCATTATTCGTAAGCCCGTACCCTGCTTGACAACATCCACAAGTAGTCCAGTTTTTTGTCGAAATTTTGAGATAACTTTAGCTTTTTGTTCTTCAAATGCAGCTTTGTTTTCGCGCCCTCGAACTTGCCAAGTTTTAAAACTTAATCTATGTTATGTGTAAAATGCATTCAAAGAATCGAATGTGTGCATGTAAAATGGACAATCCATATAAAAATGTGCTTGTGTTACACGGTCTTCCCACAACAGCATGTATATTGTTCATCTCATTTGGCCTCTTAAAAATTTTTCCCCGGTTAATTTAGCACATCCATTTCTTTTCCATTGGTTGTGATACTTGTTAGTTTAATGCTAATACTTGATTTTCAATGTATTCACTCTCCTGAGTAATGACATCATGGGTTTCTTTAATAAACTGACATTTAATTGGCATGAAGAATCGTGTAGATGAAGAACGTGGATTCAGCCAAATGATTTTTTTCGAAATTTTCGGTTTTTGCGGTCATTTTTAAGGGAACAATTGATGTTAACAACAATTCAGAATCTGTAGCATGTGCGCTTTCAAGAAATTTTTGCTTGTAGTTTGAATGACAGGAACTTCCATCAAAACCTCATTTGTAAATAATTTCGAAAGAGGAAGTTTCATGCTCACTTACAACTCTGCTGAAAAGTTCGTGTTGAACTATGGATAAACGATGTGCTGTGTGGTCAAGTAGGCTTTGCAATTTAACCTCGCCTTTTGTCTCGGAAATAACTATGTCTTTGGGGTTGCACTGCTCTTTAACTTTCAGTACTTTGTTGTAGGCCGGATATATATCACAATTTCTCTCTTTTGCACCTTTTCTTATCTGAATATATTGTGCTTTACTCAATTTGGCGTCTACAATCAGAGCCAGGGCTTCTTCTGGAGTATAAGAGTCAAAATTTTTCTTTTGCATATTTATTTTTTCATTGTCCTCAACGAACGAGGGCTTGAAATTGTAGTCTTTTTTATGACATGAGCAACATTTCGTGTGCCTTGTTTCCTGAAGACTGTTTGTGTCGCAAAAGCTAGTTCTTGAGGACTGTGGCCCTCAATTAATTTTCTTGTGCGCCTTCTCTTTGTTCTGGTGCTCAACGTATCAAATTCTCTTTGATGATATGTCGAGGATATTCGTGGTCGTATATCATGTCGACGCTTCTTCTAACCAGTCTTTATTTTGTTTCAAAAATGTTTCCTTCCGCCTTCAGCTTGCTTTCCTGCGATTTACAATTGAGATAGTAAAAAATCTAATTTTATTGATAATATCGTCTTCAGAAACATTCTGCACTCTCGACATTATCAAATCAACTACCTTCTTTCGCACATGAGTTTTATTTGCCTGAGACAGAAGACCTTCGTGCGAAAGAAATCCAAACAATTCCAGACGCGTCACTCCCAGTCGCGCACCTACCGACAAATAAAACTAAATAACATAATTTCCGCAAATATCCGCACATTAAAATTAGTCTCGTTTTAAAGGTAGATAAATACTCTACATTATATAAAAAATTGGTCATGTTACAACGAGGTCCTTTTTTGTTCTACTCCAATGAATTTCGACTAAGAGTTGTACACCTTCATTTTCCCCCTGTTTTTTAATAACATAAACTTAATACTTCTAAAACGATAAACACGTATTAAAATTAATATATAACGTACCTGAAGAACCAGATTCCTTGATAGGATAAAAATTTTCACACTGGAATATAACACGCACGTACTAGGACACCTCGAACACAGCCTACCGAGCGACCTCCAAACAAGACTGAGCGCGCTCTGTGTCTTTCGCTTCGTTTCATGAACCCTTATCGCTCTATGCTTCATAGAATATGGTCTCTTTATACTTTTTCGAACAATTCAAGCTTCTGCTCACACTCCTGAATCGATACATTGAGGTTTCAACAACTTTGGTTTCAAGCCAAATGTCCCCGTAAATGAGCAAAATAGACCACTGTGCGCCGATGCAGTGGTGATTTCTGCAAATGTCGTGATATGTTTTGAAGATATAACACTTGGCTAGCACAAGTTTTAAGAGAAGTAAGTGTGACACGAAGAAAGTGTGAGATGTCTCTCCACTTAAATGAGCGCTCATCCCTCTCAAAGCAGTTCTTCGCTTGAGCGCGAAGCACGAACACGTTGCTCTATAGCTGCATTCATAAGTATTGTGTTAATCGAATGTTATAAGCACATTGTCTTATGTTTTAAAGCAAGATGCAATTACAAATCCATTTCGAATCATGTGAAAACCCAAATGTATTTTGTAAAGTATGTAGTAGACTACTTTTTAATGCGTTTTGAAAAACCGAAGTTCGAGTGTTCGTTTTTCTGTCAAGTGTGTTTGTGCAACTAGCAATGAATAGTGTCGAGAAGATTAAAATGACATCAGTGAAAAAGTCACAGAAAAAAATTACTTAAAAGAAACAGCGTTTACTGAAGCCACACAGACTTTGTGTTTCGTCATACAGTGTAGACGGCAAACTATTCAGATTTTTTTAGTATTTGGTATAGAAATTTGTAATTTTAACCTTAAGCTTATGGAAAATACTCAAGAAATACTCACAAAAGTGCGAGTAAAAAAGTTTCGAATCAATGTGTAAAATGTAACTCTTGACACCTTTTGAAAAACCGTTCTGGAACGTACGAAGTCATCATGTGGTATCTCGACCCAAGTAAATATTTCGGTGGGTTCCTTGCCGAGCGAAGTCGAAGCATGTGGTTTGAAAAGAAACGCTGCCAACTCTCACTGCTCATAAAAGGTTCAGCATGCTATCAAACTTCATAAGATGCCTTATATTTAATTTTCATTGTTTATGTTATTGAATACATGTGTAATTATTGTAATGTATGCCTATATGTATGGACGTGATTGTATGTGTGTGAGAGAAGGGGGGAAGAAAGAGGGTGGAAGGGAGAGAGAAGCGAGGCGTTGCACACCATAATAGCATGACCACGAGTCGCCACTGCCTTCGTTATAACGAGCGGAAACGTGATAGAGGCTGGTTTGAAGATATAAATAGAAGAATAGAAGGTGATTTTTTAATGTTATGTGATATTTAAATTTATGCAAATTTTGGCTTCTGTAAACGGCTGTGATGGCTCAATTGTAGCATTCTGCCACGTCGCTGATCCCAAGATCCTAGAGTTCGTGTTCGGACGGTTGCGGATTTTTGACACTTGGTATAAAGTTAAATTGAAATCAATCACTAGAGAAAAAGTGTAGCGGCCGGCGGCTGTGATGGATAGTTTCTTCTATCAATTCAATAGGTGAATCGGAATCTATTCGGATCAGTACCGAGTCACGAACCGGGCGCGATATTTCCTTCGTCACCGTTGTCTCCTCCTTTCCCCATACACAAACATACTTATGTGCGCTACACAATCACACATGTCGGGAGCTTCGTAATGGGGAGTGCCCTGCGGGAGATATCTGGAGACGGTAACCCCTATGAGTCGGCGTGTTGGTCGGCGCTGGATTCCACATTTCAGTGTGGAAGGAAAGTAATCACTAACCGGGATATCACACGCGGCACACTTTCAAGGCTAATGATCACAGTAGTTGACGCGCCCGGAAAATATAAATAATCAATAAATAAAACTTTTTCTTCAAAATTCAAGTAGTATATGGCTTAGTGTAAGAATCACGGGATTTTAAAAACGTGCACAACATTCACTTCTCCCCATAGTACGTCATACAAAGTTTTTAACTGTTTTTGACGCCAATAAATAAATTAAAAAATCAATCAACTGCTGTTGAAATTGTATTTTGCCGTTCAATTTTTATTTTAATTTTACCTCATTACTTTTTGATCCAAGATATAACAATTACTGTTACATTTTTTAAAAATTTTATATCCTTAAAAATATTGTGATCCACGGTACTACGAAACTAGGACGAAATACACAGGTTTGGTTTGCTTTGTTTTTTTCGTGTTTCCGGGCGCGTCAATTGCATTGGTCATTAGTCCCGTTAGTGTAGTGCATGTTTTTTCTCCGGAGATTGCGGTGATCTTCCCTCGCTAGATACCGTCAGCTAGTGGGGTTTCCCCATAACCAGGACTCTCCCACCAGCGGGGCACCGCCCAGCCGGGACAAGCTCTAAGCTCCCGACCGGTCTCTCGGAATATATGGTAGTGTAGTGCATGTTAGTGTAAGTGTGTGCGTAAGGGGGAGAGGATAGGACAAGAAAGAGGAAGGGCAGATCGCGCGCGGTCCGTCGCCCGTTTGTTAGGGTACTGCTCCGGCTTTCACCTGGTGTTGATCGGAGAAACCACGGAAAACTACCGATCAGAGCAGCCGGCCGCTAGAATTCTCGTCTAGGTAGCGATTGAATTCGACCTAGCTGAAAAGCTAATGTCGAAAATCCTGCCACCGTAAATACACAGGTGTAATGTAAATTTTCCTTATTAGAAATGTACATAAAGAAGTATTCCAAAATATATATTACAAAATGTATATTGAGATGAATATAATATATATATATATATATATATATATATTTTATATATATATATATATATGTATATATATATATATATATATATATATATATATATATATATATATATATATATATATATATATATATATATATATACACGAGGGTGGTCCCAGAAGTACCGTGCCTGACCTAGGGATCGCGGTAGTGTTTCGAAAAATATCACTGTATTAGAAAGTAGACAATCTATGAAGCATATGTTTCAAGTTTGAAGACGCTACGTTGTTTAGTATTTGTTTGGTAACAATCAATGGTGAACGTTGTGAGTGAATTTGTAAATATGGAGAAAATTGGTCATCGTTATGTGATCCAATACTTTAATTTGAAAGGCCTCAGCCCAACCAGTATAAAAACTGAACTAGATTCTACTCTGGGTGAGTCTGCGCCTTCGTTTACTGCAGTAAAATATTGGGTCGCAGAGTTTAAACGAGGCCGTATGAGCTGCCAAGACGAGCATCGCAGTGGTCGACCAAATGAGGTGACTACTCCAGAAATGGTAAAGAAAATCCACAAAGCGGTACTACTGGGTGATCGTCGACTGAAAGTGCGCGAGCTAGCAGACGTAGTAGGCATTTCGAAAAGTGCGGTACATCGCATATTATCTGAAAATGTAGACATGAGAAAGCCGTGTGCAAGATGGGTGCCGCGTTTGCTCACACTCGAGCAAAAACAGTGTCGTGAAGATGTTTCAATTGAGTGTTTAGCGAAGTTTCACCGCAACAAAGCAGAATTTTTGCGCCGTTTCATAACCATGGATGAAACATGGGTCCACCACTTCACCCCAGAGAGAAAACAACAATCAAAACAATGAACTGAAAAGGGAGAACGCGCACCAAAGAAGGCGAAGACCGTTCCATCTGCAGGCAAGGTCATGGCGTCGGTTTTTTGGAATGCGCGTGGGATAATTTTCATTGACTATCTTGAAAAAGGAAAAACTATCAAAAACTTCTGGGACCACCTCCGTAGAAAAACAAGTATAAGGCAAATTAGGAAGGTAGTAGGAGAAGTTAATAAATAAAGAAAGCCAACTATTTGACGAGGCGGTAATTAAAAAAAAACGGTGAACAATGAAATATCAGACTAACTAGGTGACTAACAAATGATAATGCAGGGATCAGGTAAACACGAGATAAGGGCGTAAATGTGACCAAGAAGGGAAGTCTTTAGAATAGATATGCAAGGCGTCAGAAAAAAGAGGGCACATGCACGAAATGTATTGTGAGGACAGGGAGAACAGAGAACGGACATGTGATGAGGTCATTTTTTTATTTTTAATTTTAAATGTTAAAACCGATGAAGTCGCGAGGAACCTTGTGTATTTCATGATAGAGTAACGGTAGAATAATAGATATTTAAAGTCTTACTCTAAAATTGTTTAGAGAAATTTTTGAAATTCGATTGTGGATGAAGACTGGCAGCTGGTATTGACGGATGGAGAAAATGTGTGGAAAAAATGGTACCATTTGGCGAGGATTTTCACCGATCAAGAGTGCAGTAGGCAGCGTAAGGTAAGTAACGAACCTTTAAAGACTAATTAGTAAATGTACAAGCCCAAGGTTCGAGTAATTTAAACGAAAGGTAACGTAATCAATAACGGCCATTTAATTCCAAGGTAGAAAGAAATGCACATCTGAGCCAGTAAAGTGTGAATATTGCTAATAATTATTGTTATTATTAGTTTGATGTAGATATTTTGTATTTTATTAGAATTGTTATTATTAAAAATTTTGCTGTATAATTTCAAAAGCATCAGAAGCATATGTCCGAATAATAAACAAGCACGACACGGTATTGTAAATGAAGAGGAAAGATGGGGCGTATCTAATATCTAACCTTTCACGCAACATCATTCTTAATAATTCAAAATCATGAGAGTAAAAAATCAAAAAGTAAAAAATGTCAAAGATACAACACCTTCCCTTACACCTTAGACCGCTAATATCTCCTCGAAGTTGGATGATATCTTCCAAACGAATCTTGGAAACGGCGGGGGCCTGATGGCCGCAACTGTAAGGGATTTCTCGTTCCTGAAAGTTAATGTAGGCCGTAGTATGTATGTTAATGAAGGCCTGAGAAATGTTGTTTGGATGGAGGTGACAGCATTGTTTGCTTTTTAAGTTGTAAGGTTTTTAAGAAACTTCTGTGACATAATTGTAAGTACCAGTAGTCGGCACTTTTATTTTTTCTGGAATATTCTATTTTTTTATTAGCGCCAATTTACCTTCTGATAGTCCATCTTCCGTCCCCTCTGGAATGCCAAGAAATGTCTTCTCTGGTCCATCTTCCTTTTTCTCTTCAGGAAGGAATCAAACTTATGTTCAAAAGTTCAGTGGAACTGGCTTCTGAGTTATCCTCAAAGAACTTCCTTGGGTAGTATAAATAAAACACAAACTTTTACTCAAAATATGTTCTGCTCAAATGGATCAGATCTGCTCATAATTCATATGCTGAACTTCATACAGTGAGGATACAGTGACCACGATGCACAAATTCTTACAATTACTAATAACATGAACACTGACACAATAAATAATACACGCATGTGCAGAGCATTCACTAAAATTATCATAAAATTATTTACGAACTACTTGCTGAAGGAATCATGGCACGCGGTTTATTATGCGGTTGACACAAATGAAAAATATAATTTATTTTTTTCAAAGCTTTCATTTTACTTTAACGCATGCTTTCCTCTAAAAAAGAGAAAATTAAACATTTCACGGAAAAGTAATACTTGGATCACACCAGGAATCGTGTAAAAACATACGTACCGTTTACTTCATTTCTAAACATTATGACGTATCACCCGGTTTCCATGTCTACTTCCGAAAACACAAAAGAATTTTAAGGAGTGTAATAGTTCAGGCAAAAATAATGAAAAATAATCAGGATATTTTGAACGTTCGTGACAAAACTAAAGCATCGTGGAATATCGTAAGAAATACAACCACATCATCTCGATACCTTGTAGAGAATGTTGTTTTAATGGATAACGAAAGAGAAGCAAGTAATCTGGAAAAAGTTGCAAATGTCTTCAACCAACACTTTTCTAGAATTGCGGTTGATCTCACGAAGGGGCTAAAACCATAAAATCCAACATTATACGCTTCCCCAAAAATTTCCGGCACGATGTTTATTTCCGAAACTTCTTTCAACGAAATCCTCAGGATAGTCAGTAAACTAAAAAAAAATATTCATCTGGTTTAGATGAATTTCCGGGCTGTTTATTAAAAACTTGTGCACTTGCCTTTATACACCCGTTAACTCAAATATTCAATGCTTATTTATGCACAGGAATATTTCCAGATATTTTTAAAGTAGCAAAAATTAAGCCACTCTTAAAAAAAGGGAACAAAAATGACATTCAAAATGATCGGCCAATTTCTTTTTGTCAGTTTTCTCAAAAATATTAGAGAGGTTTCTACACTCGAATGGAAGCTTTCTAAGGGAAAACGAAGTGTTTTCAAACTCAAAACACGGTTTTAGAAAATCAAAATCTACGGAAACTGCCATTTTTTTTAAAGATGTTGCTTCATCAATGGACCAAAATGAAGCACTCATTGGAATATTTTTAGATTTTCGAAAGCTTTTGACGTTATTGACCATAATACCTTGCTCTCAAAATTACCTTCATATGGAATTCGTGGTATTGCCCTAGATTGGATTACCTCGTACCTTAAACATCGAACTCAAAGAGTAGAAATACCGCACGAAAGGACATTATTTACTTATTTTTCCTATTCTTTGTCAATTGAGTACGGGGCCCCACAAGGTTCGATCCTAGGTTCAATCCTCTTTTTGTTGTATCTAAACGATATGACCTCATCTATTAAAAATGGAAGATCAGTTCTATTTAACGTTGACAAGAATGTTCTTTGCAAAAAAGAAGCAGTAAATAGTACGATTTTAGAAGTTTCCAGTTAGTTTCGTAATAACAAATTAATAGTTAACGAAGGAAAATCGGTTTCAATGCATTTGAAATCGGCAATTTCAATGCATTTGCAGTCGCATGCTCCATTGAAAGTAAACAGTATTCAATTGGCTGATGTTAAAGCAACAAAAGTTCTAGGTCTCTCAATTCAGTCAAACCTCAAATGGAATGTTCATATATCAGAATTAAACACTAAATTAAGTTCCTTATGTTACGCATTCAGAATTCTTTCAAATTCTGTCAGCATTCATGCAGCTAGTTGCGTGTATATTGCAAATGTACATTCCCGCCTGAGATATGGCATAATAGTCTGGGGAAGCTCATCCCAGACCTTTAGATTGCAAAAGAAAATGTGATCCACGTGATCCCTGTACGTCTCTTTTCACTGAACTTGTAATCTTACCATTGCCTTGCCTATTTATCTACGAATCTGTCATATTTGTCAAAACTGACTTTATGCAATCTTGATATTTATAATTACAAAACACCTCGTAGAAATCACGTTCGTCAAGTATCAGTATCAACAACTCACTACAAGAAATCTACATACATGTACGTTACCTTACAACGCATTTCCAGATGATATTAAACAATGAAAGTCGGTACACAAATTTAAGTTAAAAGTAATGTTTTTTCTGTGCTGCATAACTGTTTCTATACAATTAGAGACTATGCTGATCATCAAAAAGAAAAATAATGTTTATTTTAACAAAACAATTATATATAATGGATTAGTTTACATTTGTATTGTATAATTTCTTTAAAAAATACTTAATATCCCTGTAATAAGCAATGTACCTTAGCTTCCGGGTCAATGACCATGTTTTGTTGAGGTCTCCTTTTGCTTGTAGTAGTAGCAGTAGAGCTGAAGGTGAGTTACTATATTGTTAGCAATGCTGAAAAATAAAATCTGCAGTTCGTTTATCGTTGCAAATAGTTTTTCTATAACTCGGAAACGAAAATGTCTAATTTTTCAGATATTGATATTCTCCCGCTTTTCTAAATTTTATTATTATTATTATTATTATTATTATTATTATTATTATTATTATTACTATTACTGATGTTTTCACACATTTACCTTCTTGTGATCCACATGTGGTTCACAAGACATAATACTCGATTGTTTTGCTACGTCCATGAACCATATGTGGGTCACAGACATTTACAATTTGTATGGTAAACGTTTCCATTGAACTCCTTGGAACTGCATAGAATTTGGCGTAGAATTTCTAGGACGGTCATAGAATTTAGAAATGCATCAGGACATGCGGAAAATTATTTTTACTTTTGAGAATATTACAATAAAATTTTATGACAAACGAGAAGGTTTCGACGTAGGAAGATATTTTAATGTTCTTATAGGGACAGGGAACGTGTTAACTTTCAACAATTCATCGTTAAAATGTTGGGATGGCATTCTGGTATCCAAGAAAACGTGCGCAAATATTCTTCTCCCCCGTACGTCATATACAGTTTTTACTGATTTTTTGATCAAATTAATCAAATCAAATCATATGAATTTTTACTTTCTCGCTCTTACGAAGTACTTCGTAAGAAAAAGTTATATTATCGTGCGCCACAAAACAGCGTTTTTTCAAAGAAAAACCCTTATTGTCGGCCTCAGGTAACGAAAAAGTGGATAAATCCACTGGCTAAATTTAGAAAAAACATCCTCTAACACGTGGTGCAGCCAAAATCCATGTTTTGAGGGTTCTTGATACAGAAAAATCGATTGATAGCAAAACGTCTTTCCCTCTATGGCCAACACTATTGCCTTAACCGTTCAGCCGATTTTCTCCAAAATTGATATTACCTGATCGATGTACAGGTGAAAATTATCAATTATATTAATTAAAAGAAAATACAGTGGTGCTATAAAAGCACATACGTTCTCGCATTATTTCGAACTGCATCGCTATATTACACTATTACATAACTTTGCAAAATATTTTCAACCAGCAAACATTTTTCTGCTCCGAGACCCGGACGCAGAACCATTAGCTAACTTGCCGTTACCCATACCACTGCGCCACAAGCGCCCTGCGGGCAGAACACAGGCAGACGCATAAAAACGTGAATGCTCGCTTTATGTTTAAAAAAAATTAAAAAGTCAAAATATCTGTTTGAAACTCCAAAAGCCTCGAGTTCATTTGATATAGTGATGCAGTTAGAAATAATGCGAAAAAGTATGTGCTTTTGTAGCACCACTGTGTTTTCTTTTTTTTTTTCTCGGAGTGATGAGTATATTTTCATTGCTAATTGTAAATATTCTAATTTGTCTATGCAGCTGATGCGATTTCGAACATTTCTCACAATTTATTCACAATTTTCTGTGGGTTTTAACGTTTTTCGTTTGTGTGCTGCTAGTGCCGTTGTTCATTAAAGCTGCCATTGTTAATTCATGATGAGTGTTTCTCGAATTTAAGCTTCAATTTTCACTGGTAGTTGCAACGAATGAAATAAAATCGAGAAGTGTGGGTTCAGTTGCCCAAAGCATCGCTCTAAGATAACGTGCTCCCGAGAAAGAATTATGTTATACAATTTTTCTGATTGTGTGCGACGTTATGTAGAACGATATTAAAAACAAACAATACTATAACCTGCAACAGCAAAAGGTTGTTTGTCTTTTTTTTTCTTTTTTGTCTTGTCTTGTTAATTTCCATTATTTCGTAAACGTCTTTTGTTGTTTTTCTTTATATTCTGGAGTCGTACATCGAACCAGCTCAGTACACATTCACACTAGTATACAGTTCATCAGCACTATACTCTTTTATTACTAAACAACATTATGCTATTTTGATATTAAACATTATATACAGGTGTCCCACCAACTAAGGGCCGCCCCATAACTTCTAAACGGTTTGCGATGTGTAGATTTTCCTCAACAATTCAGAATAATGGGGCAAGTAATATTTTGTACAGACATTGTAGGTAATATTTTTAGTTTTTGAGAAATTTAATCATATTTGATTTTTGAAATGGAATGATATATTTTTCTCGCCAGCAATGGATAGGCCATGAAAAGATGAATCCATTGATGTATCATATATTAGTATTTTGTTAGAAATTTTAATAGAAAAATAGACTTTCTGACATGTGATTTTAAATTAAACGGACAATATTTCCCCTTGCAACTGTCGTCTTTGGGGAAGGTAGTCTTCGCGGCGCTGAGCCCGTTACGAACGGCGGCGCCGCGAAGAGAAGGCCATCTTCCCCAAAGGTGACAGTTGCAAGGGGAAATATTGTCCGTTTAATTTAAAATCACATGTCAGAAAGTCTACTTTTATTTTATAATTTCTATCAAAATATAACATTTTACATCATTGGATTCTTTTTTAGATCTATCCACTGCTAATGAGGAAATACGTACATAGTTCCATTTAAAAATTCAAAGATGATTAATATAAATATTTGAAAATGAAAAAAATCAACCAATACCTCAATGGAATATTACTTGCTCCATGGTTCTGCATTGTCAACAATGCATAAAAACTGAGAAAAATGAGAAAACTGCATGTCGATACCGCGAACGGATTAGATGTTATGGGGGTTATGGCTCATAATGGCTATGGGATGTTATGGCTCATAATTGGTAGGACATCCGGTATACTATTATATAACAAGATTGTACTATTCTATATAGATACATTCACTCCCATGGATTGTAGATTTTAAAATAGGAATGTGTATACAATCTATGGCACCGATAGCCGCAGGAAACATACATTTCTTCTGCCACTATTTTTTTATTTGTTTATTTCCTCTTCGGATTGTAAAAATCCAATTTGGGGCAATTTGAATATTTTTGTTTCAACAAACGAGACGGATAAATTATGTCTTTTGTGTAACATATCAAATACAAATTGTTTCGGTGATTTACAATGATAATAGTGATAGTGGTGGGATGGTGAGAGCGAAAATAACGAGTGTCCGTTTAAACTTCCCTCTCAACGCAACACGCCGTGAACACGAAGCTTATTGGCTAACCCGCAAAGTTGCTCACGAGGGCACGTATGACGTACCAAGAGTGGTGCGGAGCCTTGTTCCCGAATCGTGGAAACAGCAGAAGGGAGAGTGACAAAGATTGTCAAAGTCAGACGTGGGCCTGGGGGGGTCTTCCTTCACGTGCTTTTTTTTTTTTTTTAATCTTTTTCTAGGAGCTTTTGAGTGTTGAAAACGTGGAAGAAATTGAACTGTATTCGCTTCAACAATGGAGTCCTCAATATTAGATGACGTTCGGTAAGTCTTGGTGTTTTTTTTTCTGGAAATTACAGAAATGGCAGAGTTCTCAAACGTTTGAGTTATAAACTTTCCCCTGAATTAAATACATCATTCATACTGTAAACTTCCTACTCATATTTTGCTGTGTTATATATTTATATGTGTTGCATGTTATCCTGTTTGTTTGTTTGATTGATTGATTGTTCTGTCTGATATCAAAATATCTAGCCTTTGGCTTCTTCATAGTTTATACTACTTGCAATGACTTGAACTGACATGTATGGAACGTTTTGAAACCCAGTAATTTTCAAACAAACCAGTTATCAACTTGTTTGCATTGAGATATGATTTAGCATTGTAGTCTTATAAGCATTGACAACTATTTTGAAAGTGAGGAATTAAGAAAATTTTGTTAATTCTGTGACTAGCCAATTATAACTTGAATTGCCGTTGAATAAAAATATATAGTGTGCATTTATGTTGAAATTATTGATTGGGGTAGAGACTTCCTTTAAATCTGCAAACCTGCTATGCCTTTAATACTGAGACTTTTGTGTGTCATGTCTATGGTTGAATTGAATGCCTAATCTGTAATTCTTTGGCTTTTTGTGGCCATGCTCCATGTAAAATCCTGTTGTGACACATTATTCAAAATATGAACGTACTTACTTTTAAGACAGGAGCAGAAGTTTGTAAGATCGTTAACTTGATACCAACAAACTCCCAAAGAACATGCCATCCATGAAAAAGAACAGTGAAAGAATGATAAGGGCTGTTAAACTACTGAAGAAGAAAAAAAAGGTGATTTCAAAATATATTAAAGAGTGTTTCAAAACACTTAGTAGTGTTAGTAGTGGAAACTCTTGTATAATATAACTGAATAATTTTATGTCTGGAAATTATCTTTGTATTTCAGCCCATTCAAGTGGTAAATGTTTTAATGTTGAAATAATTAAGAATACATCAATTGTCTCTTCCTCTTTTTATGCAGAGTACAGCTTGGGTAATTCAGAATTTTTATTTAATAGCTTGCTTTTTAGCATGATCTGATTTTCTGTTTGGGAATGTTTTTAAGTTGGTTTTAATTACACTGAACCAGCTTTTTTTGGCTCTAATGGTTATATGGGCTCTTATAAGAGCTCTATGAATTAGGTTTTAATATTGATAAGTCAGAAAATGTGTCCATAATTATTGTCAAGTGTCTGTCAAAAGAATAAAATAGTATCCTAATATCCCCCTAAATCTGAGGTCTAGTTTTACATTGAGTGATGTGTTTATTTGTTGAATTTCAATTTTTTCTTGTTTAAGGAACCTTACATATAATTAGTTGGAAGTTTCAGTATACTATATTTTACGATTTTGAGGAAATATCTGAATATTTCAAAATTTGAGAGAGATATTGAAAATGTTGGGTAGGGTTGTTGTCTCTTTTAGTATTTGAAATACACTATCAACAGTCTTTATTCTCTCACAGAAAACAAATTAATGCTATGTCATTGTCAATGTTGAATGTTGTAACTATGTTGAATACAAAATTAACCGCCCAGGATTGCAGATAAGCAGCAGCTCCTTGCACTTGCATGTGAGAAGTTGAAATAAATTTAACTTTTATCTGCACAACGGCAAATGGAAGAATTTCACTCCTTGAATAGAAGTATCCTAACCCAGACTGTAAATGCAGTGGATATGGTCAGCAAATTTGTGAAGAAGTGTACGTTGATAAAATCTTTTGATTGGCAATTCAAAATAAAATTAATGGGTTGTCACTCTCAAAGGTTGGGAACCACCATCTCAAATTGGGAGACCGCTCAATTAGAACATACATATAATGTTGTAAAATAGATCTGTTCACATTATTAGACTCAGTATACAGTTTTCTAGGAATTGTATTTCTCAAGCAACAATACACAGTAAAACATGTCTATACCTACATCAAATCACTAATAAGGTATGGTCTTGTACATTTGTGATGATTGAAATGCAACTTTCTCAAATTCAGTAAATATTATATAGATTTAAATGAAATGGATATAATGTATCATAATACATACTCATTTGTTTTTCAAGAGCAATAACAAAAATTAGTATTTTGTACGGAATCTTTTATTACTTCTCCAGGTATTCAGTCTTTGTGGAATGTTTTCCACAATTTTAATGCACTTGAACTTCAAATCAATACTGGTGTACTATTATGTATTGATTTCCTCAATGAATTGAAGTTTGGTTGAAATATTCTATTTCAGCTGACCCTTCATGAAACTTTAAATGTTTTCTATTGTGTTCATGACAGTGCTGTTCCCTAGCAATTGAAGTATGCTAATATTCTTTCTCATGAGGATTACTTTTATGGTTTATGGCATCGTGATGGAAGGGTGTGTCGTCATGCATAAACACATATGGGTCGTCATGAAACCAGGTTGTTGTGTGTGGCAGTAGTTCTTCCAAGGAAAGGACTTTTATATGTTGTCTTATTTTATTGTTCTTCTATGTTATTAAATGTCCTAGAAATCACGGAAGACATTACTATGCCCTACACCATAGCCTATGATTGATGCTTTACAGTTGGTTGTACACATTCCATTTGAATGCCTCATCATATGAACTATAAATATATCTAGAACATTCATCACATTGTGAAGCACGATTAATCACTAAAAGAAACTTGCAAGCAGTCATCGTATGTCCAGTGTTTCAAATCTCGTAACCTTTTGATGTGTTTCTTTGCCATTGCAGGTGTAATTGCTTTTTTATGAGGCATCATGATTTTATGTCCTCTCCCCTTCTTTGCTTCCTGGAGGAAGACATCATCTTAATATTTAATTCCTTAGAAGTAGCTTTTCTGTTCTTCAGAGCTAAATTTGTTTTCTGATGCCTTGAAGAGAGAGCTTGGGTTTCCTTCTACAACTCCTACCTACTCCTCCAAAAGAACACATTTACAGCAATAATTGTTAATTAACACACAGCATTAAGTGTCTTGATGATTGAAACACATGCATACAAAATTCAAAATTTCATGTCATTGAATGAGAGGGCCAGCAAAGTAAACTTGTTTAGGTAGCAACTTGTAAAAGATAAAGAGGGAAGATGAATATCAAAAGAGGAAATGCATTCCCTATGTACAGACCTTAGAAAGAATGAATTTAACACAAAAGTGTCTAAATACAAATATATCCCAATCACATTATGTGATGTGGAAAGGTCTTTCTTGAAATACAAGACAATATTATCTGATAGGAGATGCTACCTAAAAACAGAAAATATTCAAAAAAATATGATTCACTTCTTTTAACCAAAAATAAAATGTGCAGAAGTATATAATCTTTTAGAATTTGCATTGACCGTCTTTTTCAAGACGGCAAATAGATATTAATGTCTTTGCAAAATATACATTTTTTGATAACAAATGCTGAATATTTGAAATATTTGCCATATTTTTACATTTTGTGTCATACTTGCATGTATATTTAAGGACAGGGATTTACTGTTTAACTTCTTTTGGTAACTGCAGAAGATCAGGAAGAGTGTTTGGCAGTAACATTGCAATTGGGTCCAAGACATTGTTTCCGAAAAAACAATTTTTCAGGTTTAAAAATTCCTAGAAATGATGTTGTGCTGCTGCATTTGAGTTTCAGTGGCAGTTTCACCGATCAGTGGGGCTTTGTAAATCTAGAAGAATTATCCTTTTGTGATTATAAACTTATCTCGGGGGGGGGGGATGGTGGCAATTGAAGCGATTCTCAGATATTTGAATCAGTTGAATGTTAAGTCTCTCGCCTATTGCTTTCTCAGTATGGAGAGAGTATTGTAAGGTGGTGGGGAAGAAAATTATATTTTTCGTCGCAAAAGCTGTGGTATTGCCGAGCTGTGGTATCGAAAAAGTGAATAAAGCTTGTTCCTATGTGTAGTAAATTACTTCCTCTAACTCATGAAGTCGGAATCCACGTTTTGTGGCTCACAACGCCGAAAAATTCAATGACTGCCAATATCAGTCTGGGGCCATCTAAACCGTTCGGATGATTTTCATATTTGAAAATTGATATTTCTTGATCGATTTAAATGAACTTCTGACCTCTAGAGTTTTATACGGACATTTTGATTTTGGAGGAAACTTTGGATGCATTTATAACATTTCCAAATTTTCCTCCAAAAAGGGCTTCAATTTTACTTTCTCGCCCCTAAGAAGGTACGTCTTAAGAAGAGAAAGTTATGTAATTATTGTTAAAATGTGAAAAATCGAATGACGACAAAACGTCCGTCCGTCTGTCTGTCTGTCCGTCCGTCCGTCCGTCGTCGTCCGTCCGTCTGTCCGTCCGTCTGTCCGTCCGTCTGTCCGTCCGTCTGTCCGTCCGTCTCGTTCTGCTGTCGTCGTCTGTCCGTCCGTCCTGTCCGTCCGTCTGTCCGTTCCGTCTCGTCTGTCTCGTCCGTCGTCGTCCGTCTCGTCCGTCTGTCCGTCGTCCGTCGTCTGTCCGTCTGTCGTCCGTCTGTCCGTCTGCTGCCGTCTGTCCGTCTGTCCGTCTCTCGCCGTCTGTCCGTCTGTCCGTCCTGTCGTCCGTCTGTCCGTCTCTCCGTCTGTCCGTCCGTCTGTCCGTCCGTCTGTCCGTCCGTCCGTCTCGGTCTGTCCGTCCGTCCGTCGTCTCGTCCGGTCCGTCGGTCTGTCCGTCCGTCTGTCCGTCCGTCGTCTGTCCGTCCGTCGTCTGTCCGTCGTCTGTCCGTCTCCGTCGTCTGTCCGTCCGTCGTCGTCCGTCCGTCTGTCCGTCCGTCTGTCCGTCCGTCTTCGTCGTCTCGTCCGTCTGTCCGTCCGTCTGTCCGTCCGTCTGTCCGTCCGTCTGTCCGTCCGTCTGTCCGTCCGTCTGCGTCCGTCTGTCTCGTCTCCGTCCGTCTGTCCGTCCTCGTCCGTCTCGTCCGTCCGTCTGTCCGTCCGTCTGTCCGTCCGTCTGTCCGTCCGCCCGCCCGCCCGCCCGCCCGTCCGTCCGTCCGTCCGTCTGTTTGACATTCTGAGAATTCTTTCTCATTATTTGGAAAAATTATTGCTGTATGAAACGCTGTTTTCATTGCCGAATTTGTGTTGATAAACCAGGTTTAACAGAATTAGTTTTCGCACTTGATGTTCTTCGATTTGTAATGAGTTGTACAGTTTATGGCCAAATGCCGAAATTTTAGGTGTACACATTTGCTAATTTAGGTGCTAAAATAGGTGCCAAAATATTAAAAATAAGTGAATGTTAGGTGCAAATAAATTAGTGCATATTTAGGTACAAATATATTTGACATGTTATGGTATAAGACTATGGTTTTATACCTTAACCTAACAAATCAACAAGAAATGTTTAGTGAAAATAGTTAAGTTACATACAAACTACATTTTTGTAGTTTCACAACATCAATGTTCTTTGGCATCAGATTCACATCATCACCGTTCTGAGTTGTTCCAATTTCCGAAGACCAAAACCTAGTCTCTTCTTTGCTTTTGTGAAAATTCACCACTGATCAGCGGCCGGCTGTTGCTCCTCTTCTATAATAGGTTAGTACTGGGTGATCTGTATAAAACGCAACCCTGCTGTTCAAGGCACTGAGAGAAAAGTGAAAGGTGTGCAACACTGCTTCTGGGACAGTTCCTTCCACTGCATTTCAGCGGCGCTCCATTCACCACAACCCCCTTCATTTCACTCACCCCTTCCTGTGGTGTGGGTCATACCTGCTCAAAACAAAACAGCCCGCGTCTTCTTTCATAACTTCCTTCTTTCACAGTTAACTTACGATGCAACGATGCTCAGCGTAGAGCAATACAGTTTTGTGTTGGAGGAGTATTTTCAAACGCAATCTTGCCGGGCAGCTTTCAGAGAAAAATTTTCATGAATCTATTCCGATCAAGAGTACCATATTTCGGTTAGTGAAGTGCTATCGTGAGACAGGAGGTGTTTGATCAATTGCATTAAAAAAGATTGGAGTATGGTGTGCCATTTATCGACGCAGATGAATTGGTATGTTGGTTTTCAAAGAAACATTAAAGGCGGTAGCGTATCAGAATAAATTGAGAAATTATTATATTTTAATTAATTATTTTTAAAGTAACCTTATTCAATAATAATAATAATAATAATAATAATAATAATAATAATAATAACAACAACAATACCAACAACAACAAACATTTGTTCTGCGGTTCTGAATTTATAATTTGTTAATATTTATTTAAAACAGAAAAGAATAAAACATATTCTGTAGCATATATTCTGGAGCGTATGTATCTTGTTATGTAACTAAAACCTGCACAGTTTACTCTTAAATTGATCTCAATGTATATTGTACATGGCAAGTTTATTTCACTTTTAAACAATATACGAAGGAATCGTTCTTGACAATTCAATTTTCTTTCAACGCCAAACAAGCAGGCGAGAAACCCTTCTCTTTGACTTCGTGGACACGGCGGTCACTTGCTCCCTTTCTCAGAGTGGTGTTAGTGGGAGAGGGGATTAAGCGTACTTTCCGTCAGGTTACCTGCTTGAAACCACCAGCCGTTATCCGAACCGCTCAAACATGGTTGCCAGTGCATTTCACTCTGCCTGCTGTGGGTTGTGTTTTATGCTGATCCCCCCATAGATGCCCCAAGGGCCTGGGCTACCGAGGGTTCTCTTTCCAAAATGATTTTGCGCAAACATTTTTTCAGCGTTTCTGATGCAAGAGATCGATCTTCGTCAATGTTACTAAACAATTTCATTATGTTTTTTAAACGTTTTCAGCATAAAGCACAAAATGGTTTCCCCACGTTCCGTGGCGAGACACGAGGTGGTAAACAGATACACAGTGCTTTCTTTGTATACAAGAACATTTGGAGGACATTTAGCAACCACGGTCTTTATCAACAACGTGAATTCATTAGCGACGTTTTATTCTTCACGTACTACTTCTGATACTCTCTGCAATTCAACAGTTCTATGGAGTGCGATGGGCTATAGAATTTGCTTGAAAAATGTCCTTGAGTTAACGATGGAGTAAATGCGATTGAACCCTTAGTTAATGCTTCGGTTGTGAAAACATCAAATTTGCAATCAGTGGTGTGCAAATATTAGACATGAAATAGCAACATACCTAAATAAATCAGAACTTAACAGTGTTCGTTTTGAAGCACCTTTGCAATTGGCAAGATTTCCGGTCAAAAATACAGTTCTGTCACGATAACGTAATGAACGACAATGGGTCTCCTTCGCTTTTCTTCTCCTGATGTAAAAAAATAGAGGTAGGTTATTTTGTAGCAAAGTGCACAATTTACACATAGATTTAAATGTAAACAATATGTTTCATGTAATGTGTACATTCAAAATAAGTAGTTATTGTGTGCAAAGATTGGGAAATAAGGGCTGAAGTTCTATTTAGGTGCAAATTAGGTGCACGGCAACCTTTTGAAATGCTTTCTATTGAGTTACATAACATATTAGAAGTACAAGATGAAAGCTCCTAATGCGCTTTGTCTGTAAGTGCATCACCTAAATATCCGGTCCTTAGTTATGACTGAGATGTGTTAAGACGGACAGAAATTGCTGTATGATATTACGTAACCGTTACTGACTAGAAAGTACGTGCTCTTATAACACCACTAGTTTATGAGAGGTCAGTTGCTGGTTATAGATAGTAAAAATGATGTGCTTTTTGCAGTTCGAATTTTATGAAAGCTTTTCAAAGACGAATAGATTCGTGTTCCATGAATTTCCCTTACAAAATCTCTTGAAAAAAGTTTTAGGTTCGATGGAGTTCGCGCTGATAGAAGTATCATGAGATCTATGTCTTAAACGATGACTCTTGACATTTGTATTGATTTCTCGGTAGCTATCTCAATTGTTAAAACATCATTGTGAGCTCATTTTGTGCGATGTTGACGGTTCGTAACTTTTGAAATTACTGTCTGCCCGTTAGATCGACCGTCTGCGAGTCTGCCTCGTCTTGGCTAGCGTGAAACTCATTATCAACGTACGCCACGCCACTCTCCTCTATAAATGCAAGGTGTAAAAGAATTCACGAAATTGTGTATTAAGAAGCGTGTGATCAAAAGAAATAAAATGAGATAATAGATCAGAATGCGTTTAAGAAAATGAATATACGATATTCTAGGCCAAGGCT
Organism: Teleogryllus oceanicus; assembly: GCA_964035755.1. NCBI lineage: Eukaryota > Metazoa > Arthropoda > Insecta > Orthoptera > Gryllidae > Teleogryllus > Teleogryllus oceanicus. The sequence goes on along the minus strand of CAXIVR010000001.1, from coordinate 204,194,049 downwards.
CTCAAAGAGCTCGTACGTGATACGAGCTCGCTTGTGCACGCAAGGGCACGTGCCCCGTCCGTGACAGGAACGGGGCGGCAAGAAAACGTTTAGTAAGTTTGAGTCAAAGCTTTTGAAAATTAATTAAAAAAATTAGGAAGTATTTGTTTTAGAGAAACAGTTTTATAATTCGAATTTGGAATTTCAATTTTCCCCAAAAAAATATTTTTAAGACCTTTATTTCAAAATTATGAAATGTTAGACGTTAATAAAAATAACACGGTTTTTCGGCGTAGAGGGGGAAGAGAACGGATTGATTTTTTATTTGTAATCAGAATTATTACAAAAACAATTTTACGTTATCTCGTTTTTTACAATGATTTTTGGCCAAACTTTTTGTAAGAAAAAAAAAGTTCGGATGTTTGAAGTTTGTGCGTTCTATTTAAACGCAAATTAATATTATTAATTACAGAATGGAACGTTTATGGAATGGAATTAGTGTCTTTTAATGCCAACTTGTTACCGTCGCTTATTTCCCACTATAATAAAGTTCCCCTTCCCCCTGGGAACATTGTCGACAGCCCAGGAAGCACGCGGCCAAAGCAATCTGAAGGTCACTCACGTGAAGCGATGTCAGCCACGTAGCATGTACTGGCTGTTAGACTCGGGACGGATTTAAGTTTCAACTGGTCGAAACCAGACACACACACTCACACTCACACTCACACTCACACTCACACTCACACTCACACACACTCATACTCACTCACACACACACACTCACACTCGCACACTCTCTCACACACACACACACACTCACACACACTCACACTCTTTCACTCACTCACTCTCACTCACACTCACACTCATACTCACATCTTATATACCGCCTTTTGCGGTATCAGAGACCCACAGAACGGGTTTTTTCTGAGAGGAAAATTCCTTTTTCCCGCTGCAGTATTTCATTACTTACTGAGTACGTAGCATTATGCGCGCCTTTTTTTAGTCTACAACTCTCCACCAGAGACCGTGTCCACCTACGCAGACACGATTCCGCCCCCCTCCTGCGGGGACCTTTTACTAGCATGCATGCATGAAACCCCGTGTGGTCTACAACGCCACATTGTCTTTGCTTCATCAGGGGGACAAGTCCGCGGAGTGGGCACCTTGGCCTTTGCGGCTCTTATCCTCACCCCCCACCGACATGTAAGACGCCGACGGGCTGATGCCCGAATTCAGCCGGAGCCCAGTTTGCCCTCGTGGCAACCTCCTCATACAACGCCTGGGTTGCGGCCGCTCTGCTAGCTCAGAGCTCCTAGGTTTTCAGGCCAGTACCGAAGTCAAAACATTGCGCCGAGAGCCACTCACATGCGCCGGGAACAAATTCCCTCTTCTTTTCCGAGAGTATCGGGCCACCGCCACGACGAATGCGAGAACCCAACTAGGGGTCACCTGGACTAAGGCCCAGGCGGCTCAGAGCCCGCATCCCGCTTCACCATTGCTTACCGCCAGCATCGACGTGGGTAACGCCGGAACCTGAGAAACCTGACGGGTGGTATCTAGTTTCCCGCCGGACTTCAAAGTGCGATATGGAGTACTCCGAAAAGCATCCTTCGCACAATCCTGACCAAAGGTCGACGCGCCATAGGCCGAACTGGTGGGTAGCTGGGCGAACCAGACTACCAGGAGCTTAGCATCGCCTTCTCACGGCCTACTCCTTCAAGCTAACGACGTGAGCGGCGTCGCGAGACTCAGGGTCCGGGTGATCGTCTACGACACTCCACCAGAGACTACGACAACCTACGCCATCGTGTCCCCCCTCCCCTGCGGGGACCTTGTATGTCCGGCGTTGACCCACGTGTCGTCCAGCCAAACAATGTTAGAATTCACTTTCATGATTTCTCGCAGAAAATGACGACACGCAATAATGTCCGTCCTCTCCGTGTACTCATGTACACGGCGGCCGGAAATTGTTTTGTACCGAAATCCCATATCACGAAGAACAGTTCGCAGAGACGACTTGCTGCCAGAAAATAAATCTGCCTCCTGTAAAGTTTTATTTAGCTTGTCCAGAGTGGAATGATCTTTTCTCCTAATGTAGACATATATGTTGCTCCGAATTGCATCAATCTAGAAAGAATCCACATTCGCCACAGTTCGCTTCTTGCCAGGTGTTTCCAGGTGAGATGGTCTGCCTCGTCTGCTGCGAATTTCTGCGTGGAAATTCTGACGATCGTATTCTTGCTATTTTTCAGTGCAGCAGGACTTCGGTCAAGCACTTTTGAAACGGGAATCAATGGACCTCCATTGTCTCTTGAAAATATTTCCGAATACATTCACAATTCTCACTAGCTTGTCTGTGTAATACTTACACCCTTTCCAGAAAATTTCTGGGGTATTTCAGGGCGTTTTCTGGGGGCGACCTCTTCGTCCTCATTTTGATTAGGACATTCTCAAGTCAATGGTAATATATACTAAAACTAATACAAAGAAATGAAATAAATGAGCACTAAATAAACTGACAGAAAATTAAGTAAAAACCGATCATAAAAAAAGGTATATGAAGAAAAAAACGCTTTCACAAAACTCGTACGTGAAAAGCCTAACTTCAACGCAACAAATCACAACACCGATCACAATGTGCGCGCAGCAATGGCTGGAACGCGGACGGCGGGAGGGAAGAGTTGCTGCCCGATGCGCAAATGTGCCCCGTTCGTTAGTCGCAACTCGGCGACCTCACTCGACAGGTTTTGAGTGTCTGGTTGGCAGCTTCCATGGAAACAGAGGCGTCCATACATCACCAGAACTGTCAATCACCAACTTCCACTCATCGGACCATAGTGGTGCTAAAACAGCACGTACATTCTCCCCTGTATTTTCACGTAAAATTACGCGAAAAGTACTCAAATGTTCGAAAAATTGTACATGACCTTATTTCCAAACTCTATCTTTAAAGAACAGATTTAATTAGAGAAAAACTCTATCTTCAATATTTTAGTTGTAGGAAGAACTATTGCAATTTTCGAAAAATCAGATTTTCAACGAATGTGAGGCTTGCACTCTTAAACGTCCTTCACACAATCCAAAAACAAAATTTAATAAACTATGGAGCCATTTTTTTGAAAATTTGGAAATATCCCAGAGGCTTCATGAAAGTACCCTCAAAATTCGAAAATTGATATCAAATTAAGGGACCACGACTTCAGCCACATGGGAATATCAAATTTGGATTGATTGATAGTGATTCCGGGCGCGTCAACTTCTGAGGTCATTAGTCCTATAAGTGCAGTGCGTGTTTATGCCTCGGGGCTGGCGACGATCGTCCTCCACCGGTTAGCAATATCTGGCGCCGACCTTCCGTCGACTAGCGGTTTTTTCTCAATATCTCCCACAACCGCCCTAGCCGGGACAAGTTTTAAATTCCCGACCGGTCTCTCGACATGTGTGGTAGTGTAGTGCATGTTAGTGTGTGTGGGCAAGGGGTTAGAATAGAACAAGGAAGAGGAAGGAAAGAACGCGAGCGGTACGTTGCCCGTTTGTTACGGTACTGCACGGCATTCGCCTGGCGTTGATCGTTGAAACCACGGAAAACTACCGGTCAGAGCAGCCGGCCACTAGAATTCTCCTCCAGACAGCGACTGATTTCGACCTAGTTGAAGAGCTCGAACCTAGGCCCTGCCGGTCAAAGGCACTGCAGTGACATCAGTTGATGCACTGAGCCACCGCTCCCGATCAAATTTGGAGAAAATCGGCTGAACGGTTTAGTCGCTGACGTTCACAGACGGAGAAAGAAAATGACTGAGAGAGAGAAGAGAGAGAGAGAGAGAGTGACGGAGACAGACTGACAGACAGAGAGACAGACTGACAGACTGACGGAGACAGAGAAACAGACTGAGACGGAGAGAGAGAGAGACTGACTGAGACGGAGAGAGAGAGACTGACTGAGACGGAGAGAGGAGCGACTGAGACGAGAGAGAGAGAGCTGACTGAGACGGAGAGAGAGAGACTGAGACGGAGAGAGACTGGCTGAGACGAGAGAGAGAGACGCTGAGACAGGAGAGAGAGAGACTGAGCTGAGACGGAGAGAGAGAGAGCTGAGACGGAGAGAGAAGGCACTGAGACGAGAGAGAGAGCAGACTGAGACGGAGAGAAGAGCTGACTGAGACGGAGAGAGGGGACGCTGAGACGGAGAGAGAGAGACGCTGAGACGGGAGGGAGAGAGAGACTGGCGGAGACAGGGGAGAGAGAGAGACTGACGGAGACGGGGAGGGAGGGGAGACTGGCGGAGACAGGGAGGAGAGAGACTGGCGGAGACAGGGAGGGAGAGAGACTGGCGGAGACAGGGAGGGAGAGAGACTGACGGAGAGAGGAGAGGGACTGAGGAGAGGACTGATGGAGACAGGGAGGAGAGAGGACTGACGGAGAGAGGAGAGGACTGACGGGCACGGAGGGTGGGAGACTGACGGAGACGGAGGGGGACTGCCTCGCCCAGGAATCGAACCCGGAATCCGGGATTTTACCGTGGAGCATGTTAACAAACGAGAGAGGCCTATTTGTGTTCTGCAAGTCCATAATAAAAATATTTTAAACATACTGTTGCATGACTCGTATATTGTTGGTCGTACATTTATCAAAAATAGAATATATGTACATTTAATAAAATTGTGATTCAGTGCAAAATTAAATTTAACTATCGTCAATTTCATGGGTCTAGTAACTTTTCGTGTTATGTCGGAAAGGCAGTATTCGCATCGTTTCACGACTGGACGTGCCTCGAAATTTTGCAGAATTAGTTTTCTCTAGAATATTTTGAAAGGATCCTGCTAATATCATCGCTAATTAATTCGTCTGGTCCCGAGGAATCGAATAGGTAGGTGAACTCCGTATTCCTCCCAATACAACTCCCTTTCTTCGAGTATCCTCTCAGAATGTTTTGGGTCCAGAAAAAACAGGTTTCCCTTCAGAGAACCGAGACGCGTCGAATAGAGAATCGAGAAGCGTCGCTACCCTGGCCCGAAACGGTGGACCGGATATGGTTGCACTTCACCCGTATTTTATGTGGAAAAGTGCGTGCCGTATTAAAAGCCAATAAATGCGTACCGTAAACTATCGAAAAGTATAGGTAGACCCATTGCGTTTCAATGATTCGACGTCTGAATTTTCTGACCTCTTTCAACCTAGAGCTTCATAAAGGCTGCATTGAAATTATAATATCGGCAAACGGACTGTTCCTAGAAACAGGAGTTCAGGGTCATTAGTAAAAAGTTGAACTTGACGCCAGTAATAATGAACATTACGTGAAAAAAATTCACAGACTATCAAATCTAGTTCTGAAATTTGAAAAGCAGAAATATCAAATTCTAAATACACTTGAATAACAAATCTTTGGCTATTTGCCTGAAAGTCCCTTCAGTGAAAATTTGCTTTGTATCTGAATAAATATGCAATAAACAATAATTTAAAAAGTGCATCTCATAATAATTGCAAATTATTGTTTAGATTTCTGATTAAATCCCATATTTTTGTGAAATGTTCCTTATTGTAGACTATTTTTGTGGAATGTCCCGAATTTCAGAATTTTGAAGGTGACTATGGCAGGAAAAGGTGTAACCGGAGTAACGGTCGGACACGCGGGTTACCCGATTGCCGTATGTAGATATCTAAATGTCTAAGAAAGTATTAACATTTTTCTCAAACGACTCGATCTAAAAAAGAAGCCCATCATCTATGATGTACGTAACATTATTGCCTATTTCCACTATAGATGGGTTCAAATTGATGTAAAGTTAAGATTTAAATACTTTGATATTATGCAGATCATCTCATCTATCAATCGTGTATAGTCGTATTTTTAGACCCTCCTTCTACTTCCACATTGCCATTCTGATCTATCCTCGCTCCCTCTATTCTTGCGCTGCTTTCGAGCACTTCTTACATTTCTTCCATATCCTAATAAGTATTTTTTATTTATGAGAAAAATTATAAATGATAAACGTTTTTGGATTTACAATTCAATATTACTGTTTATATTATTTAATCTGCGTCGTAAAGTACTTAATGTATCATGTTCCGCAACTTACGTATCGTTATTGCGCAAACTTTTAAGGATTTTACTCCTCCTTTTTTGTAATTTTGAAATGAAGGTAAAAACAGAAATTCAACTCGGGAATTTTTCCGACATTCAAGCTGCTTTTCGTTCAATTTGGTTTGACCGTTTATCGGTTTCGATGTGACATATTGAGTTGCGGTTTTCACCGTTGAAGGTATCACAAGACCAAATTCAAAAGGTTTAGAAAGGGATTTTCATGTAAATACATATTTTGAGTTGAACAAAATACCTGCGTTTAATATTTTCTGGAGATTAAAGGACATTGCCGGAATTAGAACCATTTTTATTCTACATTTTTTACCTCTTACTATATATTTACGAGTAGATACATTTATTATATTTACAGATAAAAACGGAATATTTCTTATACCAGTTTGTTAATATTGTGTTACTGCAATCGTTCTTACAAAGCAATGTAATACTCCGCCTTTATGGCCACCGGACGTTCGCCATGAATTGTCAAACTCTGCCCGCTCCCTGTTATTTGGGAAGCAGACGTAATCTCAACCACGTGTTTGCTCGTGTTTCCCAGAGCCCAAGTGTAACTCGAGCGAAAACTAACAAATATTTTTTACAATTTATTGTCTTAGCATATTGTTGGATTCGGGGGAGTGCATGTCTTTAATCCCTCTCCCCCTCTCTCCAGGACTGGCTACTCGGTGGAACTGTTCACGGGGCTTCTCGTGTATACTACCTTTACGCAGTATTTTATATTTCAATAAAACTGCTATTGTATAATGAGAGGAGTAGTGTAGAGCTAGTGATCTGCAGTACCAAAAATGCTGTGAAGTGTGGAAAATCGGGCCCCGTAACAGCAAAAATTGGCAGTTCTGCAACGTCACACGTGAGAATTGAAGTTTCCTTCTTTCTCAACGCAAGAGGCCAGCTATGACATAAAGTGACGCCCTGGGGAGGAGAATTCAGTCGGTATGCGCAGTATGGGAATAAAAGGAATAACACAATCGAGTATTTGCAATTTTCAGTAAAAATGAAAGTGTTTCCTTGTTTTTGATTTTTTTTGACACTTTGTGTCCGCAAACTTGAAAATACTTGTACGGAGGAATTTGAACTTCTAGAATGAATTTTTTTATATTTTCTATTTACATGTTTTCTTACTATGTCAAGGGAAAAAAAACATATTTCTTCACATTTTGCTTTTTTTTATTGCAGTAATTCCGTTTCCTAGTCACCAAGTTTTTCTCTCACACGTAGCTTAGCCATAGAAATAAACGTTTTTCTTTTCATTATACTTAAATGAGTATTCAGTGTATATTTACTCTGCCTTGGAGGGGGAAACAGCAAAACAAACGCACCCACAAAGAGAAGGAGCGTGTAGTAGAGGGGTTTTGCTCGTGGAGAGGAGGTTGTTGGAGCGGGGGGCCGGGAGGGGGCGGCGCCGCGCCGCGCGAGCGGCCGTGGGCGGTTGCGCAAAGGGGCTGCTTGCAGTGCCGCCAGAGAAAGTGCGCGACCGCTCCTTGTTGCTCACATTGACGTCAAGCGTTTTTCTTCTCCTGGGGAAGCGCAGGGCGCGAGGGTCTTGCACTAGACCTCAGCTTTTATCGTTCTCGATTGCTTTAGTTTCTCGCTGCTAATAATAATAATTCACACCACTTTGCCATCTCAACGATTTTCGATCTACTGCCATTGATGTTGCCTGTCTGTTCTAATACGATTGTTATGGAGCAAGCGTATCGATTTCGTTCAATAACATCCGAAATGGGCACATAAAGTCCGAAGTAGGAACAGCTTCGAAGCATACAGAAGTAGGAACAGCTTCGTCTATGTATACATGCGTATATGATTGTATGTATGTATATTTGTGTAATATATTTATTCATTTATATGTTAGTGTATATGCATTTTAATGTTTAGTATAGTAATATGTATTCATTTTATATGTTAGTGTATATGCATTTTAATGTTTAGTATAGGAATTTAAATGCCACATGATATATAGGAAATGACAAAGTCAATTTGTTTGTTTAATTTATTTTTATATATATTATTATGTTATTTGTAATTGTTATTTTGCATTCTGCCACCGGGCATCATCTGCCCAATTGTAGAATAAATTTCTATGTATCTATACTTCAGACTAGAAGTGCACATTAGCCAATCCGTGATCTTCGAGAAAATCGACTTTAAATGTCATTGGGAAGGGGTGCGCGATTGAAATCGGCTGTAGTGTGCGGTTTAAACAGGTACTGCCTAGGACTGCATTGGACTGACGGAAGTGTTAGGTCAAGCTACGCTCCCAGATGCAGTGAACAAACTTTTTTTTTTTTTATGTTATTTTAGTTTAGTTTTTTCCTTCCACGAACGAACATTTCCGATTCAAACCTTTTAAATATGTCATGGTTTAAGAATGGAGTTTGCATTCAAACTCATTGAAGTGGCCGCCTAAAGCATAAAAACTAGGTCACATTGCAGATATGCTAAAAATAATAATTTTATCATTTCAGGAGTTCAGTTAATTTCCTCAGGTCTTGGATCATGTTCAGCGTTCATGCCGCTGCTCACCGTGTTTATCATTTTGAACAAAACTGAATTTTAAGTAGATTGAATTATTAGTAGACCTAAAACACTTTATACTATTGAAGTATTTTAGTGTGTAGCATGCGATGCCTGAATGACACTAGACAGTTTCCTTGGTAACTGAGCATATCCCGCTAGTAGCTATAACAAGAAGGACATTGAAACGCAGAGGCTTTTATGCATACTAGCGGGCTGTGCTCTGAGAAATGAAACAACACTCAACGTAGTTGCGAACAGTGCGATGTGGTAGCGCGGCAACCGGTGTGAATCACCCGCCCGGAAGCGACATTTAATCCATATTAGACAGTTCGACCACAGAGATTATTGGGCATTACTATTATACAAATGTTTAGAAATAACACTGAATCACCTTATTATAAACTTCAAAGTTTTATTTTTCATTAACCATAGTTCGTTGAGCGACGTTTCGAGGACATGAATTTTCCCCATCTTCAGGCTACAATGAATATAAGAGAAAATAATTATTTTTTAAGAACATAAGTTCCTGACGTTAAAGTAAACTTGGTATTTTGTTCATAATTTTTCTGCACATACGTACTAGTGGTGTTAAAACAGTGCATACCTTCTCGCCCGTATTTTCACGCAATATTACGTCAAAAGTATTCAAATTTTCGTCCGTTCCGTTCGTCCGTGGTCAACGCTAGCGTCTAAACCCTTCGGCCGATTTTCTCCAGAGACAAATTTCTGACTGTTGTGGCGGCCCCTTGAATTTGAAACAGATAATTTAATTTTTGGACGTACTTTACATGAAGCCCCTGGGACTTTTTCAAAATAAAAAAAGGGTCCAAATTGTTTGATGAAATTTTGTTGTCGGATAGTGTAAAATACTCTTAAGAGAATGGTGCTGGTCTCATTTTCGTTGAAATTCCAGATCTGTCGAAAATTTCAAAAGTTCCAATTTTTTTTCATCGGCTTCCTACACCCAAAATGTTCAAGATAAGATTTTTTCCTTAATAAAATCGGTTCCTTAACGACTGAATTTCAAATAAGTTCACGTTCAATTTATCGAAAATATGAGTAGTTTTCCTGTAATTTTGCGGGAAATATAGGCAAATTTGAAAAAACAAAAAACTATTTTTTCCCCTCAAAAACCGCTTCCTTTTTCTTTAAATTTTCTCCTTATATATAATAAGGTTCAGTTGAATACCATTATGTCCTTATGTACTACGTCAAAGAATTCAAATGAAGTATATTAAAATTTTAACTAAAATATACAATAACAACTGGGCAAAAAAGAAAAACTGGGAGGTAAATTTAGAATATCAAGAGGAGTTAAACAAGGAGATCCTGTGTAGCCAAAATTGTTTTCTGCGGTTTTGGAACAAGTGTTACGGGTTTTAAATTGGACAAGTAAATTTGGGATTGAAATCAATTGAAAGAAACACCTGCGTTTTTAGTCTGACAGTTTTATTCGCAAAATCAGCTAAGAAACTTCAGACGATGTTGAGAAACTTATGCAATCACAGCAAAACAGCCAGTCTAACCATAAACGTTAGTAAAACTTATGTTGATGGATGACGAATCCCGAAGAGATAAAAGTAAATGCGAATGGTGAAAAAATTACGTATCCATATAAATTTATTTATCTATGACAGACGATCTCACTTCACAAGAGATCTGATGAAATCGAAAGAAGAATTCATTTTGCAATGGAATACATTTTGGACATTATTCTTTATATTTCCAGACAAAACAAAAAATTGAGACGAAAACAATATTTGATAGTTGTGTTCTAGTAGTATTACTGCACGGAGCTACGTTGGTACTGACAGAGAAACAAAGAACATTGCTGTCTGTCAAAGAAGAATGGAAAGAAAAATCCTTCCTATACAGATCGAACAAAAGATAAGAAACGAATCAATAAGAAAAATGACCCGAATAATTGATGCTCAATCAATGGCGAATAAATTGAAATGCAAGTGGGGAGGACACGTTGCCAGGATGGAGGCAGCTAGATAGGCCCATGCCACACCACGTGGGATCCACGAATCGGGAGTAGGAGTGTGGGAGGACCGAAGACACGATGCAGCGAAAGTGTGTAACACGGGCGCAGTGGACCCGACTAGCACAAGACAGATTATGGTGGAAAAGAGCAACAATTTGTAAGTGATAAGTCAGGAATAAATAGTAAGTGAAGTTCAAATGAAATAGTATTGAATACCTGCAAATGAACTAAGTTAAATTTCAATATTCTAAACAAATAATAGTGTAGACTTGATAGTTTTCATGATTGTAAGGAATTTTTATTAATTATTAGTCTTTTTGTAAAAAAAAGGGCTAACGCAAGTTCAGTAATTTTGATTGAGAATAACACTTACTACCAACTCATTACATCGGAAGTGGCTGCTCCATTAGTTACTCGGAAGCTATCCCTGACTTTCAGGATGCCTCTGCTTGAAAGGGATTGTACGGGCCCAATATAATATATGGGTAATAAGAGGTGGTAAAAAATATGCTGATGGTCTCATTTTCGCCTCTCCCTTTTTTTTTCGTAAATTGCAATAACTTAATATTTCAAAACTACATAATTGAAGGTAGGGATTTTTGCCTAATAATGACTGTAATCACGCAGAAATATCAGAAATCAAGATGAAAACAGAACAAGTAGCATATGTCACAGATTATATCTACTTAGGACAGATTTCATAGCAGATCGGAGGAAGAAATTCTGGTTCTTATTATTCATACTGTGGTCAAAATTCAAAAAACTGTGACAAAGAAATAATAGATAGTTGTGTATTGACGGTGATGTATGGAGCGTAAAAAAGTCCGCTGTTACGCACAAACTTAGTAATAAACTTACTGTCGCGAAGAGAACAATGGAAAGGAAAATATTAAATATCTCCATACGGGACAAAATAAGAAATGAAGCAATAAGAAAAACAACAAACATAGTAGACGACAGTCAATGGTTAAAAAACTAAGTGGAAATGGGGAGGACACGTTGCAAGAATGCATCCAGAAAGATGGGCCTACACCACAACAATATGGGACCCCAGAGAAGGAAAGAGAAATGTGGGAAGACAGAAGAGGATGGTGCAATGAACTACAGAAAATGACTGGGGAGAAATGGATACGTGTGGCTCAAGACAGACTAAAGTGGGAAAAAAATGCATAAGTGTGAATTAAGTTAGTGTTAAAACAAAACTATAGCAACCAGCATCAGAAGTAGCTCACTTGATGTGTATTGTGTGCTATCCTTGTTTTGAAACAGGAGGGTTTTGCGCGATAGGGATTTGTGTAGGCTATATTATTATTATTATTATTATTATTATTATTATTATTATTATTATTATTACTATTGCTTAATTTGCGCTTGAAATTAATGCAATTGCTAAAAATGTTATTTTATCAAAAAACTCTCCAAATTTTTCCATGGAAACAAAGGACGCTTAAAAGAATGGCACTGGTCTCGTTTTCGTTGCACTCTAAATTTACGAATATATATATATATATATATATATATATATATATATATATATATATATATATATGTGCGAAATTTAGAAATAATGCGAGAAAATATGTGCTCTTGTAGCACAACTAGTTTTCTGTATTTGTTTCAAGAATAGTGCAAAGAACGCGTATAAAAATGGTGCAGATCCTTGTGTGGGTGAACGCCATTTTTTCGAAAATTGCAAAAAATTAACGTCCCAGAACTACAATGTTCATGAGAGAGATTTTTTCTTAATGAAATATGTTCTAAAGAAGTAGACATTTTACATAAGGTTTAATAGAACTTTTACAGAAGTACAACTTTTACATAATTTTTTTAAAAATTGTATCTTGAAAGTTGCAAATTCGAATTTCCCGCATTTCTTTTGCTGAACACTTTTTATGAGAGAACCGGTTGCAGTACAACGGTAAGGTAACTATACCGTGGTTTGAAATTTATAGATTTATGGTATTTCTCATTGTGAGACGATGTTTTCGCTATAAGGAACGCAGTTTTGTTTTGTCAAAAATGTATTGATGTATTAGATTTAAAATAATTAGTTTTCGCGGTAATTCGATACCTTTGAGATGGTAACGTCATTGATGTCAGATTTGGATAACGGCTGTGTTTGTCAGAATAGAATTAATCTCTACGCGGCAACTACAAAAGTATGAGATTACGAAAACACCTTCATTTTCTGATCACATTAAAAAAAATAAAAATAGATTCTCGGTGTAACATTATTGTCACACGTATTGGCAATTTATTACTCCGCAACAACGCCCGCATAAACCTTACTGATCATGTTCCCGCGTGATCGAAGGTCCTTGGTTTAATCAAGATAAGATGATATGCTCTTTGACTCCATAAAGTGTGAAGCCAATAATCAGCTTAAGAAATACTGCATATGATTTCTTTCGTAATATTCCCAAGTTCTTATGGCCGCGCTCAAATTTTGGGTCCTTTCAATTGAAAGCGATTGCGCGACGAGAAACAATGACAGACTGGATGAGAGCACTCAGCGCTGAGCGGCGCGTCTGCCTTCGCTCAAGCCAGCCCCTGGGGAGCCTACAGATAGACACGGAGGTGTTTTGGGTGTGGTATCATCGGTGTAATAAATTGAGCTTAGCACTTCGAATCGCAGTCACACGCAGGTTGGTGTTTATACATACTCCGTGTTGCAGCGACCCCTGCAGTATCGATGCCACAATACTTATAAACCGATGAGAAAAAGAAAATGGGAAAGGAAAAGGAAAATACGAAATTGAAGAATAAGAAAGAAAGGAAGAAGAAAGACTACTGTTGACTTTTAACTGTTTGGTCTGTATTTAGATAAATCAGTCTTACATTTTGCACATTCTTATTTCTTTCGCAAAAAGCCCCGGTACAGCTGGCCCGAATAGCTATTATCTTATAAAGTTGAACAGACTTGAGCGAATGTAAGATGTTGAAGCACGATTTTAATCTATGAGTCATTCGATAATCTACCTCATGGATGCACGCGACCCAAGTGATAGGATGAATCGAATATTTCTGGGGATCTCGGTAATTAACTTACTAGTGCCAGGGAATGAATAAAATAATTGAATTTCATGGTGTTCCAAAGAAAAGAAAATACTGGTATTAAGATTGAATGAAGTTTTTTGGGGTGGTGGTGTAACTAGCTTTCCGGGCTCCGCTCTACCTGGGCTTGATAAGCGAAAAATAAGAATGTGTAGAATGCATATATAGAGAACACAGTATTCGTTTTCCTCTCTTGTCGCTCTTCTTTTTTTTTCACCTTTTGTCTTTTTAGCTTTTCTCTACCTCCTCCTCCTCGCTGTCTCAGCCGAATTTCAAGTGGCATGACTATTGTAAGGGTAGCTGCATCACCAATTCATACTCGTATATCCCTGACTGACGAGTGCCTGTGGCATTCGCGGCGGTGCGATTCGCGGTGCTGAGCTAATATTATTAACGCATGGTGGAAGACAGCCATGGAAAACAGGGTATTGGCTATTAATGGGAAAATCAGGGGAATATTTTATTTCTATGCAAAGAACATTTTCGAAGTGACGAAAGTAAGAAATTGTCAATATTTAAACGGTGAATGGAACACATGCTCGAAACTGCTACCCGAGAAAATCGCTTTCTGAATTTTGTTTGACGGTGTGGTGTTGTATTGTGTGAAAAGTGCTTATTTAGAAACCGTGCATTATGCACGATTGTTCTCAAGCTTACTGATGTAAACGTTCATTAAAGGTACGCATTCGTAGTTCGACAGCTCACATTCGTTGATATGTGTTGACAGTTAATCACTGAGACTAATTTAAAAAAAAAATTTTTATAAATGATAATGATAAAAAAAAAAATTACATAGTTCGTTAAAAGTTACGATGACTGCCATGAGATTAATTTATTAAATTTGAATCACTTTCAAAGGACGTGATAATTTATAAGAAATATATTATTTCTGTAAACTATTCACCTCTTCTGACATTTTATTACAAACATTTTTATCTTGCAAAATTCTGCTGTTTTGTTGATATAACGCGTCCTAATGTGTGTATTTTTATCCGCTCCCTTCGAACCTGGACGGTGCTGTAAGGTTAGTAGAAGCCAGACTCTAGTTCTGGATTTACTTTACCCTGGCACTTACCGCTTTCGTCGTATGGTTTTGAAGTACCTAGTTAATGAGTTTTATCGTATCTGAGGACCGTAACTATCTTCACCGAGATTTGTCGCAAGAAATGTAGATTGAGGAAAACAAAAGAAGAATTCAGTTCGCCTACACACTAGAAATCGGTCTTTCCATCTCTCGCAATGCCCCTACATGACACAAGCTTAGGTTCTGTCAGATGAAGGTGCAGAGCGGGTTACACGAGATCAGCTGTGAGCCCCATTAATTGCTTTTGTGTCATTTTAACCCGGGAAAGCCTTGTTTTGACTCTATTATCATAGATACTCTGTATGATGAATTTATATCATCTGAAGGAGAAATTGCTTAATAATTGATGCGTATTTATTGTATTCAATTGCATTCTATTCCTTAATTGAATTTATTCATTCTGATATAGCCATAATTTCTTGATATCCTCCCTTCAAATTTTTATTTTTGTATTCATTACTGCTCATTCATCGTGTGTGAAGGTAGGGAATATTTGAGTGTGACCTCAACCTTGCCACAATTAAGAACACCTCTGACAAATTTCCAATGCACACAGAAGTTGAAAGGAATCTCGTGCAGTTTACGGCCATTTGAGATGTGTCTATGGTTTCTTTAGATATACAGGAACTCCGAAAAAATCCAAAAACAGAACGAAAGTTTCGATTTCGACTGAATAATGCAAATATTTGTGTCATTCCGCTTATTCATACTGCTTGTACTGACTAAAGTTTCATACTCATTGCGCGACTTGTTATGAAGAGCTGACGTCATGCGACATTAAGACTCCAAGGAAGACGCTACCCGCTAGTAAATATTTGCTGTTTACATGTTGCGTCATGAAATTGCAACTTTGTTGACCTTGTATCTGTATGTAAAGAATTTTCTAATATGAGGAGCGTCCTTTCAAATCGTATTACATCCTCTCCTGGACAAAAATGTTTTTGACGTCTTTTCGTTGTTTCTTATGCGCTGTATCATTATGTATACTTAAACCATTTCAAATTGCATTCTATCCTTGCGTAAATGTAGGTTGAAAACTTGTGGTTGACTCATATCGTATTGTGTCCTTTCTCATGGTTGGTACAAATCATATTTTGTTGTCGGCTTTATTTTTCATGTTTGTCCTGGAACTTTTCTATTGGATATACTGATCAGCTGATATTGTTGCCGCTGCAGCAACCTCCCCCCTCCCCCCGAAGCTGAGTGTTTGAGGAATGCTTGAAGATGGGGGTTCTATCTCTTCAACATTGCCCCTCGTCATGTGAAGAATATCACTTTTCTTCCCTGTAAATGACATTCATTTCTGACAGCTGACAGTTTTTTTTAATAATAATAGAAATGATATTAATTAGGAATTCGGAAATTTTAACACCGGATTAGAATCGCGAAATTAACAAGACAGTTCACATACTATAAATATACTTGAATGGTGAACAAGGATATAAGCAAACGTAATAAGAAATGTGGGAGGATCAAGGAAAAGAAGAGAATAGTGCTTAAGAAACACAAAAGATGTGAAATGCACTGCGTTTTATAAAATGGGACCAAGTTATCGGATTGATGATCCTTCAAGCTTTCAGTCTGATTTTGAAAAGAAGGCAGGTAGGACAGGACTTACGAGAACTATTGGCTGTATCTACCAGTGTTATTGAAGCAAGGAGTGGTATTGAGAACTTGCCGAGGAAAAGATTTGAGGTGGACTGGATATGTGAAATCAATTTCAGATTGACCAATATTATCTGATTGATCTGGGTTCGCAACATGCCCCCAGTGAAGATTCCACTGATCAAAATGCAATACTTTGTGATTGTTTAGAAGAGTGAGTGATGAGCATTTGAATAATGATTTCTGCTCTAACGTTCCATGAATATTCTAATTTATGGTAATATTGGAAGTTGGTCTATTCTAATAAGTTAATAACACTTCAGTAAATTGTTTTATATTTTTATTAAACATCCATCTAAATACTCTACCAAACGTGCCATAAAGCAATCTTGGATGTCTATTTTCCCCTGGTGGCCATGGTAGACCATATTGTCATTAACAACCACCGCGATAACATCAATAAAATTTTGAAGTGATTTAATTCCATACATACACCAATTCCACTCATTTAGTGGCAAATTTTAGACTTGTCTTTTTAATGTCGTCGTTTAAGAGTACTGTATTTTCTGCATTTCCCCTAAAATGTTTAATTTTGAACGTAATAGTTTGAAACGAAGCAACTCGTTTGTTATTGCAGTTTCTTGAAGACAGGTTTTGATAAAATTATTTGTTTATTGCAACGTTAGGCGTGAGTATTATATTTGTTGTTCTTGACCAGTGTGCGTAATAGTAAATGTCTTTATTAATGGCGAGGCTCAAGCTGTCCACTATGAGAGGACGACATTTACATTATTCTAGAATGTGGCATTATATTGTCACTCAAATTCTTTTTATTTCGATTATTCACATTTTAGGTTGGATTCCGATATTATTGATTACATTTTACAGATTCACGCACATTTCATAGCATCCTAATTACGTAAATAATAGAAATAGAGCTGGTAATGAAATATATTATCAGTGACATCCATGTTGTCTCCCAACACCTGGAGCTTATAGACCGCCAAGGGAACCCCTCTGTATTGTCTCCCGGCTTTCTATAGCACGTGCTGTTGGACTGCCCGCCTCTACTTCCAGATCTCCTTGTTCTGCAGTTCAATGAAAGGGACGAAGGTGACGGACGCTTTCTTAAAACACTGCAGGAGCATGTGTTTTTTACTCTTATCTTGCGTCATTATCAAAGGTCCGAGAAAGCATTCATGTGGATGCCCTGGCGCTCTTCGACCTTTCATCCCATTCTTTGAGTCGCTTCTCCATCGGTTGCGGGAGGAGCCGGTCAGGGGGCGAAGGTTGCTCTCGGCCACCAAGGCGCGGCGCCGCGGGCGGTGGGAGGCGGGGGGCGGGCGCGGCGACGGGAACCATGGGAAGGAGGAGGGGAGGGTCATTACGCGTAGCGAGGACGCCGAGCCCCTCGTGCCTCCCCTCCTCCTCCTCCTCCTCCTCCTCCTCCTCCTCCTCGTCCTCCGCCGCCGTCACCCATGTCACGTGCCGGGCGGGCGGTCGCGGGTGCGTGCTGCCTGCCCGAGGCAGTAAGCGCTGAGCGGCAGTGAGACGTAGCGGCTCGAAGCGGCGGGTCGCGCAACAGCGAGAGCTGAACACGATGCCCACGAGCAACATGGAACTGCTGGACCGCGGCAAAGCCGCCGCCGTGGAGATCGTCCCCGCGGCCACCAATAACGTAGATTTGTCTTACCCCGACAGGAAGTCTCCGGTGAAGGTGCTCATGCAGCCATGCCCGCAGCCCAAGCAGCTCACGCACCTGCCCAAGCGGCCACCCGTCGACATCGCCTTCAGCGAGCTCACCTACACTGTCCGCGAAGGCCGCAAAAAGAGTAAGTATTTTTCTTACCTTGTGATAACGAACATTTAGAGGTCAAGCAAGAAATGTTGAAGAGTTGTTTTTACACGCATGAGATTTGAACGTCCGTATACTTTAAACTATGAATTGCATTCAATTGCTGTCACCTGCGGCGGTAATTAATTGACACCCTTCCCCTTTCCGAATAGAACAAAGTAGATTCATTTAGTTAAAATGTATGATTATTTCTTTTTTCCTTTTGTCATTTTCTTAAGTTTATTTCTTTTTATTATTATTATTATTATTATTATTATTATTATTATTATTAATTTTTTTTGTTCAGTCGATCTTTTGTGTTTCGAGTAATATGTAGCTGCTTCTGAAAGTCTTGGACTACTGTTACTCATGACTGCGTCTCCCACCCCTTCGACCCGATCGCCGACTGGTTCACAATCAGTTATTTATTCCCAAATTAAAATATTCAACGCTATTTCCAGATTAAAATATTCAATATTACTCGAAAATAAAAATTGTCCGCTAATTTCCTAATGTCTATATATAATTTTCATGAACTTCAAAATTCTCTATTTACTTTCATAATTTTTGGGCATATTTGGCGTTTGTCACATTCTGTGGTCTTCACTTTTGAATCCTCCTCTTCCCCTACGAAGAGAGACATTTCCTGGGCTAAATCGTAAAATGCTGGTAATTAATTATTAGAGAATTAGGAATCATCAGGATTTAACAACTTTATTGCTTGTTCAGAAGTTTGATGTATTGTATTTTTACGAAATAAACTTTGTCAGAAAGAAAAATTACAGGTTATTATTTTTGAAAAATCTAAATCACAGATTTTATAGGTAAATGTTTGTATATCGTTAAATTGTTGCATTTTAATTTAGCTGTATTTTAATTAAATACAATTTAAGTAAATTTTTATTTAACTGTATTTTATAATTAACTGGAATTGCTGTTGGAAAACAAGAGATATTTAAGTAAGTTATAGAAATATAAGTTAAGTGCTTTGAACAAAGTATAACGACATCGTGAAATTTCTTGACAACCCTTTTCTGAGTAACTACATTAAAAGCAGCGACGAGTCGCTCGAATAGAATTCGCCTTTGATAATTCAGCCCCTTCCGTATGTATGCGTCTCTATGTGCCTGTCATTTCCTGTCGCATTTGTAATGAGTCGACACTGGTATGAAGCATCGGATACGATAATAATAGAAAGTACCCGTCAGACGTTTTCTGCAGGGCATTATCGATGTTTTTAACTTCATGTACCACTTCATTTGAGCGGCAAAGTCTCCAAATCTGGAGATAGAAACCAGAAACGGAGGACCTTTCCGATTTCTTTCGTTGCCTTGTCGTAAGAAGAAATGTTTTTGAATCCTTACCTGCGAGAATGTTATGGCGTAGCATAATATACATAATATATTTGAGTTATATTTGAAGATAAAAAAATTATAAAGCGAAAATGTGATGGATTTAACCTCAATTGCTGTGATAACTTGTCTGTTAGCCCAGCAGTTAAACAGGTTTGAAATCTGCCACCACCAGGTTATAAACCCAGCTTAGCTGCTTCGTCGAAGGACTGAAATTATAATGGAGTGTTGGAAATTTATTTTCTTCACCTGCTGTGACCTGCTTACGTAGATGGTATTGATAGTGTATACTTTTTCATTGCTTTCAAATTCGCAAGTATTTGCTCATATTTCTTTCTTTTTTTTTAATTCGTATTTGCGCAACGGGCAATAACAGACCAGTTGAAAATTGTCCAATCCCTAAATTATCAATTAAGAAAAAATCTCATCTTAAGTCTGTCTCTACAAAGATTTTATCATGTTCCGGCATCGTTGCAGAAGTTCACGCTCCGTGAAAGGATATGTCATTCCCTCTTACCAATCGTCGAAGGATCTTGTTTCGCGCTGATATATGTATAGAAATCCTCTAGTGGTGGTTTTTGGTCCTGGCAAAGATCTGTGCGAGTTCATTCGGAGCATACAAGTCGCTGCTTTGCCGTGACCTGGTTACATTGAAGCAAAGGGTTCACTTATGCCGTGGGGAGCTGCTCGACTTTATGACGTGACCTGTGTACAAACGCCTATCAGGGAGTGTGCAGTTGATTAATCATTTTTGTCGAGAAACGACGATGGACTTCTTGTACTTTATTCACAACCAAAGGTCGATTTCATATAAGTTTTTCTTTCCTCGTGAAAAGATATGATCTTTGACTCGTTGATTTGTTGGTTACAGCTCTCCCGCGTAATGTGACGATAATAGCAATTGATTTCATACAAATAATTGATTTTATACAAAATTCTTCGTTTACACAACCTAACCAAACCTAAAATTTTTAATGTAGTGTGTAATATTGTTCCAGGTTGGTTCACTTGTTATAGCACAAATTACGTGCCATAAAAATTAAACCATGAACGTGTATGATATATACCCCTTACCATTATAAATGAATACAATTTCAGTTTATTATAATTTAACTTGCATGCAACTTAAATATCTTAAATCATTTCGCTTACACATATATGTATTGTTTAAAAACATTTAAAACCTTAGGTAACAAAACGCGAACACCATATGATCATATTCACATTCCTCCCATTTTTATATTTTATTATTATCTACTATAATAATTTCCAAGTTGGTCATTAATATATCATAAATAACGTACACTATTGTTAACCAACTACATAATTAACATTATCATTTCATTTAAATCTAAAAGTCCTAATTCAAGAGAAAAATTCGATAAAAATACTTTGACAAAATATCTTATTTTTTCTTCACCCTGATTCCACTCCATATACTTTTGACCTCCATCTGAACTAAGTGTGTTGTAAACAGCATGATTTCGAATTTCGTAACATATTTAGTTTGATACGATTCTAAAATATTTGATGCTAGAATATACCATCTGATAATTTGTAGTTCTGATTTCTTATTGGAGCTATTTTATTCGATTAATGAATCAAATCGATATTTACTATTCATAACTGTGCTGGCTATTTCTAGAAAAGTATTAAAGTAAAAAACTGGCCTGTGCGTTCGGTTCTTACGTTGAAAGATATGTGAACTGAGCATTATTTATCTGTCGAGAGCTTCAGATTATTTCCTTAGATATAGATATTTGAAGGTAAGATCACTATCGCTATGATGAGTGAAAAACATATTGTGCAAATAATTGGGTATGTCAAAAGTTTCAAGTTCACGTATTAGATCGGTTTTCTGGAAGTGATCGGTTTCATTTGAAGGGAAAATCGTGTTATACATAGATAGCAGTCAGGTTTTTTTTACATTTTGAATCTTGCCTTATAATTGCAATCTTGTAGTATCAAGTGGAGTTAATGTAAACGGTTTTTGATGAGGGGATAGTATTCACTTAATTATTTGCATGTAGTATTTATTTGAACATACTTTCAAATAGATTTTGATAGATAATTTGCCTCTAATGAAATTTCAGTGTCAGGATTTATTGCGATGAAGTATATAAAATTTTATTGCGTTTATATTTACCTCAAGAATGTGGGGTAAATGTAAGGGGTGTTATCTATCCAAAAAGCTTTTTTGACTTATAGAAATAAGAGATAAATGGTGTACTGTATTCTAATAATATAATTTTATTTATTGTAACCGTTTATTTCTAATACGCACTGAACTGAGAATATATTATTTCCCCAGTTACTTTCAGCCATGGCAAAGGCACAACGTACCTACAATCTGTCAATATTTCATTGATACAATTCTATTTCCTATAGTTTCCTATAACTAATGTTGGAAGGTTTTCCTACAACTGTCCATGCTTCTACATGCTTGTACTATTATTTCTTCTTCACCGTCATGACGATTCATTCCCTCCCCAACTAATCATACATGAGTCTACGCGTGAATGATCGGTTGGGAAGGGAATGAATCTACATGACGCGTTCCTTTTCTCTTCTTTAGATTGCACTAACATGAAGTTTCCTTCATATTTTCTATAGTCCTCTCTTTCAAGTTCATTTCTTCCTGCTCTTGAATCCACTCACTGTCGAACCAATGGAATTTTGTCACTTTCGTCCGTTTGTCTGTCTTGATTCGTCCAGTTATTTTGCTATTCTGGGTCTTGCGGTCCGTTTCAGGTTTATTTATTTCTTGCGTCTAGTCATTTTATGGGATATTGATTCAGTGGTGAGTTGATTGAAGGCGTTGTCATTGTCAACAATAGTATACAACAATACTATTGTTGACAATGACAACGCCTTCAATCATTTCATTTTATGGGATGACTGTTTTTGTTTATTTGCAGATCGACCTCTCTGATTTCGCCACTCTTTGCAATTGCTTTCTCCTCAGCTTCTGTAAGTCTAGGAAAAAAACAGATTTAGTTGTCAGAACTTCCCTTTAAGTCAGTGGTTTACGTCTCGAGGCGACCTTTTTCCTGGCCATTACATTATTTGGCTAATCGAATAGTGTGCTTAGACACCACAAAGGAGTGGATGAGTTGACCTTCTTGTTGCTGCAACTAGTGACGATACATCAGGTTATTAGTGAGAGCATGGGATATACTCTGGAGCCAACATCCTTTTGTGCAGTTATAACACGAGTTAATTACTAAAATATTTGCACTGTTGAGTTGTATTCGGATTCGGAGGTATAACGGTTAGCGTACCGGACTGTTCTACCCAAGTTTGCGGGTTCAAACCCGATCAAAGCCGTGCATTTTTAAGGGCGAAAAAAATCTTTCGCTCGCCTTCCTTCGGAGGGGACGGCTGCCCCATGTAGTAGATTTACTGCATGTAAAAGATCCTCAAGCCTAAAAGAAGTCTCTGAGCTAAATTCAAATCGCCTGTTTCGTCGCCCAAGATCAAATCACCTTCCTTCGCTAGAAGGTGAAAGGAGCGTAGCGAAATTTGCGTGGTCAGATGGAAGAGATGGCCCGAGTCTCGCCACGTAAAATAAGGCATTCACTAACTAACTTATACAGGACTATCCATGTCGGAAATTGTCCTAGCTACTGGGTGTCGATCTACATTTTCATGTGATGTGTTCATTTCATACCCAAGATTCATCATGGTATTGCCTTCAGGAACATATAGTGTTCCTACTCCTGACGATGATTAGTATCCATACTCTTCAAGATCTTTGGTAAATTCGTCTGCTGGAAATTTAGAAGGGTCAACTGAAAATCGCCCGTTGGGATATGTCCTGAAATGTTTTCTTGCGCAACGCTCCACCAGCCACACCTCAGCAAGTAATGAAGTGAAGGTGTTCTTGGGGAGCCTTCCTCTTCCTTTCTTCAGCTGACTTTTCGTGAAGGCAACTAATAAAGTGCCTGGAAATTTAATAATTTTTTATATTATTTTGTGTTGCAAGTTCTACAATTCTCAAACTAATGTGAGAAAAACGACCATTGTACGTAAGAAGGGCAGTTTTCTTTTGGTCAATATTAAGTCTCAGATTGTTTACGTGTGGTAGACTTAGACCTTTTCCGCGTTCGCGGACCTGGATAGCGTTCTGAAGAGGTTCCTCTCGCGTGCACTGCAGCGCCTTTAAAAACAATAAAAGGGGGAGCTTGTTTTCATCTGCGGAGTCGCAGGCCAGCAGTCACATTCTCGCCACGAGATCCCTTATATTCGACTGAGGGCTTCCCCCTTTGGCACGAAGTCTGCGTTGAAGACAAAGGCTCCATCGGATGTGTCACCTTCCATAGTTTCTTCAACTGATTACAAAAATCATAGATCATCTACTTTTCTAGCGGTTTTTTGTGTGCATTTCGGAATGTGCTAAGCTGTCTTTAACGAGAGCTCGGAATGCTCGCTCATGAAGCCATAATGCCAATCGTTTCCAGGAACGCCTTTTTGAATTTAGTTTTGATATTATTAAACTTAACAAACTGCCCCACTAGTTTTAGAGTTCCTCAGGGAAACCCCATCTCAGACTCCTGTTTTATAAATTCCACGATGTCTCTCTTCACATCTGGACGCAAAGTAGCTTTGACAGCTTGTCCCATACGATCCATTTGGCTTTTCTGCCGTTTATTCTGAGGTAAATTGCTGGCACTGATACCTTGTACGCAGAACTCCTTGACAATATGTCATTTTGCCGATCCGGTGACCGATATCGCTAAGGCAGCAGTGTCGTAGCGATCTCGGACCGAAAGGTCGCAGGTTCGAGTTCTGCCTTGGCATGGTTGTATTTGTATTCGTCCTTTCACCCCTTATCACCATATCGTTTCGTCTTCATAGTTACCACACCGTTAACTTCAATAGTGGTCGCTAATCTAGATGTTTATGCGTCCTTAAATAAAAAAAGAAATGGCATTTTGTTACTTTGCACTTCGGGAATGGCCAATCGAAGATTTTTAATGTTGGTAGGCAGTGCCGACATCTTTTTCTTGTGTTCTAGGCATTGTCAGCAAAAACAAACAATTCTGAAGTACCTGCTTTATTTCATAACTAATATTATTGTAAAATGTTTTCAGTTCCCCAAACACATATGTACATTAACCTCATAACTCAGGAATAATCGAGTAAAAGTAAACACTGCGTTGAAGCAACCACACCTAACCTAATCAAGTCATGCTTTGTCAGGATCCTCTTTATGTATTTTCCTCTTATTTACAATAAAATTACTACAATCGGAATTGAAATATAAACTCACCACGAATAGCTTGCAGGTCCGTGCGACAATTCACCTGCAGTAAACAAAGAACTACGCGGGTCCGCGTAGAAAACAAAAGAACGCTATGACTCCATTGAGAAAGCAATTGCTCAACTTGAGAGAGAAAAGTATCTGTTTACGTTTTCTCCACCTGACCATACTGTCTTATACATGTATCTGCCGTTTATTTCTAAGTTCACACGCTAATTTTGGTGTACTTAATAGCGGACTGTTCTTTACTTTACGTACGACTATTCGCTGTACTAAAGTTTTTTGGACGCTCAATTCCTCTCATGTTTTCCAGTGTTTTCCTTCCATTAAATGTATCTATGATTCTCAGAATGGTTTCCTAGATCTGTTTAAAATTTCAGAAAGTTTTCTAACGATTTGCATTGATTTTGCAGCATGATTATCATTTGTCTTTCTTTCAAAGTTGTTTCCTTTGTTGTACGTCCCATTCCTTCTTTTTTCAACAAACACGGGCCCCTTATCAAGAACCTACTAAACACTATGCAATGCTAAGCTCTAGGCAATAGTCTTCCTACCGCTCGCTAATTTCCCCATAAGTCACGTGTGTGGGAATCAGAACAGTTACCCTTGATGTTCAAAAACTTTTTGCGAATCGAGTGTTCTAGAACATTTTAACAGTTCCATCTCCGTTGTAATGTTTTTCTTTATTTTTTTGGTACTAACTTTTCCGTACACTCAGGTGTACTGTGTTGAAAAAAAATTTAATTGATAAGTTAAGAATGGTGTAAGGGGTACAATAATTGTTAAAAATTCACTAGTGTTCGAATACGTTTTACACTTACTGTGTGTGTAAATTTTGTTCGACTCATCATGCGATTCTTATCGTATGTTTTCTTGCACGTAATGTAAATTTATTTATTTTTTTTTTTTTTGTGCCGGGGCTGCGTGGAGAAGCTGGAGGTCGATGATTTGAGATGGCATTCAGTGTAGCCGGCTTCCTCCTCTGTGACGTCTGCAAAGGGTGCAGAGGGCACAGATTCCGCGCGTGAACTCTACGCCAAACCACATGCAACCCATCTAACATTTATTAGGGGGATGTATTTTATTTACCGGGACGCACAAAGCTAAACGGTTCGGTGTCTACGTGTTAAGTGTTTTGACTTAGAGCTATCCCCCGGCCTAAGCGGAACCGCTCTAGTGTGGATGGTCTGCGCCTGAGTTAGTAGGAATCAATCAATCTGGTACCAAAAGTGCGTGTTTTGCTCCCCAACCTCCGGGACGTAGTAGAGAGAAAGTTATGTAATGCTGCAAATCTATGTCGTGATGTTGAGGAAAAAACACGTTTTAAAAAGTCCCTAATAACGAACGTGTTTTTCTTTCCTTTCTTTCCCTTTTTTTCTTCTTTTCTTTCCTTTCCTTTCTCAAAACGTCTATATGTCCAAGTGTGAACAAAAGCGCGTAAACCATACATGGGATTTTCACGAAAATTGATATTTCGCACTCATTCTAGATGACGAGATCTTTCGAACTTGAAATGGATCCTATATTTTTAGGGCACTGAAAGCTCCGAAGTCATTTTCAAAATGTTTTCAAGAATCACTTCAAAGTTTTCTTCAAATTGTTGCCTCGAATAGAGCAAATTACGTTCATAAAAACAGTGGAGGTTAGATTCTCATTAAAACCATTGAATTTTCGAAATTTGTGAGACTAAAAATTTTAAGTTTTGCAACATTAATGAAGAAAGATTTTCTCTTTCTTCAAAACTGACCTTTAAATAATGTAATGCAATTTTTTTATTATCAATAATTTTCGCGATATGTTGAGTGAAATGGTGACATTTTGAAAATATAAGAAATCCTCAAAATGCTCCAGTATTTTCTATTTAAAGTGCTTAAATTGTGTACTCGATTAGACAAAGGTTCACCTATAAAATGATACATCCTATTTTCATTAAAATCTCTGAAATTCCAAATTTTCCACTATTTTTGGTGTGTCTGGTCCGTTTATGTTCATCAGCTAATTAATATATATGATAAGACTGATGTTTAAGATGAGCTTAACTTCAAATCCTGGTCCGGGCAAATATTTTCTTGGATTGGAAACTGGTGGCCAGCCAACAGTCGCTGGCTGCGACACCACATGCAATCCAGTTCAAATGTTCGCCCGGGTTCAACCATTATATTAACGAATAAAACGAGAAAGTATGTGCTGTTTCATCACCTCTAGTTTATCATTAAAGAAGCTCCATTAGAATGAGCAGAGATTAGAATTGGATTTTGTCGATTTTATATGGTTTTAAAAGACTTACAATAGTACAATGGCTGGGTCGAATTCAACCACTATCTTGAGAATTCTTGAAGCCGGCTGCTCTGATCGATAGTTTTCCATGGATTTTCTTATCAATACCAGGCGAATGGCGGAGCACTACCCTAACAAACAAGTCACGAACTACGCGATCATTTCTTCCTCGTTCTTTTCCTTTCTTCTCCCCGTTTAGACACACACACACAGTCATCTGCTTTCTTGCTTCGTGTACATGCACTATTCTAGCACAAATGTCGGAAGGGCAGTCGGTGCCGGCTGATGTGACACAGGGGAAACCCCTTGCGACACGCCGTCTAGTTCGGCGCCGGCTGAAACAGACCGAAGGGAAGGAACGAGACCGCCAGCTCACAGGGTATAACATGCACTTCACTCGCGAGACAATGAAGACTCATTCACGAAGACTGTTGTGGAATATGAGCACCACCTAAGAACAAAATCCGTTGAAAATGCCATTAAATAATATTTACACTTTGAGTTTCTGGAAAGTAACTGAAAAAAACGGAAAGACATGGGACCCCGATTTTTTTTTTATATTTAAAACTAATAATTTTCGATAATCCATTTTAAACAGGTTTTGTCGCTACAACCTAAGGTATGCATAATTATTGGACATAAATACATTTGTGAGTAGGTGAGTTTTCACATGTGAAAAAAGTCAGCTGCTCTACGCAAACAGATGAACAAATACTTCTCATACGATGCTGCACATAATTTTGTCGCCGATCTCTTATTATGTAACGGAAGGTTGTACTTATGGTACGACGTTTCTGTGAACGTAGTACTTAATATGCCGGAAGAGAGAGATCTTTGTTGGGAAACAAAGAGGATAGCAAATTTGTGAACTGACGGAATTGGGAAGCGCATAACAACCTTACATTGGCGACGACGATGCGCGACGGGTTCTCTCTCCAGCGATCGAAATACGCGCTTTGGGGTACACTAATTATCTCTCCAGTCCATTAGTAACGCTTTTTGTCGCAAAGCGGGTTGATTTTCAGGTAGTGTTCCGATGAGATTCAGGCTGCTTTGGAATTTGAAAATTATACAAAACACGTTCTCCGGGTATCTGTTCCTCTGAAAACAAAACGGTATGGACACACGACTGTTGAGCTCTCAGATACTCCCCCTTCGCTCCGGTATGTCTCTCTCATACGTCGGCGCGCACTTGCAGTCGCCTTCGATCGCATCCAGTTACAAAGATACTTAGCTTATTTGACGAAAGCTCTTAAAAGCTCAAGTGAAAAATCTATATGCTTTTTATTTATTTAACGTGCAAAGACAGTTAAAAATTGTTTGTGACGTGTTGTGGAGAGAAGTGTTGAGGTTACAGCATAACAGCTCGCATGTATATCAGTTTCAAATAGTCTATTTTACTTCTCGTAGGGACCGTTTTATCTCTAAATAACCTGTTCTAGAGATGTATATTTGCTGTAAAATGATCAATCGAGCTGATGGAGGCAAAACCTGTAGAGGACGTCGTACCTGCGTCAGTTGTTAGACGTGTGATCAAAGCAAAACCGGTTCTAAGGATTCGACTTCGAACTCCGGGGTTGTATGCTTGACCTTATTTGCATTTCTGCATACGTCAAGATGGTTACTAAATACTCCTCATTTAATACCCACTTTGTTCCTTCGTGGGGAATGATGTTCGCCAATCGGAAACCAACCTGAGACAATATATTGCGAATTTCATTATTGCTAGCATACGGTGTGTAGTTAAGGGACACACATTAAAAAAGCAGTAATTCGTATTTTTGAATGAAGTGTACTTTAAAGAAATACATAATGTCTGAGTTCTTTACAATCTGTAATGTCCTATCTGTCTCCATAAGACACCACATTCTAAAATTGGTATTTCGAATCCGGCTTCTCACTCCTTAAATCACATTCTTCATTGAGTAATGACCTGCCCCCCTTCATTCCACAATAACTTATTTTCTATTATAGGGTAAGGAATTTAAGATGTAAACACCAACGCGTTCTTCACAGTATTAGCGAAAACTAATTGTTCTACCATTTCGGCCTGTGACAATAATAATAATAATAATAATAATAATAATAATAATAATAATAATAATGCTTCTAATCATTTTTATCATTTCATTAGAGGGAAACCAGTCAAAACGAAACAATTTTGTAGGAATCTTTCAGCTATTTTTTGTTTGTTGATTTGTTCTTTGTTAATATCCTGTGGATTCTGAAATGTGTTAAGTGAAGACGAAATATGAGAGTGTGTATGATATATATATATATATATATATATATATATATATGTGTGTGTGTGTGTGTGTGTGTGTGTGTGTGTGTGTATGTATGTCTGTGTGTCTGTGTCTGTGTGTGTGGGCGTAATTTACATCCTAACCTCAAAGGAAAAATATATGAATAGAAAACTAAACGTGTTTGTTATACTTTTTCTGCGTCGTGGGTAATGAGGATAAACCATGGGCTCAGTGTTACTTATACAAGATATCTTAGGGTGTGATTGCATGGAAAATATAAATCATACACATTAGTGGACATCATCTTTGGTTTACTAATAGTCGGGGAAATGTCTACAAACCGTTTTGATAACTGCTTTTTACGTGTCACAGATTCATGTCTAGAAAAAGTAATCACTCCATCGAATATCCAGATATTCCCTCTGCTATGTGCCGTATAATTTGTCTACACCTGTTTCCATGGAAGCGTGATCGATGGATAGTAAAGGAAACTGCGTAGAAACTAAATTCGTGTTTTCGTTGGAACGAGAAGACACTAAATTAAAAGATTCATATTATTTATTTTCAGAAAAGTGCGACACTGACATTCACTTAGTAGTGCACGAAGACCTATGGTTTCCCACTTGAATTTGTAGAAAGAAAATCTGAACTTCTAGCTTATTAAGACTGTAACAATGTAAATTACTTGCAGCTTTTAAAAAGAAATCAGAATTTCGAAATACATTGGACGTTTTCTCAATATTTTTCTGTAAACGGCACTAATATGTTTTTATGAAGACCTAAATGCATCAATGAGCATAATTTGTGCTGTGTGTAATTCAGATGATTATGTTACGGGCGTGTCGCCAAACATTTAAAAGCGATGACGAAGTAGATAGTTTTTTATTTCTAATTTATTTGGGTATTTATGCCCGAACATTCGATTATTAATTCAATGAATCACGATCACATTGTCGTAATTGTCGTAATCTAACCGCAGTGATCATGTGCCAATTAGAATGAGATTTTATTTCTTTCGACTAATAAACTTATTTTTAACCTGACAAGATAAGACATTTTTATTATAATTTTCGAATTAAGGGAATGGCACGTCAATTCCGTTGCATATGTAATATCCTTTATTTATATACAAAACATAATTGCTCTTCCAAATTAATACAATATAAAAATTTATAGTTTCAATAATATTAATCTGATTACGTGTGTTTTTAAAAATCAGTTGAAATATTGAACATTCGTGTAATCTCATAAACCTCCGGCCTAAGTATTTCACGTTCACGATTATACGTTCACGTATTATACGTTCACGTATTATACGTTCACGATTGTTAATTTAATATTAACAAGGAATTATTTAAGTATGTTGTAAAATTTCTCAAGTAATAGTATGTATCTACATTTTATCAAAGTAATAAATTTCACTTCCCAAAAGAATTTTATTAATGTAAACGTTATGTATTTATGAAGAGTATTATTAAAATCCTCATTTTCCCAACCTACTACGTAGTCTTTAAGTAGAACACTCTGGTTTCTGATTTCCGATACGCGCAGAAAGTGAGAGAAAACTATGCAGTCTCCGACCCTTCTGAGATGTGTGTATGGTTTCGTTAGATGCCCAGGAATTCGGTCAAAATCCAAAAACGAAACAGTTTCGTTTCGACCGAAAAATGCAAATATTGATTGTTACTACGCGTACCGTCCGAATTCTATATAGAGCAGCATTGCTTACGACCCACCTGACGTCATGAGACAGCATGATTCCAAGGAAGAGATTGCCCGTCTTTAAATATTTATTTTCGTGTTGCGTTATGGAACTGCATATTTTTTATATATTATTGGTATTGAGTGTATGACATTGTGTATCGCAGAAAACACCAGGTGTTTATAATATTGATATATTTAGTTCAAAATGAGTCAAAACATGATGTATCAGTTCGTATTTCAAAACACGATACGATGTTCAAAATGATGCCGTAAACTGCAATTTCGTGAGTTACTCTAAACCATTCATAACTTCTGCTCAGGTCCGTAACTAGAAATTTGTTCTTTGTATAAGAAAGAAGATAGGAAAAGAAGATTGTCCGAAGGCGTAAATGCCTTCAAACCGCGCGAGACAAAAGTTTTTTACAGAAAGTGACACGTGACCCTCACTAGTGTATACCCATTCTCATTAAGAAAATTACGCTGACCTCGGGCAAAAACAACTGAAACCATTCGAAGGTCATTTTTAAGAAATTTCATGGTCATGTGTCTTGAAAGAAACTATGGATTTATTAGGTAAATTAAATCAAGCGATTAGTTTTTGCTTTGAAGCATAAAAATTACTCCCACGGTGTATGGAATTTTGTCAGTTTAAGTGATCCAATAAAGTTAATCTTTACGGAGCGTATGGGCGAATGTTTGAATGGCGTGAGATAAATAATGAAATGCTGTGTCTCCGACCAGTAGTAAAGAACAGTGGCGCTTTAGTAACGGTTTGGGGCTGTCTCATCAACTGCAGCCGAGTAAAATATAGAATTCGTAGAAATTATAAAGAATAAGATGGATTACCTGATAATACTACAGAAAAACCTGTACAGAAAATTTGTTTGAAATCGTTCAACAGATCCAAATGCGATCCTCAAAATTCAGGTTTCATTGTAAGATTCCAATACAGAACCTGTGGTGGGACCTAGAAAAAGTGTTCAGGAACATCAGCCAAAGTAGCTGTGAAGTGAATAATCATGGAGTGGAACAGAATTTCCCCTTCCTAGATAAGGTCGCTCGTGCGTTCCATGCCATCAAGACTAGGTGCTGTAGTCAAGGCCAAGGGACCTCCAACAAAATATTTAAGATGTTATTTTTGTTTCCTTCCCCTCTGGTATTTTATTAAAACAGTAATCAATTGTGTGTCACCGAAAATCACATGTTGCTTATTCTGTTAATAATGTTTATTTAATATTGTAATAAAGCTGTTTCAAACTCAAATACGTCAAAAACGAGGACATATACGTATTTACGTATACATGTATACAACGGGAAGTCAATATATATTTCAAAACATGGTGTGTTGTTCAATCTGTATATTAACCTGTAATATTTTTTATTTCTGTGAACATATCATGTGTATGATTAATTTCGCGAGTCAATTATTTCATTCAACTTAATTTCTTGATTATAATCACCAACCATTCTAATTGGATAATCGCCGTTGGACAATAATGTCATACGAATAAAAAAAATTAATACAGATGGTGCTACACATTGATGCAAACCGGCCACCTTCCTAAGTTTGAAATTCAGAATAAGATCTTCGTTCTTAATTCGAGAGCTGGTACCAAAGAAGGTATCATAATATAGTATCCACTACTCTTGGTCACAAGGAAATTTCTCTGTCAGTGACCTTGCGAGATTTTGTCAAGGCCTCGCCTGACAAGAAACGAGATAGAGCAACAACGGTTCCTCTCAGGATGTGGACAGACCAACGCGGGCAGAACGTGTACAGTTGGTGTAAAAAGAATGGGCACTTACGAATCTTTTTGTTTTGGGTTTATGCAGAGGAATTTTAACATAAATAAGATAAACAATGTTCACAACAAATAACTTCTTCCTATATTTCCCAAAAATAGTTTCGCAAAGCCAAACAAATACCTCGGTACTGATGAAAACAAGAAACACTGTGCCGAAATGGGGCGCAAATATCTTTGGACACTTATAGGTCTAATTCAGGGTGGTTATAATTAAACTTGTCCTACAGAACACCTTATAACAAGGAAACGAATTACAGTAAGAGTACCAAACTTGCAAGTATTACTGTCCAGAGTGTGGAGTGCATGATTTCTATGCGTCCCAGCGCCACTGGCCAGTTCCAAATATGGCCACCAGGTGCCATAATACGGCAATGCTGAATAATCGCACACACCCCACCAGTCGCCATGCACTTACTGTCGAATCAACATGGGTTTGGACAAACAGAGCAGGGCATTATTGGCGAAACTCTTATCAAAACAACAGGAATGCTGCAACTGCACTTCGAGAATATCGATCGTGATATGTCAATTTGGAGAAAATCGCCTGAATGGTTTAGGCGCTTGTGCTGACTAGGGAGGACATTTTGCCAACGTAAACAATCTTTTCTGTATTAGGAACCCACAAAACGAGGATACTGATTACACGTTTTAGAGGAAGTATTTTCTTACGTACAAGGAGCAAGATTTATCCACTTCGATTACATGGACCAACAATACAAGTTTTTCTGTCGAGAAATCACCATCTTCCGCCGCAGGATTTTTTTTTTCTGATACATTATTACTTGTTATTGCCTTCGATACGGAGCTCGATATACTCTGCATAACTCACCTGGCTCGAGAGAACCGTGGTGACGAGGGAAATAAAGCAGTTGAATGTGTTCTCTTATGGAGGGAATTATGGGAAGGAAATATGAAAAGACAACCCGAGTCAAGTTAACATCCAGTTATTTAGTGAATAAGTAAATCTGAATCAATAAAATTAGGTAAAAAAATAAAATGTGTACGTACCACGGACATTAACTGGTTCTAATGATCTCGGGTGACGAAGAACCCTCGGGCCAAGGGCCCTCGTTTTTTTTGTCGCTGCTTGATCATTTGAACCCTTATAACGCCCGAGATGCATAAATAACTATTATGACGTAGCAAGCGAAAAAGTAAAAATATGGATCCAAATTTACATCTGCAAATATGTTTTACATTTTCGCGTTCAGCATACACAAGGGAGTAAGCTGTTCTGAATTCCCACTGGAAAACATTTTATTTGTTAAACTGTGTGATCCTGGAAATAAGAAATAGTGTAGGATCAAAATGTTTAAACGAACTAATGAAGAAATAGTGAATATAGTTTTCGTTCTTAACGTGTATCATAATTTCAGTGGAAATTTTACAAACACGGCGTGAATGCGATTTTTGTGAGTTAGAAAAACATTTTCCGAGTTTTTCCGATAAGAAAACACGTCCAACCGCCTGGACAATATTCTTTAGATGCTGTCTCCTCGTACTAGTGTTGGCGCTAAATAGTGGATGCGAGACTGATATTGATGGTAGAGACGCAGCCCTATGCCAAACCTAAAATACTGTGAGAATCTGATTGATTGATTTCTGGACTGAAACCTGTAAGCGCCAGGCCAGTATTTACAAAGGAACTTTGATCAAACTCTGATTTCCCAGGAAGTCCACAATTTATTCGTGTCTTGTTTCTAGAATCAAATTCCCAATGCCAATCACAGCACGCACGTTGTCTAGCTGGAATACGTAATCAAACAGTATGAAGACGCACTGGACGAACATTAGTGATCGAAATTCTAAGGACATTGCATGCAGAAATACCATATAAACCTGTCTTCCAGGTAAAGTTGGCGATGTCACCGTGACACCCTGCGGTGGAATACCGATTCGTGGCCTGAGAGCCTTAGTAATACGATCCACATATGTATTTATGATCTCTTATGTAAATACAGCCACAGGAAAATATATTCACATAGTCATATAGTGGATAATTTAACAGAAATATTTATTTTATTTCATTGTAACGTAACAAAATAGTACGACTTTCACGTACTATTAAACACCCGGAAAATATTGAGATTCATAATATATTAAGTCTTAAAAGTATGAATGAACAAAATAATTATGAAATTGGAATGCGTAAAAAACGTTTCTTTTATCTACACTCTCGTATAGTGTTTTTCAAAAATCGTGTATTTACTTCATCTCAGAATTCTCTGGAAAAGTCGGATTATGATTAACATAATCTATAATTTTTGCTTCAATTTACTTGATTAATAAATGACTAGCGTAACTGTACGATAACTCTCGCATGTTAAACCCCACCTTCTTCGCTATCCCTCCATTTCCAAATTAACGGGGAATTTGCTAACAAAACTTGTTTATTTGTTTTAAAAGGTATAAAGGTAACTTCCAATGTACTTACATAATACCAAATAAAAATAAAAAAGTATTGCAATTGATACCTGAAACAAATTTTGAATAAAGGATTATTCAGGCATGTTCTTGGAACAAAACTTGGAATTCTGAGGCTTTTGGTCCTTTGCCACAAAATTCCAAGTTTTAACGCCCCAGAACGCTTTGATTTCGAGTTATATAATACAGGTATTATACACACACACACACACACACACACACACACAGCTTGATTTCTGGCGGAACACGGAACGGCGTTCCGGTATCTCGTTAATAATTATTAAATTATATTATATAAAAATACCTATTTCTATTAAATTAATAATTAATTTAATAGAATATATACTATACTACTGAAATAATATAGGAGAGGATGTTAGCCAGACTAATAAACCTAAAATTAGGCAGGGAAATAGGCATTCTAGTTGACAATAGGCAGGCGCTTAGGAAGTAAAAACTTAAAAATAGGCAGGGAAATGGGCATTATGGTTGAATAATACAAAAATTTACATTTAATACGTATTACATAACGGATGAAATTCTCTCTCAAATAGACATTTATAGACATTCTAAAACTCTCGCAAAAGCCATTAGTGAGCGAAACCTTGATAAAGAGGTAAGCTGCCTAAAAATACATTCAAAGAAATAAAAATATGCAAAAAGGGCATTGTTCGGATTCTAGTTATAAGGAACAAACGCATTTTTTTGTTGTTCGAGTATTTCCATCATTTTTAATGGTTTAGATTTATTATGTAAAAAAGAAGAGAATTCAAATTCAACAGCTGAAAGGGACTTTTATTTTTGTTTCAATGAGGTTCATTCACTAGCAGAATCAAACAAAAACAAACCCCTCGTTATCTTCATCTGTATTTGAAGTATTTTCTTTTTGAAATGCGCCTATTTTATGTATTTAAATAATCTCTAAAATACATGTCCAAAAACTCTAAAATACAGTTATTCAAACACAAAATGTACTTAAAATACAGTTATTCAAATACAAAATGTATTTAAAATACATATTTCAAATACAAGTGTTTAAATACTGCCCAACTCTGGATATTGATGATTACACAAAAGCTTTTCATTAGTGGTTCACTTGATATTAAATCAGTTTTTATTTCAACACTAATTTGTGTAGCTTTTCTTGAGGAGTTATGTCTCTCTCTCTTGTGGAGTTATATATAACTTCAACTTTATTTTCTTTACCAAATCGTTTAATTAGAACAACCACCGTATCCAAATTTGTCATCGATTTTCTCTCTCGAAACCTGTTAATAATTACCTGAATGCTGGATTTTTATCTTCCTAGGACCTATTTAATTGATTATTTCTTATCACATGGTTATAATTTGTGAAGGAAAGATACAATGCTACGCAGACACTATCCCGACACCTAGATTGCGTTACTAATGTTAGATATACAAGCATTAATATTAAGAAACAAGTACAAGGCAGGCACTTATACGAATACTTAATATACCTGTAGAAGAACTCTTGACTGTCTTGTCTCTTTACGACCACACTTTTTACACAGTTCTGTCATGAGGGAAATATTATAAAGAACAGTCTTGTCTTAATAGTTCAGTTGTACATCGGTATATTGTACATTACAGGCCATCAAACGAATATAATTTTAAATATCTTGTTGTACGAATACTTTTCCTATGTTTGTACACATTTTAACCATCCTATCTCAGGTAATTTTGCGTAATTCTTCCAGTTGGAAAAGGCTTTCAATATATTTGTTTATAAATGGAATTATAAATCCGTTAAAGTATTTTTTGTTTTAATTTTGCAAGAGCATGTTCAAACGTTAATGTGATATAAACTATAGGATTGTTGCACAAATTCATCTGCTCTATTCGGAAGAGTAACACGATTTATTGTAATTATTCTTCAGTCTCCCAGTATCAACTAAATTTGATAATTATGTATGCAGCTTTTAATCTTTAGTATCGATTTCTGAGAACATTGGCATCGAAACGATGTAAAAAATGATGTAAAGTAATTCCTGATTGTTGCTCTTCATCATATTGACTTTCCCTGCTTTAATTTTGCATGACTAAACATCTTGCGCGTTTCAAAATTACTTTTACTGTTTTTCTAATGTTTGGCGAATCATTTGGTATATGTTTCTATCCAAAATGATGTTTGATTGTTACGTGTTTCTCGGTGCGTCAAATTCTATTATCTATGGTCATTAGTCTCGCGAGTGCAATGCATGATTTTATCTCGGGAGATGGCTGTGAGATCCGGCGTCGCGGAGTTTCCCCAAGCGAGGCACCACCCCAGCCGGGTCAAGCTCTTAAGCTGCGAACTGGTCTCCCGACATGTGTGATAGTGTGTAGTGCATGTAAGTATGTAAGGGTTAAGGATAAAACTAGGAAGAGGAAGGAAATATCGCGCGCGATTCGTCTCCCATTTGTTAGGGTACTGCTCCAGCATTCGCCTCGTGTTGAATTGAGAAACCGCGGAAAACTACCAATGAGAGTTGCCGGCCGCTAAAATTCTCCTCCTGGCAGCGTCTCAATTCGACATATCGAACTAGTTAGTGTCGAAAATCTTGGCTCCGTTGGAACTCGAACCCATGACCTCCCGGTGTACCCGGGCACTGCAGTGTCATCAGTTGTTGCCTCGAGTGCCAAATTATTGACGACAGTAAACATATATCTAAGCAAGCTAAGTTAATTCAACGTAACCAATTTTTTTCGCGTGTTATCCTCTTGATCTCGCTTATTAATTTATATTGGGAATTTTCTTGCCCATAACTCAAAAATCCGAGTACAAAATGATCATTTTTTTTATATATATACGCATAGTAGAGTAGTTGTTTTAGTGGATGTAAATCTAGATTGCTGCTAGAATCAAGGTGTTTTGTTGTTTTCTAATTTGATATGTTCAACATTGCATGAAATAAAAGTTTGTTTTATGTATTTTGTAAAAATAAATGCGTACGCATCTTTAGCATTACAATTGCAGAACCTAACATGTTTTATGTGTGTAGCATGACCTCTTTAAGTATTGTGGGGAAGATACTAAAGTTTAGGGTCATTTGAATCATACCTTGTTATCCATTTGCCAATGTTTCTGCTATGAATGCTCTTGATCAGGTCTACACGAACTACTTGTATATTTCTAAAAATTCACTCGCTTCACTAATAACATTGCAGTTTGATCGTAAATGTTTATATTGTCCAGAAACAGTTGGCTTAAAACGATCGTCCGTGTTCGCGCGTCTTTGCCGCGAAGACGCTCGTTTTGCACACCCGAGTTGGCGCGTCTCGTGCCTCCTACATCAGCGACCGTCTGCATCTGCAGTGAAACCCTTTCAAACGGCCTCCCCGATTACGCTGTCTTCTGCACTCACGGACATTTTTTCGTGGAATCGATTGATTTTTTTTTCTAAGACGCATGCATGTGAAACCACACGTGGTCTTTTAATTTCAGTTGCCACCTGGATTTGCGGCCGAGCATCTTTGTAGACGTCCTTTAGTCAGTCACCTCAGAGCGATTTCCACACACACGTGGTCAGAGGGACACACACACACGTGGTCAGAGGGACACACACACACACGTGGTCAGAGGGACCACACACACACGTGGTCAGAGGGACACACACACACACGTGGTCAGAGGGACACACACACACACGTGGTCAGAGGGACACACACACACGTGGTCAGAGGGACAACACAACACACACACACACACGTGGTCAGAGGGACACACACACACACACGTGGTCAGAGGGACGCACAGACACACGTGGCCAGAGGGACGCACAGACACACGTGGCGAGAGGGACGCACCGACACACGGGCCAGAGGACGCACCGACAGTGCAGACGGACGCACAGACACGCACGTGGTCAGACGGACGCACAGACACGCACGTGGTCAGACGGACGCGCGCGCACACACACACACACACCAACGTTCAGCGTAGACGGATGCAGGCAACTAACGACACGCAGACGGACGGACATACACACACGCAGACGGACGGACATACATACACACACGCAGACGGACGGACACTGGCAGACGTATTGACAAAAATCGCTATAATATTTGAATTGGCTTTTATATCAACATTTGCGATTATAAAATGGCAATAATTTTGAAATCACTGGCGCACTCCTGCGGGTAGCAATCTAGACTTGGGCGTCTTGTAAATGTCGTGGAAGAGGAAATGTGTCATCTGAACGTGCGCGAGCCTACGAAGAAGCCCTGTTCTTGGTGGAATCCGTTCCTCACCTTTGATTGCTTGTTCCGTGAACTGATGTGAAATTTCCCACAGGATTCCTTTTTCTGGTTTCCTGAACTTCCTCGCTCACTCCAAGGCCACCTTCGTCAGTAACGAGAACTCCCTCTTAA
Organism: Teleogryllus oceanicus; assembly: GCA_964035755.1. NCBI lineage: Eukaryota > Metazoa > Arthropoda > Insecta > Orthoptera > Gryllidae > Teleogryllus > Teleogryllus oceanicus. Next base: position 204,154,436 of record CAXIVR010000001.1, on the reverse strand, counting down.
TTACAGGTGCGTCTTTCTCGAAACCAACCAGTTCCATTACGTCATTCGTTAACGACAGACAATTTTTGTCTTTGTGATGTTGTGTATCAAAATATTGAAGTGCATTTAATAATATTAGAGGTAAATTTTTGTTGTATATTTGTGACAGATTGTTACTTTAGCAACTACAAGATGGCGCGCGTCTACATGACGGTGGATTAGCTATTAAGGATTGCAGAGAGCATTGTCGATAACGGGTCGAACATGGCTGGCTTACACGAAGGAGTTCAATGGAGAATTGAAATAAGTAGTTGACGAATGTTGTGCCATGTGCTGCACATTAATTAAACTTAATTGGCGAATATAGTTTATCCGTGAGACAGCCCTACTTTACCATCTTTCATTGTTTGAACGATTCCTTTGATTCCTCCACCAATAGTTGGAGGTTCTAGTAAAACATGTACCCTAATTTGAGAAGCAAATACTTGGTGGTGGAATTAGAGGGAAGCTGAAACAGTACCAATAAAGAATTTAGGAAAAGTAATATAAGCTATAATGATCTTAGAACCAGCTCAATAACTGCTGAAACCAAAACGAAAGCAACTTTTTTAAGAAATATCAAAACTCTCATATTTATTTTCTCTTCCTGTTTCGGGTATATGGAATATCAGGTATAAGTCCCATTGCTATTGTCAACAAGCTATTACAAAAAAGATAAATCAGCTACTTATTCATCAGCGAAACATTACCCAGCGTATGTCAGAATTGAAATCAGAAAGGTTAAACAATTCCTCGGATGCATTAACAGAAGCGCAAGAAATAGCAGGGAAACTTAACCCAGATCCTGATTTTAAAGAAGTAAGAAAAGGAAAACATAAGCGGGTGTTCGGGCAAGAGCGAAGATGAAACCATTTCATTCACAGAAAAAACTGCACGTACTTGCCTTTAGTAATGATTATGTAATACTATTTATACCACAATTTGTCTCCGAATTAACACATTTCATTTATCATTTTTTGTAAAACTGATTAGAAATCGTAGAACATTTGGCGTGAACATTAAATGGTTTCAAGCAATAGATTTTGTATTCAAAACTTTAAATAAAAATGTATTTCGGGCATTGAATTCATTATATAAGGGGTGCAGTGTATTCACGAACATATCGGAAGAGTTTTTTTCGCCTTCCAATATTCTGCGTAAGCAGTATGCGACAAAGTAAAAATAATTAAAAGTTAATAAATAATACGATACTGATAGCGTAGGCAAACAACTACAAATAGATCGAAAATTATATAATAGTAATTATTGAACACTACAGTGCCAATCCGGGTAGCCGAGATGCCTAAGGCAGTAGTGCCCTGGCGGACTGGACCGAAAGATTGCGGGCTCGCGTCCCGCCTTGGGCATGATTATGTGTGTCTTTGTATGTCTGTCATTGTCCGTATCATCATACCATTGTCCATACATCCCTCGGTCTAACAACCATGGGGTGTAAAAAGGCAAAGAAATGTTGATCCCTCCCAGTAAAGTCACGTGCATACCCCCAGTAAAAATATTTCTAGACCTCTTTGGGTACATCAGCACGTCCGCAGATGGCCATAGCCTGGAACAGTAGTCATTTCTAACTTTCAGAAATGAAATATACCATAATCAGCTATCAAAATTTCTTGAAGGAAAGACGTAATTTGTTACTTCTAAGTTAAATTTTTTACCTTCCTTCAATCTACTTTCTTCTATAAGAATAACATTAGCTATCAAAGACATCTCAACGTATGTTCACGAAGCGCAGGAAATTTGGAGCGGACGACTTTTATTTATTTTTATTTTACGTCAAAAAACAGTTAAAAACTGCATGTGACGTGCTATGGGGAAAAGTGAATTGTGTGCACATTTTCAAAATTCTGTGATACCTACAGTAAGTCATATACTACTTAAATTTTGAATTTTGAAAGGGAGAAAAAAACAACAAAAACTCCCATGTAGTAAAATCAATTTTCAAGGATAAATAAGCAATAAATTTTGAATTTTGAAAGGGAGACAAAAAAACTCCATGTAATAAAATTATTTTCAAGAATAAATAAGCAATAAATTTTAGTTCTTATTACTTCCTGCCGCGACAACATGGAAACGATAATTTGAATAATTGTATTTCCCACTGAATTCTAGAAGACGTGCACAGAAAATGAAGTTACATTTATGTCCAGAAGCAAAACAAGGGGCCATCTCAGCATTTGCTCAATGGATCAGGGAAACTGGACGAAAAACCTGATCGAGATGGGGGTCATTGACTCGGAAGCTGTAGTACAATAGTTGTTACAGGTTCTTTATACTCATTTATACAGTCCAAATGGTAAATAATGCATTATGTATCATTCTTAAAATTAATGTTACTTTTCTTGTGATGCTCAGTATAGTCTCTAATTGTATAGAAACTGTTATGCAGCAGAAACGATTTCACTTGTGATTTAAACTTTTCTATTGAATTTAATAGTTAAATGTCATCTGGCAAAGTGTTGTAAAATAATGTACATGTATTGTATGTGAATTTTTTGTAATGAGCTGTTGATACTGTCACCTGATGAATATGATTTCTACGTCGAGTGTTATAGTAATAGACTTCGGCATTTTCTGAAAATATATTCCGCCCTTGAGCAAGTCATTTTTTACAAAAACCACTGATTCGTAAATAAAAAGACACGGTAATGGTAGAATTCCTAGATTAATGAAGAGAGGCTTACATGAATCACGTGGGTGGGATTTGGTTATTATTCGTACAATTCGTTTTTGTAATCTAAAAGTCTGGGAGCTATAAGATGTATTTCCCCAGAATAGTATGCCATATCTCAGGCGGGAATGAACATTCGCGAAGTATACACAACGAGCAGTATGAAGGCTGACTGAATTCGCAAGAATTCTGAACGCGTAGCATAATGAACTTAATTTTGTGTTCAATTCATTTAAATGGACGTTCCATTTAAGGTTTGACTGAATTGAGAGACCTAAAAATTTTGTTGCCTTAACATCAGTCAATGGTACACCGTTCATTTTCAATGAAGCACAGAATTGTTTATTTGAAATGGAAAACTGCATTAAAACCGTTTTCTTTTCGTTTACTATTTGTTATTTCGGAACCAATTTGAAACAGCTGATATTGTACTATTTACTGTTTCTTTATTGCAAAGGATGTTCGTATCATCCGCAAAGAGAACCGTTCTTCCGTTTCGAATCGTCGAGGGCATATCGTTTACGTAAAGTAGGAACAGAATATGGCCTAAAATCGATCCTTGAGGAACTCCACATGCAACGGGCAAGAGTCGGAAAGGTGCGTACGTAATGTTCCATCATTCCAGTAAGGTATTTCAACTCTCTGAGATCGTTGTTTAAGGTACGAACCTAACCAATCTAGAGCAATACCACGAATTCCATATGAAGGTAATTTAGAAAGTAAAATGTCATGATCAATGACGTCAAAAGCTTTTGAGAGATCTAAAAGTACTCCAATAGGTGCCTCGTTTTGATCCAATGATGAGGCGACATCTTTAAGAAAAGAAAATATAGCTGTTTCCGTTGATTTTGATTTTCTAAATCCATGTTGGCAATCTGAAAGCGCGTCGTGTTTAGTGAGAAAGGTTTCCATTCGTACGTAAAAAAGTCTCTCTAATATTTTTGAAAAACTGATAGAAGAGAAATGGGTCTTGTAGCCAACTTACAAAAATACCCTCATATTTTCAAAAATCACCGTGACCTTGTTCGAAGATCTGTTTGTTATGAAGACATTTCATTAAAAAATGTATCTTCCCAATTGTAGTTGTAGGAACACGTCGAATTTTTGTTTTAAATTTTCGTAAAATCAGGTTTTTGAACGAACATGAGATCAGCGCTATTCTATTTGGAGTTCTTTACGCTACCTAAGTTCTAAATTTAATTTAAAAAATTGAGCTGCTTTCAAGAAAAAATGGTTTAAAGAAATATTAATTGCCTATGTACGACACAAAATTTCGGAAAAACTACTCATGCTTTCGAAAAATTGAACATGACATATTTAGATCTGTTTTTTATGAACACATTTCATTAAGAAAAAATGTTCATCTTCATAATTGTAGTTGTAGGAAAACGCCGAAAACATTTTGGATTTTTTCAATTTTCGAAAAATCACTTGTTTTCAACCAACATGAGACCTGCACCGCTCTCTTAAACGTCCTTCAGACTATCCAACAACAAAATTCCATCAAAAACGATGGTGTTGTTTTTGAGAAAAAAATTGCTTAAACAAAATTAAAAATTGCCGTTATTTCACGTAAAATACGCGAAAAATACTCAAATTTTCGAAAAATTGTACATGACCTTATTTCAAAATCTATCTTTAATGAACACATTTTATTACGGGAAAAATCGTCTTTAATATTTTAGTTATAGGAAGACCCCTAAAAAATTTGTATTTTTGAAATTTTCGAAAAATCAGAGTTTTCTATGAAAATGACACCTGCACCATTCTCTTCAACGTCCTTTACACTATTCAACAACAAAATTTAAGCAAAAACGACGGAGATTTTTTTTTTTTGTGAAAATTTTGAATCTGCTTTTGGCTCTTCTCATTCATCGTAACGAATACGAAGGAATTCATCGTAAAGAACGTGTAGGTCAAAGCATCGTCATGACAATTGGATATGCGAAGCGAAACTAAGCTTCAGTTCGCCTTAAAATAATAGATTGTAAATACGACGCCATTCCGCATGCGGGTCCACATTGTCGTTCGCCATGTTTTCGCGAAAGGGAGCTGATTTCTTCACGTTCGTTACGATGAATGGGAAGAGCCAATGGCAGTTTTTCATTTGAGAATAACTGAAGCGAAATGTAGCATTACGTATTGCTTTAAGAGCAGACTTGAAAACAACTGATTCAAATCTTCGCCAGCCTAAAATATGAGCATTAGAACAGTTTTATCAATCCTAATCTACCAATAAAGTACATTATAAGTTTCAAATTGTGATAATTTTTCGATTTTTATTATATTTGTTAATTTTGTTTTTGTTTATACGTAAAAATTAAACTTAAATTGGAATCTCTTTAATTCAGTTATCGTGTTTCTAATGCAGTTGAATACGATAGTTACCTTCATTGTTGTTCAGACATTATGTCAACTTTCATTGTTTCTGAACGCCTTTAATCAGAGCATATTGATAATTCTCAGTCATATCAGACAATGACCGGATCGCATTGTGTGTTGGAGGCAAAAATGTTTTCTGTTGACCTCTTTCTCCACAGCTGACGCATCTTGTGTGTTGAGCAAGAGTACTCAAGGTCGTGTTAAAGTCCACGAACGTTTTATTCGAGGTTGAAAGCACTTTGGGGCACCAAAACACCCTTGTGGATATGATCGAAGTAGGTCATATCTCTCATATTTAGTCATCTGTTGAAATTTTAGTTCGTAATCTGTATGACTAATTTCCAATGTGCGTAGAATTGATAGAAGACTATGCAGCCTCTGGCCATGTGAGAGGTATTGATAGTTTTGATAGATACTCTAGAACTTCGGAATAATCCCAAAACTCCGATATTACTAATTTCCAAATTCGTGCTCAACATTAAAAAGTATAATGCAGCCTTCGCGTTTTTGGAAGGTGCCTATGGTTTCATTACATATCTAGGAACACGAGAAATCCCCACAAACGCTGAAACAGTTTCAACTTTTACTGTAAAATGCAACTATTTAATTGTATTATTCCCTTCTATTCTCACACTGGGCATACTGACAGAATTCTTATATTCAGTGCACCACTGCTTAGAACACAGATGATATATTTGTTAATTTAAAGTAAAAACGTGTACACTACTAAACAAAATTAAGAGTAACGTGAAAATTAGAAAAAAGGACTAGTGCTACAACAACACATACTTTCTCGCATTATTTCTAAATTTGCAATTTTTGAAAAATTAGATTACAACGTAAATGAGACCCGCACTATTTTTCAAGTGTCCCTTCTTCAATCGGGGGGGGGGGGGAGGATTGAAGAAAATTAGAAGTGGTTTTTGAGAAAGCCCAAATTTGAAAACACCCCCCAGTTTTTCAAGAAACTGCTCATTACCTATTTTAAAGAGCTGATTTCTTGGAACAAATTTTGCCTAAGGCAAAAAATGTCTTCAATTTTATAGTTTCGAAGCGTTAACTTTTTGCATTTTTTCAAAAATACGGTGAGTTCGGTTGAAGTTATTGCAATGCAGTTTTCACAGAAGTCCACAAGGGAATAGGGCTAATTGTAAGTATTCGTAATTGTAAGTATTCGTTTCCATTTTATAACTTGTATTTTACAAGATATTGAGGTCACGTTGTTTTTTATTGTTTTTCACATGGAACTATGTATATTTCTTTTTTCTATCAAGATGAGCGTAAAAAGATGAATCGAATGATACACATACTGTCATATGTTAGATAAGTATTTTTTAGTAATTTTCATTTTTTGTGCTATTTGTGTTTGACATATATTTTAAATGTAACAGTCCACCAACGAAGGTCGCGCACCTCCCCTCCTGCTTGCACGTGCTCGGAGCGTTACAAAATCTGTTAAATACTAATCGCAAGAAATCAAAATTACTCAAGAAAATGCTTATCTAACATATGACAATATGTATTCGTCTTTTTACGTAGTAATGAATTCGTATTTTTACGCTCGTCATGATAGACTAAAATATGTGTATAATTTCATTTGAAAGAAAAAAAAAAAAAATAGTTACCACAATGTGTCGAAAAATGCAAACGATAAAATAGAAACGAATACATGTAATACCCCATTCCCTCATGTAATTCTGTGAAAACTGCATTGCAATAACTTCAACCGTTCAAAATCTACACGAGGTGCTAAAGTTAAAGTTACGTGACTCACCTGTATATAGCAACAGGATTTATGTACATTTGCGTTACCAGGGCCTGACAATACGCGTCTTTTCGAAAATTCGCTGTTTTCCGACACACGATTACGTAACTTCTTTTTACGAAGTCAGTGCGAGAAAGTAAAAATGTAATAATAATAATCATATAATAATAATAATAATAATAATAATAATAATAATAATAATAATAATGTGGGAAGAAAGTAGATCCTACAACAAAGACGCATCTTGGCTTCAATCTGTAGTTCATGCTGCGATAAATTTGTGGAAAGAGTGGAACATGTTCATGAATTCTCGGAAGAGGACCTCTTCCAAACCTCAACTATGCTCATAAAACATAGAATTTTTATTCTTGGAAGAAGTAATTTATAACAGTCACTATGGTGAAAATTGAATTCACGCCCTCCTTACCTCCAGAACCATTATAAAACAACAATTAATTAACTTACCAATGGGTTAAGCGCCATTTTATTTTCAAAACTGACATTTTACTGTATATTGGTTTGTACGATATCGTGTATTGCTAGGTGCCTCTATTTGCGCCGAAAGATAACTTAGTTATGTCAGACAGCTCTTACTCTACAAAGGGGTTAAATAGCACGTATCTGAACCCTGGATACTTTCTGTTCGTTTTTGAGTTACTGGTATTTTTACTTTCTCGCCCTTATTTCGTAAGAAAAAGTATTGTAATCGTGCGCTGGAAAACGTGATTTTTCGACAGAAAAACTTATTTCTTTTTCTTACTTATTCTGGTAAAGATAGATAAGTCTTATTTCTGTATGTTGTAAATTATTTCCTCTAACGTTGTGTGTTTGGAACATAGATATAGTATCTTAAGAAGACGCTAGATGTGCCACGAGCGCCACTGTTCCACTCCCAGATTGAAGAGATCCATCGCCGCCATTAGGGTGACAAAAGCGATCAGGTGTTAAGTGCACAATAGCGTGAGTGTGGTTTTATAAGCGGTTTCGGGATACGTACACGTGTGAGATTCATTTTAACTCATTCTGTGGAATTTTGAAATTCTCTGTAGCACGTTGACAAATGAATGCATGAACGACTTTTTATGAACAAGTAACGTCGTTAATCTTAACTTGCACCCAGTTACTACCTCACAAGCAATTTATTTATTTATAAACGGGTTCTGCAGTTTTGGTTTTGTTAGCCCTTTATTTACAGTTTGGTAAAACCTAATTCCGGCATTACAGAAACCTTTCAGGAATTTATATAGATATGGAAATACTTGCATTTTCTAACTATAATCCTGTACCTTCAAACAACTTAAATTACAAAAATGTATTGGATGCAACATTATTATTCAGTTGTTGTTGTTGTTGTTGTTTTCATTTTTATTCATTTTCTCTATATTTTGCAGTGTTAATAGCATGTCTGAGAGGTTTATTTTGAATGTCTCCTCTTTTATTATAGAATTGGGATTAAATTTTGTTTCCTTTGCTGTATGTATGTCTATGCTATTACAATTTTACAATTCTTTTTACAAATTTTACAATTTTACTGTTCAAATCAACCTCTTGTTCTTTGTTTTAATTGTAATTAAAGAAATTCTTTGTAAATTGAAATCTGTATTTTTGTAAATTAATCCATCCTCTTCCAAATAAGAAATATAATATAAAATAAGAAATAAAGAACTTTCCAAAACAGCCCAAGTTTTAATAAATAAAACTTTATTCAAATGAAGTGCAGAAATTGCTTCATAGTTGGTAGTAGTTCAAGTACTTCAAGTGCTTCAAGTACTTGGTAATAGAACTAGTAAATATAATGTGTTATAGGAGCAGCAATGATTTATATTTTAGAAGTATTTAACATACATTGATAGTTGGGGGAGATGTGCTAACTGAGAAGAATATTTTGTTGCAATATTGAGTTTGAGAAGAAAGTTTTGTTGCAATATACACTATTTAATAAATCTATATAAGTGATGAAAATGAGTGAAAATTAAAATTATATTAAGAAGTGAATAGGGAAAACGAGACAATGAAAAATGAAACCGGAAACTGCGTGACATGTTATGAGTCAGAACAGGATGCAGAAAAGAAATTTTGAGAGTTCTTAAAATATACATTAGAAATACATTTTATTACAATAATACAGTATCTTTTAAAACTTCGTTTCCGAAATAATTTTAAAATTTAATCAGAAGCACAAATTTTGAGAATGCTTCTCGTATTTTTCTCCGTAAGTGAGCGGCAATATTTGAATTCCTGCGCTTTCTTGGGTGGGTTTCTCGGGGTTCAGTTTGGGAGTAAGTTTGCTGGCGGCAGTTACGGGGTGGTGGGGCCCTGACTCAGAATCCATGTTTTCTTGGTCCTGAAGACAAAAATCGATTGACAGCAAAACGTCCGTCTGCTTGCCCGCCTGCCCTGTGGTAAAGGCTAGCGCCAAAACCGTTCATCCGATTTTACCCAAAATTGATATTCCATGATCGATAAAGGAACTAGAGGGCCTTTAAGTTGGAAATGGATATTTTTATTTGGGGGAGGGAACTCTACAAGAAGCCTTAACATTTGCAAAATTTTCTAAAACATGGCTCCAATTTTTGGGCTTAAACTTTGTTCTCGGATAGCGTATAGGACGCTTAAAAGAATGGTGCATGTCTCAGTTTCTTTAAAATATCTGCCTTTTTTGAAAGTTACATAAAGTTTAATTTTTTTAGCGCCTTCCTACAACTACGACATTGAAGATGGATATTTTTCTTATATTAAATTGTTCTAAAAAAATAAGCTTTTCAAAAAAAGTCATGTCCAATTTTTTGAAATATCAGTAGTTTTCGCGTAATTTCTGCTTGAAGTTAATGCAAATTATTAAAAATCATTTTCTCTAAAACCGCTACAGATTTTTTCCCAAGGAAAAAACAAACGACGCTTAAAAGAACGGCTCTTTTTCGTTGAACTCATGAATTTTCGAAAATTGCAAATTTCGAGATGCGAGAAAGGATGTTCTGATGTAGATTCTTTACTTTAGATTCGTTTACGCCCGTAAAGTTTTTGTTGCAGACACTTGCTTTCTTTATAGCCACTTCTTTATAGAATATGCTTATTAACGCATTCTTTCCAGGATTTTCGGCTAAATAACAAAGTAGCATTCGAAGAGTGCGTACTTTCGCGCCCATTTTGGATAATGTGAACATTAGCCATCTAATTCGCAAATTACCAGATTCGAATATAAGCAACAACATACTATACAAGAAAGCGTGGGTTCATCTTAATTATTTGAATTAAAACTATTTTTATTATAACTTGAATAATTAATTTTTACTTGTATAAAAATATAGTAATCGACGCTGATATTAATTATCAGGAAATTCTGGGAAAATCCTTGAAATTGAAATTAACGTGTGACTGGCTTCCCTGATTTAAATTGACTCAAAAGTGCAAGTTATTGAAAAAAACTCATGTTGCAAGTTTTTGTTCAGTTCTGTCATGAAAGCTTACGTGAAGTAAAGAGTAATGTGACTGTTCTTATTTGAATGCAAGTATCTGCCTATAAACTAGAAAACATTCTATTTGTTGTAGAAGAGAAGACGATCCTGAAGAGTGTAAGTGGACAATTGAGATCTGGAGAGCTGACAGCTATTATGGGACCTTCTGGTGCTGGAAAAAGTACGCTCCTCAATATTCTTACTGGATACAAGTAAGTACCCTGTTTGTTGCGAAAATATGTAAAGTTGTTAATTTTTTATTATGGACTAAACTGATCTTTGTTGGACGTATCGGGAGCGGTAGCTCAGTGCATCAGCTGATGTCACTGCAGCGCCTCTGACCGGGAGGTCCTAGGTTCGAGTCTTGACGGCGGCAGAATTTTCGACACTAGCTTTCCAGCTAGGTCGAATTAGTCGCTGTCTGGAGGAGAATTTTAGCGGCCGGCTGCTCTGATCGGTAGTTTTCCGTGGTTTCTCCGAACAACACCAAGCGAATGCTGGAACAGTTCCCTAACAAACGGGCCACAGACCGCGCGCGATCTTTCCTTCCTCTTCCTTGTCATATCCTCTCCCGTACACACACACTCACATGCACTACACTTGCCGAGGGACCGGTTAGGAGCTAAGAGCTTGTCTCGCCTGGGTCGGCGCCGGATCTCGCCATCCAGTGGTGTAAGATCACCGCCAACGACCGATGAAAAAACATGCAATACACTTACGGGACTAATGACCTACGCTTTTTGACGCGCCCGGAATCACCAACCAACCATTGTCGGACGTAGATCCAGACCAAAGACCAAGTCGGATCTTCTTTGGATATTCATACCTGTACAATTTTCACTTCAAACGTGGAACCGTCGAAGTGGGTTGATCCACGTCCTGACGAGAGATGTAGTTAAGCCCCCGTGTGTTCTTTCTCCATCTTTGATTTTCTTGCTCTCCATTTCGTATGTCTTCACTCTATTATTACCCTCTTTTCTTCAATCGTCTTCTACGACGCCCATCCATGTGTTTGTCGTGCGCGGTGACGCGTGTCGTGTCGAAGGAAATGAGTGACCTGGGAGGTGCACATGTTTGACGCTGGAACTTTAAGGTTAGATTTCGTCTCTTTTCGTTGTGCGATCCCCGGCGAGTCTTGGTGGCTGCGTGGCCCTGGACACTTATTTTTGGCCTCTGCATCTTCTAGATGGACGTTCGGGCGCTTTTCCAAATCCGATTAGTCGGCTAGGACTAGGTACCTGACGGATCTACAGAGTGGATGGGAATACCACGTTGTCCCCTGGCGAGTGCGCGGCGTGAAAGAAGCCATGCTACTCGCGCTTCGTTCCCGTGCTATCCCTGACACCACAAAGGGATCTCTTTGTTGGACTTCATGGTGTGTAAAGTCGTCCGTGGTAAACTGGAATCCTCTCGGTGTTCGAAATCGTACCCCCTAATCTGATCCTAAGTGCTAGTGTTTGCCACCACCGGTCAGGTTCATCCCATCAGGTGTACTTGAAACATCAAAGTATCACTGTTTGTGGACAACTTTGCAATTTTTAGTCCTTCCATGTGCATAAATGTCATCCGAAGTCATCTCCAACTTGTCCTTAACAGATAGCGTCAATGGTGCTTGTCCACTGGTTTTAAATTTTCCATGAAAAAAAGTGTTGCATTCACTTCTTCAGAATTTACGATCTCCATAAAATCCAGAGCTTTCCTTAGGTGTCTATCACCTTCCCAGATTTTATGAATTAGATTCCTTGGACTCACGTTTGATTGATCTCTGGACTTTATTCGTAGACTGCAGGACAGATGCGTTTCTCCATTAACCCTCTTTAAGCTCCCTGAGTGGTATCTCATGGGGAGCAGACCAACTTTGTCTGCAATTATATAGAATGCTCATCCACTCAGTGCTGTTCTAAGGCAGCATAGTTTATGAATCACCGTACTTGCAATCGTTGATCTTCTAAATAGTTAACACGAGGCTGCATCTGCATAGCCACTGGCGCTTATCACACCAGTCACGTTGAGTGCCTCTTGGCATATGATGGATTCCATCTTGGACCATACGAAGAAAAGCTTTGACTGCTGGATCATTCAATCCAACACATTATTCTCTACCTTAAACAACTATTCTCATAGGCTTTGGAGCCACGTCCTCCCGTTATATCTTTTCAGAAATCTCTGTAAAATATGGATGTTCTGCTTCCTTCCCGCGCAAAATCCATTCCTCCCCGGAAACTATTACCCTACGTCAGATCAAAAAAATCTCCCCAAACTCACTACTTCCCTCTTAGTATACCTGAAACTCTTCCGTCAGTTGAAAGCAGACTAGCGTGTCATTATTGGCCACACATTCTCTTACACGGGCGATTCTACCATCATTAATTTCATGACCTTTGCATTCTATTATAGAACTGCTATTTGATATTTTCAAATTCACCCATTCTCTACAGTTTTCTCCTCCGAGACGTTTGTCGTGCTCTAGTGTCGTAATACATAGAATTATATTCTTTACAGCTAGAAACTGTAAACCGTGATTCCTGTAGCGCAGTTCATTCTTATCCCTTCTTCCTCAAAGACCACTTGTCCCAAAGCAGTACAAAACCTGATTCATTATCTGTTGTGTTGCTACTCTGACATTTCACTACTTTCTTGGGTGTCGGGTGACGTTGGTGTTGCCTTCATTGAGATTGCTCATTATACTGCGAAATGAGGGACCAGGATGCCTACCTCTGTCTACCTGTGCCCTCTCATCAGCCGTTATGGCATTTCTGAAATGCTTCATGTTCAAAACGTATCAAACAGTGTGTCCCAACACCATTTTTAAGTTCTTCATGATTAAGAACCGTGTGAAATCTTAGTGTATCTTATCCTTTGTTGCTAGGTGTGAGGAAGGAATTCTAATGCATCGACCTATGTCACTTTTTCCAAGGTTTCATTGTGAGGTGAACCTCCGCCAATCTGTGACCATAAATGGTGACCTCTCTGTGGAGCATGCCCTCTTTTAGTCCATAATGTTTAATGGCAGTCGACGTAGTCCTTTTTTTGGAAACTTTCTACAAGGGGTGCTCGGCAACACGTCCTCTATCGAATCTCTTTCGCTCTCTGCAGAAAAAAAATCATAAGATTTTACATAAAACATCTTTTTTCTAAATTTCTGTTGTCCTCTAAATTGCCAATTTTTTAGATTTTTACCATTACCTCTTCGTTTAATCTGTTTTATGCAGCCTTTAATTGTACATTTTAAATTAAATATTTGCTTTTAATCAGCATGATAGTTGCATCTGCAACTTTTTTTTTATTAACGCGCTAATGAATTTTTAAATTAATTTGACTTGAATGTCAATGACTGTAGCTGTTTAAAGCAAAAAAAAAATTAAAAAATAAAAAATTAAATATTTGTTGCGTTTTCATTGACGCAATGCGTCTCTAAGCCCCTTGGGGTGCGTTGAGCGCTTTGCGTTTTGGGAGTAATCCTCCATTAACATTATGTCACGTCTCGTCGCAGTCAGTTGTCAAGAGGACCGTCAGGTAGCATCTCCGCGTACGCACCTCCCTCCACGCGCTCTTGCGTCACTACCCAGTGGCCATTGGGAAGGAATAAGGATAGTGGTAGGGTTTTCACAGGCGTTGGACTAGCCCTTGTGAAGCGGCCAAACTCGTTTTATTGGGACAAATTTCACATGATATTGTCCGGGAATCGAACCTGGGCCTGCTTGATGAAATGCGGGCGACTTCGCTCTGAGTCACGAGATGTTCTTTAAACATCAATCAATGAGTACCCCCACATCCTCACACATTCATAAACTCAATCACTCTTTCTCATTCACATCACAGTTGTGTCAATTAATGTTTCTAAATTATATATTTTCTTTTATAGGACATCTGGAATGAAAGGTTCCATTACTACCAATGGCCAGGAACGTAATCTCCGACATTTCAGCAAGCTTTCTGCCTATATTATGCAAGACAATCAGTTGCATGGTAATTTAACAGTGGGAGAAGCAATGAATGTGGCAACAGGTCTCAAGCTTGGCAAAGATGTTGACAAAGAAGAAAAACAGGAAGTGGTATGATTCTGTATTTAATGTATGTTAGGGTGGTGTTGTGATGGGAATCGAATTTTTTTTTTGATAATTTCAAACTTAGTGATAATTTATACTCCCACGAGAAAAAAAACATGATTTTTGTTAAACTTGTAAGAAACCTGAAATATGCTGAATTAATGGTTTCACAAAAAACTTGTGGAAAACAAGGGCTGTGACTTCTTTTCGACAAGCATATGCAGATTCTGTTAAAATAAATGTAATATAATTGTGTTGCGTGCATAATTTGCAAGTTCAGAGGTTTATTGAAAAGAAAGATAGTGGGAAAATTTTTATCATATTATGACCATTAGTTATATCAACTGTATGTTTCTTATGCTCCTTTGAAGAGATAATACGAAAGGAAAATTTTCTTCTAATGCATATATTTTGCTCACTTCATAATTTAGTATTAGTGTTTTATTCTTCTTCCTCTGCTGCTGTCAGCTCTCCTGCACTTATAGTTTGTCATGTCTTCTTTCATTACGGGAATTCAATCTCTTCGGTCTTCTGCTTTTCTTCTCCATCTTTTCACTTGGGCCGGTTTTCCCTTCATCTTCCTCTTCCGCCTGCCTCTACTCCTCCCATGCCATGTCTCTACTCTTGCCTTCATTTACTACTACCTTTATCTTTACTGCCCTCTCTTCGTTCTTATTATGTCCAATCCATTTCAACCTTATCTTGATGCAAGAGCCTATCTCAGGTGATTTATATAATTCGTCCAACTCCGCATTTGTTCTACTCCTCCAGATTTCATTTTCTTTAACCGGACCAAATATTCTACCTTTTCCATATTGCCAGATTATTTTCCTTATTAATATTTTCATTTTCCATATTGCAAGGTTATTTTCTATTTTCTTCGTGAGGGTCCAAGCTTCAAAACCATACAATACCATCGGTTTAATAGCAGTATTGTACAATTTTATCTTAGAGGCATTTTGAAGTCCTTCTTGTCTTCAAAATTTTGTAAAGGTTACCATAACATCTATTGCCCGCCGTTATTCACCTTTTAATATCTTTTTCTACTTAGTTTTTTCTTACTAAATGACCATAATTATTGGAAAGGTGTGTAGTAGATTCGTTGTGTTGCAAATTCCATAGAACTCTCAAACGAAGGTTTCTCTTAATTCACAAATGATCTCACAAGGAACACTTTTCCACCCTTGATTGAACAGCCATCTAACGGTTATTTTTTCCAACTAGATCCACGCATCGCTAGAGCACCTGTAATATACAGATATTCGTATACGCCCTCTTGGACCCCCTCCTGAAAGCTGCTGTATGGCAAATTTGCTTGTAACCCCATCATTTCGCAAAGTATGTCCCGGTAATAAATGTTGATTAGGTAATATAAAATACAGTACATACAATATTTTAGGGTTTCAAGATTATAAAATCTCAATATTTGATAAATTACGAAAGAATGCAAGTATTCGAAAAATTGTTATCCCAAGTTGTTTCAGGTTGTAGGCTCGTGTGTGATGGAATGACAAGTTGATGAGCTAATTTAAAAGTTGCCGAGAAGAAAGGTAAAGTTGAACCGTGAGCCGTCTTATCCTGTTTTCAGAGATGTATTTCTGTCAAAGGGACTGCGACTTAAACATCGTATATACGTGGATGTGTAAAACATATTTCGAGTGAGGCTGAAGAGATCTTGTGACGCTAATTTTATCCGGCAACAGTATGATGAGTATACACGGTACAGTTTTCGTGCATATTCTCATACAGTTTCTAAAGAGAAACTTCAAGATCCCAAACTAGAAGTACAAAAGCCAAAAGTCGCGCATACACGGTGTACACGTTTTCTGCACGAATCGCCACAGACGGCCGCTAGGGGTCTAAAGAGAAACAACTGAATTGCGCCGTCCGAGTACTGTCAGTTCTGTGTGTGCATTCTGGTTACGATCTTTATTGGGTATTAATTAACCATGACGATCATAGAGAAGTCAAGAATTGGGAAAAAGGAAGTGTATCGCTATATATCACTTCACACAATCGCACTTTGACACACCTACTTCCGACTCCTTGCCCGTTGCATGTGGAGTTCCTCAAGGATCGATTTTAGGCCATATTCTGTTCCTACTTTACGTAAACGATATGCCCTCGACGATTCGAAACAGAAGAACGGTTCTCTTTGCGGATGATACGAACATCCTTTGCAATAACGAAACAGTAAATAGTACAATATCAGATGTTTCAAATTGGTTCCGAAATAACAAATTAATAGTAAACGAAAAGAAAACGGTTTTAATGCAGTTTTCCATTTCAAATAAACAATTCTGTGCTTCATTGAAAATGAACGGTGTACCATTGACTGATGTTAAGGCAACAAAATTTTTAGGTCTCTCAATTCAGTCAAACCTTAAATGGAACGTCCATTTAAATGAATTGAACACAAAATTAAGTTCATTATGCTACGCGTTCAGAATTCTTGCAAATTCAGTCAGCCTTCATACTGCTCGTTGTGTATACTTCGCGAATGTTCATTCCCGCCTGAGATATGGCATACTATTCTGGGGAAATACATCTTATAGCTCCCAGACTTTTAGATTACAAAACGAATTGTACGAATAATAACCAAATCCACCACGTGATTCATGTAAGCCTCTCTTCATTAATCTAGAATTCTACCATTACCGTGTCTTTTATTTACGAATCAGTGGTTTTTGTAAAAAATGACTTGCTCAAGGGCGGGAATATATTTTCAGAAAATGCCGAAGTCTATTACTATAACACTCGACGTAGAAATCATATTCATCAGGTGACAGTATCAACAGCTCATTACAAAAATTCACATACAATACGAAAAGTTTAAATCACAAGTGAAATCGTTTCTGCTGCATAACAGTTTCTATACAATTAGAGACTATACTGAGCATCACAAGAAAAGTAACATTAATTTTAAGAATGATACATAATGCATTATTTACCATTTGGACTGTATAAATGAGTATAAAGAACCTGTAACAACTATTGTACTACAGCTTCCGAGTCAATGACCCCCATCTCGATCAGGTTTTTCGTCCAGTTTCCCTGATCCATTGAGCAAATGCTGAGATGGCCCCTGTTTTGCTTCTGGACATAAATGTAACTTCATTTCTGTCACGTCTTCTAGAATTCAGTGGGAAATACAATTATTCAAATTATCGTTTCCATGTTGTCGCGGCAGGAAGTAATAAGAACTAAAATTTATTGCTTATTTATTCTTGAAAATAATTTTATTACATGGAGTTTTTTTGTCTCCCTTTCAAAATTCAAAATTTATTGCTTATTTATCCTTGAAAATTGATTTTACTACATGGGAGTTTTTGTTGTTTTTCTCCCTTTCAAAATTCAAAATTTAAGTAGTATGACTTAGTGTAGGGATCACAGAATTTTGAAAATGTGCACACAATTCACTTTTCCCCATAGCACGTCATACGCAGTTTTTAACTGTTTTTTTGACATAAATAAATAAATAAATAAATAAATAAATAGTTAAATATATAAAAGTTATTTTAAATGCCTGAGTGAAAACTAGTACATAAAAAAATTAGTGGCAGATCTTTTCTTAACCACATTGGATCAATTTTACAACAAAAAAGTTAAGAAAAGTGTTGATTTATCAAAGCTTGTCGTACTGCTTGTCGTATTAATGTTCCTTTTCTTGTGATGCTCAGTATAGTCTCTAATTGTATAGAAACAGTTATGCAGCAGAAACGATTTCACTTGGGATTTAAACTTTTCTATTGAATTTAATCGTTTAATGTCATCTGGCAAAGTGTTGTAAAATAATGTACATGTATTGTATGTGAATTTTTTGTAATGAGCTGTTGATACTGTCACCTGATGAATATGATTTCTTCGTCGAGTGTTATAGTAATAGACTTCGGCATTTTCTGAAAATATATTCCCGCCCTTGAGCAAGTCATTTTTTACAAAAACCACTGATTCGTAAATAAAAAGACACGGTAATGGTAAAATTCCTAGATTAATGAAGAGAGGCTTACTGAATCACGTGGTGGGATTTGTTATTATTCGTACAATTCGTTTTGTAATCTAAAAGTCTGGGAGCTATAAGATGTATTTCCCAGAATATTATGCCATATCTCAGGCGGGAATGAACATTCGCGAAATATACACAACGAGCAGTATGAAGCTGACTGAATTTGAAAGAACTCTGAACGCGTAGCATAATGAACTTAATTTTGTGTTCAATTCATTTAAATGGACGTTCCATTTAGGTTTGACTGAATTGAGAGACCTAAAAATTTTGTTGCCTTAACATCAGTCAATGGTACACTGTTCATTTCAATGGAGCACAGAATTGTTTATTTGAAATAGCTGATATTGTACTATTTACTGTTTTGATATTGTACTATTTACGGTTTCTTTATTTGCAAAGGATGTTCGTATCATCCGCAAAGAGAACAGTTCTTCCGTTTCGAATCGTCGAGGGCATATCGTTTACGTAAAGTAGGAACAGAGTGGGGCCTAAAATCGATCCTTGAGGAACTCCACATGCAACGGGCAAAGAGTCGGAAAGGTGCGTACGTAATGTTCCATCATTCCAGTAAGGTATTTCAACTCTCTGAGATCGTTGTTTAAGTACGAACATAACCAATCTAGAGCAATACCACGAATTCCATATGAAGGTAATTTGGAAAGTAAAATGTCATGATCAATGACGTCAAAGCTTTTGAGAGATCTAAAATAATCCAATAGGTGCCTCGTTTTGATCCAATGATGAGGCGACATCTTTAAGAAAAGAAAATATAGCTGTTTCCGTTGATTTTGATTTTCTAAATCCATGTTGGCAATCTGAAAGCGCGTCGTGTTTAGTGAGAAAGGTTTCCATTCGTACGTAAAAAGTCTCTCTAATATTTTTGAAAAACTGATAGAAGAGAAATGGGCCGATAATTTTGAATTTCATGTTTGTTGCCTTTTTGAAAAGCGGCTTAATTTTAGCTGTTTTGAAAATATCTGGGAAACGTTCCAGTGCAAAAGATGCATTAAATATGTGAGTTAACGGGTGTATAATGGCATACGACAAGTCTTTAACAAAGAATCCGGAATTCATCTAAACCGGACGAATATTTATTTTTAGTTTACCGATTATTTTGAGAATTTCATAGGAAGAAGTTTCGGAAACGAACATTGTGTCTAAAATTTTGGGTGAACTGTCTGTTTTTGAGTTTTGTGCCTGAAGACCCTTAGTGAGATCGGCAGCAATTCTCGAAAAGTATTGGTTAAAGAGATTAGCCACTGTTGCCGGATCGTTCACATTTATATCGTTATATTTTAAAACAACATTCTCTACGGGTTTTCTAGTTGATTTGGTAGTATTTTTTATTATATTCCACATTGCTTTTGTTTTATTATTTGAGTTCAAAATATCCTGATCGTTTTTCATGATTTTAGCCTGCCTTATGACTTTTCGTAACAAGCTGATCCGGCAAACTTTGTACCTACTAACAGTCAATTCTTTAATTTTTTAGTTTGTTTAATACTTTGTTTGTTTAATTTAATGTTAATGTAAACTTTGTTTGTTTAATATTCTGCTATTCGGGATGCAGGTCAGCTAGTAAGATTAAAAAACGAAAGTTAATAAGTCAACAATTACATTGTCAAAAAATAAAAATTGTAGAACACCTAAAATTCTTTTAATAGTCAATAAAAAATCACAATAAAAATTGCAAATTTCACATTTCTTATTATGATACCTACTCATTATATTTCATTTTATTTTTACTTATTCTAAATAAAGTTTTTTTATTGTAGTCAATTAAGTAGTACATAGTAAGAATTAGCAAAATCATTTCAGATGTTCGAGATTTGCGCTTAGAAACACAGAAAAGTGTTGTTTTAGACTTCAGGCCATTTTTAAATTTCTCTCTCCTTGAAACCATCCTCGAATATTAAAAATGAATTAGCAATATTGGTTCAGCTGTTCTCGAGATTTGCGCTTAGCAAGATATTCAGCAATTCATTTTTATATATAAGATGAAAGGAAGAGGTTGAAATAGGGGGAGAATTATTTTGTGTCCATTAGATTTTATGCATTTTTGTACTAAGATTCAAAACAATATTAATTTTTCTAAGTATTAAATTTATACCCTTCCGATTCAAAAATGCAATGAAACTCATGCAATTAATTTAACAGTTCCAGAATTGGGCAAAGTTTTAAAATATTTGGACAAAAACAACTCTCCTTGGTCATTTGATGAAGGTATAAAAAAACAACACAAAATCAATAAAGATTAGAAATGAAGAATAATTTTATTTCAAGTGATGTCATAAAAATAAATCAATTTTTGCCCAATTTATTGTTCTTTTCTCTCCCAATATCAAAGTTGCTCGGCACTGACTTTAATTTGGAGCTGAAAATGTTGTTTCTCCAGCTCTTTAACTTCCATAAATTTATAATGCTCCTTCTCTCTCATTTTCAAGTCCGAGTCCAAGTACTCCACCCTTTTATTGCAAGCTGAATCAATCGGCTTGTTTTAGGTTGGTATGTAGGAAGCCGCCTACGATGCCATGGTTTTGGAGTTGCTACCAATGCTGAAGCAGAGCCACTGCCACTGCCACTGGCACTGGCACTTGCACTTGCACTTGCACTTGCACTTGCACTTGCACTTGCACTTGCACTACTACCACCACCACCGATTAGCACAGATCCCAGTTCATCTATTGCCGAACTGGGACCTGCAACAGAGCACAAAACTGGAGCTGCACCTGTTGCAGCAATTGGTGTTCTGAATCACTAAATTGTAACTCCAGTTCTATAGATTCATGAGATGAAACCGTATCCCCATGAAATTGGGCATCAGAGTCAAATGCATTAAACTCGGAAGATGCACGTGGCCCAAGAATCCCCAAAACCCTCTCGTCAATTTCACCTATTATATTTTGTGGACAGGCCCTCCTCCAGTTCTCATGGTTTCTACACGTCATCGGCTTTCTTCTGAACTGCCTTCCTTTTAGAATTCTCATAAGCAGTTTTTAGCTTTCCTTCTTCTCTCTTTGTAACCCCTGCAACATCAAAGTACGGGCATGAAATACATACAATAATAGAAATATATTACGTAAATAGTATCTAACATCGATACACAAATATTGTAATATGACCACATGCTGTTTAGGTTAAGTTGCAATTATTTTGAAATTGCATAAACATGCTTATTGAAACAATTATTCGATATTCAATTTACAATAATATTCATAGAGTGCATGTAAATAAAAAATTACCTGGTGCCTTATAAAATTCTTTCTCGATTTCCGCCCATGCTGCAATTTTCTGTTGGACGGAGACTCCATCCGTTCTTCTATTTTCCACAATGCTGTGGTATTTCTCCACCAGCTCTAATAAAATATTAATTTCATATTTAGAAATTTGCAGATCGTCTCTTTTTCGGAGCTCCATCGTCTTCTTAAAACAAATACAAGCACAACGAGCGTTCTCCGCGTAGGTCGCGTGGCTACAATGTTTGCAAGACAATCTGATCCTGTTTAAATTCAGCGAGGAAGATCAAAGAACATCTATAACCGACAATCGAGTTCGTAAGAAAGGGGTTCAGTAATGGAAGCACAATTTTAACGTTCGTTAGCTAAATCCCACTAGTTAACAACCGTTACCGATGGTGCATCAGTTTTCGAGTTAACAGCCATTAAAAGTTTACGTTCGTTTCTTAACAAGACATTTACAGGTCGGTGCACTGGGCATAGGTCTTGTACTGAACTCCAGGGTGAGCGGGGACCCACGGCGGTGCAGCGCTGTGGTACCCCACTATATCCCCGTGGCACCTGGCACTCCGATGGAGTGTCCCCTTGTTGGGCTTCGTGGTGGGTGGGGACCACGGGGATGAACTCAATATCCATCTTCATGGATACTAAACCTTCACCCCCGCCCTCTTCGGCAAGGAAGAGGCGATGTCCAGAGAGAACTATTGATTTAAATAGTTTCTTTTAAAAGGAAGACCGACCGAAGAAGCCTAGATTCCTCATGGCATGCGCCGAGAAGGAAAAACATTCAAATGTGTCAGTGCTGTTCGTTTGGCGCGCGCCATAGAGAAACATTTGGAAAGCTGCAGCTGTAATGCGACAAGGAATGGTACCATTCTCTTTGAAGCACGTACAGATGACCAGGTTGTGAAGATAAGAACACTAAACAGATTGCCGGCCTCAGGTGGATGTGACCACACCCTACACTAAACCTCTGAAAGGGGAGTGGCCAACCACGAAGGCTTTTCAACGGAGAGTGAGGAAGAACTAGTTTCGTTTTAAAGACCAAGGCTGACTGATGTGTATAGAATCAAGAGGAGGGAGCATGGGCAGAAATCCCATTTCCCACTCTTATCTTGACCTTTAATCTTCCTACTCTCCCTGAGAAGATCTCGTCTGGTTTATAACCTCCGCGTCCGAAAGTACGTCCCTAACCCTTTGATGTGCTTCAAGTGCCAGAGGTTTGGCCACACACAGCAGCGGTGCATGGCAGACACCCCCGTGTGTGGTAAGTGCGGGAGATCTACGCACGAACCTGAACCCTGCGCCATTGCACCGCATTGTGTTAACTGCGAAGGTGACCATCCGGCCAATCACAAGCAATGTCCAACCTTTTTGAGAGGGGCAATCGAGAAGATCCGAGCTGCTGAGAAAGTGTCATTTCCCGAGGCCAAACGTCGGTACCTATCAAGGAACCCCGTTGATCTGTCTCGCTCCTTCTCCGCCGCTGTAAAGGTTAGGACTCCGGGGGTAGCAGCGGGTTGTCAAACGGAACGAGCTATCCCCCAAGTTGTGAGTTTCGCTTGTCAGGTGTCTCCAATGGACCTCCCTGTGGATACCTCACCCCTGCAGGGTGGAGAGGATTATCCTGACTAAACACAAGACAATTGAAAAGAGCTCAGCCTTCGCAGAAGATCAAACCTCTTTCTAATGTTTCAATGGAAGTTGATAGACGAACACCTACTGCAGACCCGGTCAATAGGAGCAAAAGACAACCACACCTAACGAAACTCGCCCGAGCGAGCACCCAGCCCCTCTGGCAATGTCAAGGAGAACACCCAAAGAAAACCATCTTACTCCGAGCCGTCCCCTCGAGCATCCGGCTCCAACGCCGGAGGAAAAAACTTAATTATTCTCCATGGCTCTTATGTCATGGAACGTAAATGGTTACTCCTCGCGGCGGGACGATCTCAAGCTGTTGTTGTCCCGTCACAATAGTCTTGTAATCTGTCTCCAAGAGATTCATCTTACTCCGAGCCGTCCCCTGTCTCTTCGTGGTTTTTCCCCCTACAGGTTCGATGTGGATGATGGCCTCCGTGCTCATGGCGGAGTCGCTTCATTGGTTCACGATTCGCTGCTGTCTTCAGAGATACCTCTTCAGACCGACTTCCAAGCAGTGTGTGTGCAGGTGCACCTTCCATCCCTCACACTCACTGTTTGCAATATCTACATCCCCCCAGGACTGAGTGTATCTGCTCACGAATTTTTGGGTCTGATCAACCAACTGCCCTCTCCGTTTGTGATAGTCGGGGATGTAAATGCCCACAGTCCTCTCTGGGGCTCTTCCCTCACTTGCCCGAGTGGTAGTGTATTAGAGTCGGTTATAGACTCAGCGAACCTGGTTATTCTGAATTCCGGTGAACCAACTCACTTTGCCGTCGCCACAAACTCAAGCACGTGCATCGATCTAGCACTCTGCAGCCCTTCTCTTGCAACCGTTCTGCAATGGTCCATCCTAGATGACCTGTACGGAAGCGACCATTACCCCATTATCGTCCACATTGATGGGCTAGCCCGTGGGTTGGCGCGCCCCCCTCAATGGTGTGTCGGACGTGCTGACTGGCCGACATTCCAAGCGAACGTCAGTGTATCGGAGGAGGAGTTTGTCAGTGTGGAGGAAATGGCAGCACATTTTAACAAACTGTATTACGAGCTCAGAAATTGCAATCCCAAGTCGACTGGTAAATCGCGACACCTTTCGTCCCGTGGTGGAACTCGGATTGCTCGAGGCTGTTAGTGCTCGAAAAAAAGCTTTAGCGAGATTAAAACACTATCCAACCGCGGATAACTTAATAGAGTACAAAAGGTGCAGAGCAAAAGGGGAAGAGAACCATTTTAAAAGTAAAATGCACCATGGAGGTCATACGTCTCCCCTTTGAATTGCCAAACGCCACCACGTCTGGTATGGAGGAAGGTGCGTCAAATCAAAGGATACCCTTCCCCAAACTCTGTGCCAGGTCTTCAAAAATATGGTCAGGTTATCACAGCTCGAGACGCCATTGCAGAGGTACTTGCCACTCATTATGAAAACATGTCAAGTTCGGCAAACTATGCTCCAAACTTCATCCTTCTCAAAGAAAGAATGGAAAACAGCGCTTTTGGGTTTCTCTGTAGAGCACATGAGGACTATAATACCCATTTCTCCATGTTTGAAATGAGTTCTGCTCTAATGCTTGCAAAAGAACCACACCAGGTCAGATCAAATTCACAACTAATGCTGCAACATCTTCCCGAAATGGCAATGCAATTTCTTCTCCGACTCTTTAACCGTATTTGGGAAGAGCACACCATTCCTACCTTTTGGCGGGAAGCCATCATCGTCCCAGTTCCCAAAGAAGGCAAAGATCGATCACTGCCATCAAGTTATCGACCTCTCTCTCTCACAAGCTGCGTATGCAAAGTTCTGGAACGCATGGTGAATCAGCGTCTGGTCTGGACCTTGAGTATAAAAATCTGTTGACGCCAATCCAAGCGGGTTTGAAGAAACCGTTTAACCTTGGACCACCTCGCTTCGTTGGCAACAGCTGTTTGTACATCGTTCGTCTTGAGGCAACATCTTGTGGCCATATTATTCGACATAAAAAAGGCCTACGACACCACCTGGAGGCATGGCATTCTGCAAACCCTGCACTCTTAGGGATTTAGGAAGCTTCCTCTATTCCTTCAAAGCTTCCTTCAACAGATCCTTCCGTGTTCGTGTGGTGATAGGCTTTCTGTAGGCACCTCTTGAAAATGGTATCCCCCAAGGATCAGTCCTGAGTGTCACTCTGTTCGCCATCGCCATCAGTGGTATAGCGTCGACCGTGCTAGAACCTGTAAAGGCGTCGTTGTTTGTGGACAACTTTGCCATCTTCTGTTCATCCAGCAGCATCAGTGTGATACAGAGGCAACTCAAATGCTGTTAACAGCTCCTCGAATGGAGCACGTCAACGGCTTCAATTTCTCTGCTACTAAATGTACCTGTTTGCATTTTGTAGGATATTCCATTTGATAGTAGCCCAGTTCTTTACTTGGGAGGAAATTAGCCATTCGCTGAATCTGCTAAGTTCCTGGGGCTTTTGACAAGTCCCTAACTTGGCGTGCTCATATCCGTGGATTACAAACCAGATGTGTCTCCCCTTAATCTGCTTCGAAAGCTGAATGGTACATCATGGGGTGCCGACCGCACTACCCTACTGCGGTTATATAGATCACTCATCCGCTCAGTTTTTGATTACGGGAGTGAAGTGTATGGTTCGGCAGCTCCCTCCACTCTGCGACCCATCAATAGTATACACCACGCTGGTATCCGTCTGTCAACTGGTGCGTATCGCACCAGCCGGGATTTAGTGCCTTCTAGGGCCGAGGCCGGTGAGCCCTCCTTAAAAAGAAGGCGGGATATCTTATTAGCATCTTACGGTGTAAAGTATCAGGACTTAATCATCCTTGTCGCCAATAATTACCCATCCCAAGTATAGAAACATCCTATATTCTTTCGAACATCGCTGCCCCACCCTCCAGGTACTCGATTGCGAAATATCTTGCGTGACCTTAATGTTGATCTACCCACCCCTGTGAAACCCCCAAGTCCCCCCATATTGATCTCAGACTATCCAAGCTTCCCAAACAAATGACTAGCCCTCTTGTTTACCAGATGCATTTTCAGGACATGAGATGCCTATCCAGATCGTGTATTCTTATACACAGATGGTTCATCGTGCAACGGCACAGTGGCATGTAGTTTTTACTGTATCACAACCACCAAATCATATCGACTACATTCTCAGTGCATATCTTCACTGCTGAAATGTATGCAATTCTGGAAGCCCTAAAATACATCGAGTCAGCGAGTTTTGCGCCGAGTAGTTCTCTGTTCTGATTCTCTCAGCTCACTACAAGCTGTCTCCCGTTCTTCATCAGACTACCTGACGCAATCAGTTCAAAACCTCATCCATCGCCTTTTGTCTCACCACTATGACCTGGTACTAAGTTGGGTCCCAGGCCATGTGGGAATCGTAGAAACGAGATGGCTGATCGGGCGGCGAAATCGGCGACGGAGAGTACTCGTGTTGACATTCCTTTCGTACCATCGTCTGATGTTAAAGCTTCCTTAAAACGATCCATCTTTAGAGCGTGGCAAACGGAGTGGCACAATACCACCTATAAACTAAGTGCAATAAAGGACTCTGTTAATTCTTGGCGTTCCTCGTCCAGACCTTCTAGGCGCGAGGAAGTTATTTTAACCCGTCTTCGTATCGGACACTGCCACTTTTCTCACAGTTTCCTTCTTCGAGGTGAGTCTCCGCCTACGTGTGATAGATGCAGGGCGGATCTTTCTGTGGAACACGTCCTCCTGCAGTGTTTTAAATTTGTTGGCAGTCGACGAAGACATGGTCTGGGCAACTCTGTACGAGAGGTGCACGGAGATGACGATTCCGCGCTCTCAAAGCCTTTTTGTTTTTTGAGAGAAAGCGGAATATATAATTTTATCTGACACATAAGGGCAATAAATATTTTCTCTGCCCCAGATTTGTTTTTAAAATTTGTTTTGTTTACCTGAATTTTTTATGCGTAATGGATGGTTTCCTTTTAGGGTATATATGAGCTTTTAAATTAGCTGGAAAGTTGCACCAGCAACCCTTTTAACAAACTTTAATTGATTTTTTTAGAAATACTTTGATATGGGCGCCAATGACCTTAGAAGTTGAAGCGCCCTTTAAACGCAATCAATCAGACCATCGCCAGTTTTATTAAGGGTATTCGTGTAAAAGTACATAACAAAGGTTTTAAAAAAACGTGTTTTAACCCGATGGCCAAAATCTGGGCATTGCATTTTTTGCATTATTACACAACTTTATCTGCGGGTACAGGTGTCTAGACTTACCTGCGCCAAAAGACAGCACCACATGTACCATTTCATGATGGACAAATGTACGTTTGTGCAAAAACTAACCCAGAATTCAGTTTCCTTCCAAGAAATTGTATGTACCCTTTCTAAACCTAGTAATGAACCGTACTCAGACACAACTGTCAACTATTGTATTAGGCCATGCATGTCAAGGTCGGGGGCAAAGTAACTAGCTTTCTAGAGTTCGCGAGAACTGCGTCCAGAGCAACTGGCGCGTGGTTTAAAAGTAAGGGTTGTACAAAATGCTCCGGAGTGTCGGTACATCACTGGAAAACTGACCCTTAAATAAGGAAACGATACATTAAAGTGAAATACATCAGTCATGTATCAAATTGTCAATTGAAAGTAAAATTGATCATATGGAAGATCGTCGTTTCGTATTCGCATTAAGTGCAATAACTACATTAACGTCCTACGTTCAGATTAGGTTTAGTAGACAAAGATATTTGTCTGTCAAAAGAGCTGTTCTCTCGTGACCTGGACCGTAGCTGACGACAAAAAATTTCCGAACTCTTCAGTCTTCAAGCGCTGCCAGGCGTAACGGGCAGCGGATGTCTGCCTCTTGCAAACTGTATTGACGCGAGTTTACGTGGAAGACTGACATATAAGCAATTGCAAAAATTGTGTAACTCCTAATGCATGATGTTGAATTTTAAACCATTTGGTGGAATTCTTTGAGCTCATCACAACTCGTGATTTCAATTTGGTGCGGGAAAATCTGCACACCTGTACAATACAAGAAGAATAAGTCGCGTAGAAAGCAGTCTTTTCTCCTTATAGAATTCTATTTTATGCACTAGTGCGACTCAAACAACGTAGATAAGCGGATGTGTAAATCATCTTTCGGGTGAGGCTGAAGAGCTCTTGTGACGCTAATTTTATCCGGCAACAGTATGATGAGTATAAGATATGTTTGAAGTTAACTGACACACGTTCTTATAAAAATGATCACCTGAGAATAACACAATAATACTCTTTAGCAGTATGTCACTTAGCGGTTGCCAAATGTCCACATACAGTCCTTTGAATCGTTTTGGCCCCCGTTTATAATGATGATATACCAGAAATACAATTATTTTAACAGTTTCAAATGAAATCTTATGAAGTTTCTTGCAGTCTCAAAAGTTTTTAAATGTAAGTGAGCCCAAAATGTTACATTTTCAAAAAATGCTTACACACCATCCAAAAACGGCTCTAGATTTGTTCTCGAGTTTTCATGTGAATAGAATTGGTTCCCCTCCATAATGTCCAGAAAGTCACATTTTGATTAAACTATCAGGGGTTCAGAAAATTCAGAAATTATGAAAAAATTCAAGTGTTTTAAAAAAACAGTATCTATAATATTTGTGTTACTGCAACAAAATGTAAACCATTGTATTCATTGAAACATTCTGTAAATATTCTGTTCTACATGTATTTGTCTGTAGTTTGTGATAAAAAAAAAAGTTATTCATGGGTGTGGAAGCTGGAATGGAATTGGCCACTAACATTTTTTATAAAAAAGGAGATGGGATGGGGGTTTTGAAATAAGTAAATATTAGTTGTCCTTGGTCCCAAACAATTGATTCAAAACATTTGAGATCATTCTTACATTCTAATTGCACTACAGCCCTTTGTTGAATAATGTGAATAAATAAAAAGTTAATGTGTGACTTACAAGTTAGGAAATGAACATGTGCTGTCATGCACATTGCAGTTTGGTGAAGATAAGGACAAGATATGTCTGAAAAGTAGTATATAAGTTGAAGAAACAAACTATAATAATTTTTTATCACCATTGCAAACAGTCTGAGAGAGTGGCTACCCTGCTAGTTTTTTAACTATGAGAATGAAAGGGAACAAATTTCTTTGAAAATGAAAGGAAACAAATTTCTTGTTTGCAAATGTTGCCAACCATGCTCTTTGGTACCTTTATATTCAACTGTAGAGTGAAAGAAGGGGTAGTGATTCTGGAACTTGACAAAATGTGTACAGCTAGTACTATCTCCCCTTCTCTCACCGTCGCTTACTGCTTTGACAAATACTTCAACTGGTACAATGTTTGTGCAGCCTACCATTTCAGCTGTTTTGCTGTAGATTTACCAGATTCAATGCATGGCACATTGTTTCTTGAAAAATGTCTAGGATTGTGACTGTAGAGAAAATGCCAGCAATTGTGCTTTCACAAGGGTTCTAACCAAAATTACGGTTACTGGACAATAATTGAGTTATTAAATTCAAGTAAAAAGTCAACATACTTACAGTTTGCATAATTACCTCTTCAAACCATTGCCATTTAGCTTGTTCTCAAATGAGTTCTCTGATGCAAACAAATTTTTCAACCTTGTTAGATGGATATAGATATAGATACATAGTTATCTATATACTTCATTAGTTATATGTTCAAGGGGTTTAATGAAACTTGTAATTTGTATTATGACTTAATAATTTAATTAATAATAAAAAATACTCATTTTTCAATCCAGATTAAAGAAATTCTCGAAACTCTTGGCTTGCTGGAACACAGCCGAACAATGACTTCTAACCTATCTGGAGGACAAAAGAAGAGACTCTCAATTGCCTTAGAACTTGTGAACAATCCCCCTATAATGTTTTTTGATGAACCCACCAGGTATTTCATTGATTTTTTTCTCTTTCTTTACAGCATCTTTAATATTCATTCATAACCACTTAAGCTATTTGTTATTCTGATTTTCAGTGGTCTCGATAGTTCATCATGCTTCCAATGTATATCTTTGCTAAAATCATTAGCTCGTGGAGGTCGCACAATTATATGTACTATTCATCAACCAAGTGCTAGATTGTTTGAAATGTTTGACCACTTGTATACACTAGCTGATGGACAGTGTGTGTACCAAGGATCTACACAATCTTTGGTACCATTTATGGCTACATTAGGACTTGTATGTCCTAGTTATCATAATCCAGCATCTTTCAGTATGTATTCTTAACTTTCAGTTATAATACTTAGCTACTTAATGCTTGAATTTTATTTGTGTATTTTAAAACCACTATACTAAACGTGTCTTTTCTCATTATTATTCAGTAATTGAAGTAGCCTGTGGTGAATATGGTGACAATACTCGAAAACTAGTAAATGCCATCCAAAACGGAAAACATGACATTCGTGATGGCAGATCATTTCCTACTGGTCCTATTGAAAAACTGAACAATGCCTCTGAAGATAAGGTGGGAGATGCAGAGGAAAACCGAAATATTGCTGTAGATCCCTCGCCAAGTGACAATAAAGATGGCAAAAGTTCATCAGGAAATGTCAATTTATTTGCTTCTTATGTTACTAATGATATTGCTAAGGATCCAGAAGGTAAGTTTTCATCTTTAATAATTATTTAAAAAATTCCTTATTGCTTTCTATTTCATTAATTTCAATGTATGTAGTGTTTTAAAATGTGTGTCTTTACATAAGATTTTCATTATTTGCCCAATTGTTATGTTGACTTAAAATAGTGTACCTAGATTAATTTCTTTCTTATGAAAGTAGGCATTTCAAATTTAATATTGTGAATTTGGAATTCAGTTGATATATGATTTGTTTGAATCTGTTTGACTTGTTATTACTATTATTGTCTATTATTATTATTATTATTATTATTATTATTATTATTATTATTATTATTATTATATAATAAAATGATTTATATTTGTAAGCATTTTGTTGAAATAAGGTGAATTGCCCTTATTCTGAGTATTAATTATTATGAGTTCTATTTAGGTACTGGAGATGGTCAGAGCAGAGTTGTTATCCCTATGGAGTTGTCCATGTCAGAAAAGCAAGACAATGTACAAACACCTCTCATGAATACAGGAAATCAGAAACTCCAACCCTACCCTATTTCAGAAGCCTTGCAGTTTTGGTTGGTTCTGAAGAGAACTCTCTTGTTCAGTCGAAGAGATTGGGTATGATTTTCATAAAACATTTTAGTCTGGGTGTTATTTTAAAATGTTATAAATTAATTTAATGTCTGGTGATAATGAAATGTGTCCTTTTCAGACACTGATGTACTTGCGTCTTTTTGCCCATATACTTGTTGGATTACTTATTGGAGCTTTGTATTACGATATTGGAAATGATGGAGCGAAAGTTCTAAGTAATCTTGGATTTTTGTTCTTCAATATGCTTTTCCTTATGTATACATCAATGACAATCACAATTCTATCATGTAAGTCAATAACAAACCCCAAGTTTAATTTATTTTCATTCCTCTCCCCTTTGTAGAAATGTGATTTCCAGTTGCTTAGCAACAAAATTTCAACTACTGATATGATGTTCTTATAACATTTTCAGTTGATAGTCAATTAAATGAAATTGGGAATTGAATCTTATTTGTAGAATAAAAGTTTGTATGTTCTCATGTATTCTTTGATTTACAGTTCCTCTTGAGATGCCAGTTCTTATAAAAGAGCATTTCAATAGATGGTATTCATTACGATCTTATTATTTAGCAATCACTGTTTCTGATATACCATTTCAGGTTAGTATGATGTATTTCAACGTAGAAAAATGAGTGTAGATGAAGGCGTCCATGGCCAGAAACAATAAAGTTTTGGCTGTCCAGGAGATGCCATGTCCTAAGCAGTTTCCCCAGTATTTTAGTTCTCATTCTATGACCTTTATTTTGAACCTGAAGAAATTCTTGGAATGACAAAACCCTGACAATATTGCATAGGATGCGGCATCTCCCATTGTTAAAATAAGTGCCCTGTAAATTTATTGAAGTTTTTATTAATAATTTACTTGAAATACAACCGGGATTCATGTGTACAATTAAATTTTGCAGGCAATATTTTGTGTAATTTATGTGGCAATAGTCTACTATTTTACTTCACAACCCCCTGAAATGTGGAGATTTGCCATGTTTTTAGGAGCATGTCTATTAATTTCCTTTGTTGCCCAAAGTGTGGGTCTAGTGGTTGGTGCAGCAATGAATGTACAGGTATGTACTTCATCCTAACTTATTCCATTTGAACTTCCAAACATTTCATGTAATTAATGTGTGTATTTTTTAAAATATTTTACAGAATGGTGTGTTCTTGGCTCCTGTAATGTCTGTGCCATTTTTGCTATTTTCTGGATTTTTTGTGAGTTTTGATGCTATTCCTATTTATCTTCGTTGGATTACATATCTGAGCTATATTCGTTATGGTTTTGAGGGTACTGCTCTTGCAACATATGGTTATGAACGAGATAAGCTCAAATGTCACCAAGTATGTAAAATAATTAATCAGTTGTATTTATATTGATAGGAAATATAATAATGCACAAGTGTGCTAACATTTGTTTTTGTATTTCAGACCTATTGCCACTTCAAAGCCCCTGAAACTACTTTGGAAGAACTTGACATGTTGAATGCAGACTTTACCATAGATATTATAGCTTTAGTTGTCATTTTCTTTGTTCTTCGTATTTCTGCATTTGTCTTCTTGCGCTGGAAACTGATGTCACAGCGATGAGAAAAAAAAATAAAATAAAATAAAAAAAAACATTTCCAAATTTGTATCTGTTCACCACAGAATGTTAGCAAGGGGCTTTGGATTTTAATTGTACGGTATATTATTTTTTAAGTGTTGTGTTTTTATACTAAATACACATATGCTATTACCACTGTAAAATTCATGCACTTTTTGTGTTTCTTATATATTTCTATCCTCTTGTCGACTATGGTGATTAAAACAATTACTTTTGTCTGAAAAGAAATCTATTTAAAAGTGAATACTGAATATTCTTCATTTTATACTTAAATGATGTGATGCATCAAATTGAAGAATTTTTGTATTAAGATCTCTTAAGTGATGTGTTCATGTTCAGCAGCAGCAGTAGTAGATGTTAAAGTCATACTGCATAATTATCATCAATGTTATGATTTTGTGTCTACTATTTCTTTTTAGTAATGATACTAAAATGGGAAGTGTCTGTTGAATCCTGTATAAATACTCTTTGCTCAACATAAGTAATATTATTTAATGTCTTATACATTCACCTTGTCTCCTGCAGGTTGTTTGATAATGTCAGGATTTAGTTCAGTAGGAACAAAGCAGGTACTTCAATACATTTTCATGTGACTGTATTTTCTTCTTGCCTAAATTTTTAATCTAGTTATAGAGGAAAGAGCTGTTGTTCTTCTGTAATATATCAATTCATTCCTTATCATTTGCAAGGAAAATAAAATTCATCCCTGGTCTGTCGTTTACCTTGCTTCAATGTATGTCCACATTAAGCTTCGAAGGTCTGTGTTGATTAAGCATGTTTCTTCAATTGTATTACTCTTGTACAATTACCATGCAACTCCTGTGTTTGTATTGTGTTATTTTAAATTTTTATACATCTTTACATAATTTGTTGCTTTTTGTATGACACTATAACTTTATTGTAAGTATTGAAAATACTATATTCAGAGTAATGGGTGTGAGGAATATTTTAGAATTTGCTTCTGCAAACTCATGACAATATTATCAGGGTACATAAAATATTTTGTGTGTGATAACTCTGGACATTTCTATGCAGGTAACATTTCAAATTTTGTATGTGGGGAAGCTTTTATGAGGTAATTCAATTTGTGGAGTGATTTAAAAGGACATTATTCTAATTGGGATTGTAAATTCAGTACACTTTTTTTTACACATTCACTGTTTCAAAAATTAAAATTTTTGAAGCATGTTACTGTAAATTTGTATTGGAGTGTAAATAATCATTGACACACATTCCTTTTATAACAAATGTTCCAAGGAAGATACTTAATTAGTATGTGATTGTTTGAATTGCATCATGTTTATTATGCATTGTATTATTTTTCTATCTTAAATATTGTAATGTGCCCTTACTTGTTGAGATGTCCATTGTATAGGCATTTATAATATAATATATATTTATACATATATTTTTGTAGAGAATATAGTTATATTTTGAAAAAGTTTATGAAAACTTCTCAACTAATTGTGTGAATTGGAGAAAGCTTGTGATGGTGACAAGGGAACCAAAGGCAAAGGAATAAGCCTCTTTTTTTCTGAACATTTGTTCAGTTACTTGGGGGAAGAAATCATTTATTCTAATGGTGCTCATTGAGATGTATTTTATTTATAAATGTCAATAAACATATTATATGAAAAATATGGAATATCATTAATTTTTATTACATTTTGCCCATAGATCATAAGTAGGCTTTTCTCTTCACTTGATGTCTTCCCCCTTTTTTTATCCTATCCTTCCACTTTATCCTAATCAGATTTTTATGTTAATAAAATGTGTAACTGGCAACAATAATTGTGCAGTGACTCCTAACCAATTAAAAAAAAAAGACAATCTGATAGACATCTGATAAACAACTGACTTCATAACTGAAACATATATATGAAGAGGGAATTATAAAGAATTCAAATGTAAAGGGGAAGTTAGTGTATTGAAGGCATAGGGAAATTTTTAAGAACGTCTTTCGAAGTTGAGATTTAGAAAGAAATCAAATTAAATTACACTGGTAACCATATTTGGCTGGACAAATCTTAATTTAAAATGTTCTTAGTTTCACACAGCAGGCCCACAGCATCAAATCAGTCAGGCATGAAACATGGCATCTCTTCTGTATAATTTATTTGCATAAAGTATTATTTTTTTAATTGTCCAGAAGTCATGAAATGATTTTTTGCAGAAATTGCTTGTTCTGGTCTCATTTATTTTTAACCAGTGCTCAAACGTTTTAAATTATCTCCCTTGTTATACTTGGGTTTTTCTAACATGGCAGCTGGGGGTATTATCATCAACGTGGAATATGGCACGACTTTTGCGTCTTTCTCGGTCCTGCCGCAAGATGTCACATGATCGTGACCGTATCAAGCAGGGCTGCAGATCAAGCGACTCCAGCTGTAAGCCCCGCATGCACACACACACAGGATAACTACCCGTCGGGGGCACGCGCACGGTAGTTCCATCACAGGCAGTGGCGTAACTTCTTATTAGGCTGCAAGGCGAAACCTACCCAAATATTTTATGAAAATCCAAAATTCTTTTCATTAAAAAAATCACTTTATTAATGTATTTATTGATAATTTTCGAATGAACAATCGCCTGATTCGTCTGGCTTTGTAGGTTTGGCTCAGTTGCGAACTTACGCCAGAGAGAACGAAGGCTCTGGCCTTCGGAGCCATCGACGCATGTACGGAACGTGTGCCCGCAGTCACAGGGTTCCCCTGAAGGCCCGCCTAAGGGGACCTGTCTGCAATCCTCGAGATCAGTCGGGGTCAGTGGCGGGCTCTCTCACGCCAAGACACACTCTCACACACAAAAGTCCAGCTTGGAAAGGCCAACCTCACAGGCGCTGAAAGGTGTCAGGAAACAGTGGGCCGCTTGCGGTACGATTTATGACAATCGGTACCGTTCACATGCAATTCGTTTAATTCACACTCTTGAAAAGAAATGTTTTGTAGATGGCGAGGGAAATTGATTCTTAATACTTTCCTTATAGACGGAAATAAATACTCTATTATTAATAACAAAAAATTTAAATGTCTTGACGACTCCTGAGAGTGACAAACAAAAAATAGCAAAATAAATCAATTGGTATTTATAATAAACGTGTTGCCCACCCATCTGGTTCTATCGTATTTAATTTTTTTTGCGGACATTGGAACCCTGCGTGGGCTACTACTCCACACCCATCTTGTTCTACCACGGGGACAGTGAAATGAATGTTTGCGGACAGAGAAATAAATGTTTGTCCACCATGCGGACCACTGCCCGGTGTGGTGAAGCGAGGCCGCCGTGCACCCCTCGCCGCTGGCCTTTCCTGGGTCGCGCTGGAATGGGGTCCAGATGAACAGGCTGACCGCACGCCACCCCGGTACTCCTGTGTGTGCGATGTCTGCATGCACGGTCAGCAAATAAGAGCTCAGTTGAGTTCTTGCAGTACTGACGAACACACTGGAATATTGTGCTTTTCTATATTATTGTGGCACTTTATATATTATAGTGAAACAAGCCAGCTCAAGAATTTAAAAAGATTTCACTTCTTTGTATCTGACAGGTGAGAAATTAATGTTAGTTCATCGCGTTTAGTTCAGATCAATAGCTGATGAATAATAAAGTTTATTGTAGAAAATAAGGCTTTACCAGACGACAATCTCATAGGCTCTTTCTTACAATCCCCAAGATACTTCATTAATGAGGGGAAACTATAATTTAAGACTAAAAGCTTGGCTTTGCCAGACGACAATCTCATAGGCTCTTTCTTGCAATTCCCAACATACTTCTTTAATGAGGGGAAACTATAAGTTAAGACTAAAAGACCTACACCAAATCTTTCTTTAAAAAAGGCAGATGAGTTTTAAATAATACGTGAATCTACTTTGGAGCCTACATAGGAAAAATGATCGCGCTGCGTTACTGATCCCAGGGACTATGGGTGGCGTCTCTGTGGTCGGCGGTGCTCTCCCGACAATTTGCAACTTCACCGCGAAGGGGGCGACCAGCCGTCGTACGCCAGGCCTGGCGGGGGCGCGATCTTGGTGTTCATATGGTACTAAGTCTTCTCTGATGGATTGTAGTATCACGCGGCGCTACCCGATATCGACTCGGCGACGATGCGTTCACGCAATTTCTTGAGCTTGTCGCCGGAGGAGAATTTCTTTAGGGCAGCGTCGGTACTCTTGTACCTCTCGTCAAAGCACACCAGGGACAGAAACTACCACAACAGGGACATAATCTTCATACATACACTTCATATATTCTGCATAATCTTCTCACATACCGAGGCGAGTGTTCCTGCGCGAGCCACCGCGACCGCAGTGTGGCCCGTCCCAACCACCAGGCCAGGCCTAGCCCCCTGCTGTACGACCTTGTTCTCGTACCGCACTGTCCATCCAGCATCCACGGCGGCGTCGCGAACGTGTTGTAGTGCGCGATTGTGACGCCGTATCCATTTAGCAGAATGAGAGCGGCATGCCGAGACGACGTGCGCTATGGTTTCCATGGCGAGGACGTGCGATTTGGGTTGTTTGCCAGTGGATGTAGTTACCTCCACTGGCAGCTCTGTAACCCCCTCGAAGTTCAAACACATGCTCTCAGTAGCATGAACACTCACCAAAACCAGTGATGTCGGTTGGACTGTGTACATTATTACACGACCAACAAATTCAAACTAATCATATGATAGTGGCAAACAAATCGGATATAGTAATATTAATTCTTAAATTCTATTTACATAGCTAACTTATGGCCTAGCTTACAAACTAGATACTTACAAACTAATTAAACTACTTTGTCTTACATCTAACTTAATTAACACCGACATTATTTACAGTAACAATACATACACATACACTTATAAAAACATACACTTATAAACATTACACATGACTCATATAAAAATTATTTGCGCTATACATACATCGACCACATAATTTCAATAGCGGTTGCAACTTTAACACCGTTCACTATTTACATTATTTATACTGGGTAATATATACAAATACACTTATAAACACAACCCATAAAATCATTTAAACACTATATACACTGTACATGCTTGTAGCCATCTCATTTAAACCGCGACTGCACGAGCCATCAACATACCATCTTCTCTCATCGAGCACAGGGGCATTGTCTTGATGTTTAGGCTCGCCTGTACTCGAGTAGGATGAGATCTTCTTGGGCAGTGTGACGAAAATAGCAGGCAGCGCTCCCTGCTATAGCCTCGGCGACAATGCGCTCACGTAGTACGCGCATCTTTTCGCCGGTCGTAAATTTACGGAGCAGCGCCGCACTTGACTCGCACCTACTACGATGGGAAGGAAGCTGACGTCCCGGAAGTTCCTGGCTGCTAAGAAAGGGCGAATATATTCGTATTTCGTCGCCTTCTCATAGCGTTCACCGAGGCGCCCCGGGTATGCTACGCAGAGCGAGGCGTCAACGACGATCGCTTGATGGTCTTTGATCAGCACCAGATCCCGACGATTCCGCCCTCCGATGGCTTGGTCTTCGAGGAGCACCGTCCCCCCACTCCCGACTGCGGCTGCTTTAACGTGTTCCAGTATTCTATTGTGAGGCACCCGCCAGATCGCGGAGTGGGAGCGGCATTCCGAGATGACATGGCCAATCGTTTCGGATGCGGGGGAGTTCATGTTATCAGCATGCTTGCAGCCGCGACGGCAGAAGCGCTGATCCCTGGGCCGCTGTGGTTGGTGATTAAGCAGCCTGGAAGAATTGAGGCGAGCCGAATGGATGAATTTGTAAATCGACGGCCGCTCGTAAATTCACTCCCGACCGCAAGAAGAATGTTGATTCTTTACCAACTTCTTTAAGTGCTGCCGCGAAGATACCTTGCTGCGGCAACTCCCGCCACAACTTAGCGTATGCTTCCTGGAATAGGCGGCATAGATTTCGGACGTGCAGGTGACGGCTGCGGGCGTTAATTCGGCTGCCTGTGGCTTCCACGACGTATTGTTCGGGAGGGGTGGGGCTGTAGCGCCGAGGAACGTGGCGAGCGCCTCAACGCCGCCGTCACCTTCCGATGTAGCTCTACTAGAAAGATCTTGGGGATCCTGCTTACTGGCGCTCGGTTGCAGGTGGTCACGTGCTCGACTGCGACTGCGACGTGCCCCCTCTCCTCGGCGCGCCGAGTGACGGGGAGGGAGTTAGAGGGAGCTGAGAGCTTTAAATCCTAAGAAAGCTCGTGTCCCAGATGGTATTTCCGCAGCGCAATAACGCGCTCTGGGCGGGCGCGGAGTCGAGTTTTTACTCGAGCTTCTGAATGCGTGCCTGGCGCGTGGATATTTTCACAAGGCATGGAGATTAGCGACCATCTCGCTATTACCAAAACCGGGCAAAAATAAATTACTCCCGAGCAGATATAGACCGATTAGTCTACTCTCCATCTTAGGGAAAACGTTCGAGAGTCTGATTCTGTCGCGTTTGGAAATACGTCGTCTCAACCTTCTCAGAGATGAACAATTTGGCTTCAGAACTAGTCCCAGCTCCGCGCAGCAGCTTACGCGGCTTTGCACGGAGATAGGCCTCGCTCTCGAGAGACGGCAAAATGTGCCGATGGACTTTCTGGATATGCGGTCGGCTTTCGACTCTGTGTGGCACTCTGTTCGACTCTGTGGCTGTTCGACTCTGTGGGGTCCTCGCATGCATCGCGGAGTTGTTTAGTTTACTTTAGTTAATGCCTTATTTTACGTGGCGAGACTCGGGCCATCAGGCCCGCTCTTCCGTCTAACAACGCAAATTTCGATACGCTCCTTTCACCACCTAGCGGAAAAAGGAGTTATTATCTTGGGCGACGAAACTGGCCGATTTCAATTTTGCTCAGAGGCAACATCCAATCTACTACAAACAACGTATATTCGCCCAGCAGACGAGTCGAGGCGGGAGTGCCTCAGGGGAGTGTTCTCTCCTACCCTCTTTATACGTCAATGACGGATTATACGTGAATGTGACGCCAGTAGAAATATGCGGGTCCTGGATCAGGAAATGACGTCAGAGATAACCCATTCCGTCTGACGTCACATCCTGATACATGCCCGTGCTGACGTGTGAGGGTGCTGACGTGGGCGGCCCCCGCTGACTGGGCGGTCGGGCCCCGTCTGACGTCATGGTGGATGACGTCAGTGTGACGTCACATCCGGGTCCAGACCGCGGCTGCCCTGTGACGCGGATGACGTGGTGGGAGCTTTGTGTCGTGGCGCGCGCTCTGGTGGCGAATGGTGGTACTGTGTGTGACGTGGTGGGTGGGGGCTTTGTCGCGTGGCGCGCGGTCTGGCGGCGAAGTGTGGAAGTGAGGGGAGCGCTCTGGTGGCGAGTGTGGTAGGTGTGTGTGACGTGTGGTGGTGGTGGTTTAAAAAATCGGTCAGGGGTTTGGGAAAAGGGGTTTCCTTTTCCTTTTGGGGGTTGGCGCGGGGCTTTGCCCCCTGAGCTACGGCGGCATCCGCATTGGAGTGGTGTTTGAGAGGTACTGAGGGTACGCGCGGGCCGGGCGGCTGCGGCGGCGCCGGCGGCAAAACCGGCGGGCGCTGCGCTGGCGCAAAGGCCGGCGGATGCGGTCTGCGGTTGTGAAAAGGGTACGAGCGCGCGCGTGCCCCCCCCGCTTTTGTGGGGCGCCCGGGGGAAAGGGAAAAGGAGAGAAAGAGGTTCGTAGGGGAAAAACAAATTTTTTTTAATTTTCCCTCCAGAAAATGAATGATTGTTTTTAGTTTGAAAAAACCCTAAAAGGGGTGGTAAGGGAAAAAAAAAAAATAAAAAACAGTACAATATGATTGAATGTTTTTTTTATTATAATCAATTAACCCAATACAAATCGATATAAAAAAATTGACATTCATGTTTTTAAATTTTTTTGGCTAGATATTTAGCGATTTCCCTTTTGATTTTCTCACCCAAATCCCCCTTCGTTGCACCGTTTTCCCTTTTTGATGGGCGGCGGTACGTTGACGGACGTTTTATCATCACGTTGACGTTTCCCGGTTACTGCAGGGGGTTTTTGGGAAATTTTTTTCGGGTTTGCATCTTTGATGTTTTTTATTTGGGTGGCTTACGCTTTGTTGGCATCTTTTTCATTTTAGGAGAAGCCGTATCTCTTTTTCGATTTGAGGAGAAGCCGTATTTGAAATGCGATAATGATCGGCATTGAAGGAGGTATCGTTGACGTTCCACTGGCGGAGACAACTGGATTGAGTGTCGGTCACGAGTTGCAATGCTGTCTTTAGCGGTTGAATATGTTCCGTGATCGCACAATCGGCATCACGATGTTTGCGATTTGACGGCGTTTCCCAGTCTTTCGTTCAGGGGTACTCTTTGGTGGCAACGTACGCTGGTATATTCAAGTTTTTTTTTTCACCCGCCCTCCTCTTCATCGTGCAAAATTCTCTTCTTAATTAAACGCCATCCCCTTTACCCTTCCATCATTTCGTAAAGAAATGGTTTTTGGGATACCCCTCATGATGAACGGAAGGTTCTGTTTCCGTCTTTTAAAAAAGGGTTTCGAACAATGGTGGCAGTGGATGTGATAAACCATCGTTGACGTCCGCGGGGAAAAGGGTTGAAAAGAACTCTTTTTTTCGTTCTTCCATTCCTCTTTTTCCCATCACTCGATTCATCTTCTTTTGAGGTGTTCCCATTTCCTTTTCTTCGTCTCACCCCACGCGAGGTTGTTGCGACGCTTGCCTTGATTGTGGTGATGATGTGACTTTTGGAGACGGGGAGGCTTGAACGTCTTTCAGATGAAACTCATACGTTTCCGCAGTTGCTTTTTGACAGGGTTTTTGATTTTTTTTGTTTTTTTTTGATGAATCCGGCAGGCGGTCGATGACTTGATCCATGATCTTGGAATTTGGTATGCATAAAAACGGTTAGCTCCCGGGGTTTTTTTTTTTCATCACAAAAACGATGGGTTTTGCTCTTCAAAAACGTTTTGCAATGTAGACGACTTTCCCACACGGATTGGGAGATGTCCACAGTTTGAATTTTCCAACCGTTTTTTCGTTTCCTGACAGGCGATTCAGGGGTCGTCTGGGGCCCTTTTGGGATTTTGGGCCCCAAAACCCGGCCGCTTCCCCCTTCCACCCGCTGCCCCGTCAGGACGTCTTCGTGGCGAGCCTCGCGGCGATGTTTTTTACTTCACGTCTCCCATGTCTGAAGGGGTTGTGTGTCTTCGAAAGGAAGCAGATAGGGGCCAATCACAAAGCAAAGTTCAAAAGGGTTGAGACAGATCGTGATCTATCTATACAATTCATGACCACACCACACACACACAAACAATTTTTACACTGTCAATGATATTCCTAAAAAAAAACCCACACAATCTCGTTTCAACGTCGGATGTTCTTTGTTTTCTTGCAAAGAAAAGTGGTGCTGCGTGCGAGGATCGTCGAGTTGACACAAAGGGAACCCCCTTTCCCTGGATGGTGCGTTGGCGTTGTCCTGCGCGTAGTGTTGATTGCAAGGCTGTCGGAGATAGATGCAAACGCACAGTCCCCTTCGAAAACGGCACTGTGTCAACGTGCGTGCGTCCGCGATTCCAATGTTCTTTACAGGGGCAAAGTTCTTGAACATTATTTTTCCGGGTATCTTCAGATATTTTTCCCGAAAACGCGCTCGCCCTTCGTGAGCCCTTAGCCAATGACAAAAAAATTCAATCGGCAATTGGTTCAATTTTTTCCAAATCGAAACGGGTAAGCGTGCCATCGGCTAATCGAAACCCCCTTCGGGCGCGGTTGATCTTTTCGCGTGTTTCTCGTCGACCTTTTGAATGGTGTAACCCCAATGACGATGTGACGGAGCGGAGGGAGCCCGATGTTTCTCGGATGCGGGGGGACGGGGCCCCCATCTAAGACGAGCGAAGGGACGGAAACACGATTATAACTTTTAAATAGTCCCCTCCCTTCGCGGCGCAGCAAGTCCGGTCGATTGTCGCACATCCATTCGTACAAGGCAATGACGTGTTGTCCCTAAACTGACGTCATCGCAAGCGTAGAGTTCGCGATCCCACGAAAGCACTCGTTCAGCGGAGGACACCCGAATGACTCCAGATCGAAGGTTTTTTGAATATCTTTTGCAACCATTCTTTCTTTCTGTCCTCCCTTGGCGTATACTTTTGTCACACCTTCTAAAGTTTTCCCTAATCACAAACGTCTGTCTCGGTAATCGGGGTTGCTACTCCACGGTGGTGTGGCGTGATGGCGTTTTTGATCCACCACCCTTGATTCTTGTCGGCGTTTTTCCCAAAGTGGGGAAAAGGACTCGGCGGACAAAAGATGAATTTCGAACGCCCCCTCCCCCCTCTTGTCGAAATCCCTTTGTCGGGATGACGGTCAACATTTTGATAACGAATCCCCCGTTTTATAAAAAACCTTAAAATCAAAAACGTGAGCTCAGGGCCTTGCACATTCTTCTTTTTTTTAAAATTGACTTCGTTCTGCGCCAGGGGTGTGGTCGGTTGTCCAAACCTCCCCGGGGAACGAGGGCGACGACACCGTCCACGCATTCTCCTCCTCCTCCTCCTCCTTGTCCAACGATTTCGAGTTCCTTTCAGAAGAAATTTTTTCAACGTTTTTTTCTGGTCTTCTTCGTTTAATACTTTCTGTAAAGAATTTTTCATGTAACTCAACATGACTACACACACACAATACCGTAGAAAAGGGGGCTTTTGGACACCAAACCCCGGAAATGCCACAGTAAAGCCCCGGGCAACCACAGGGGAAACAAGTCGATCTAAATTAACACAGCGCGACGGTGGTGGTGTCTCGCCCCATCCCCGGGAACGGGAAGAACGCAAAAGACTGACGGTCGTCGTCCCTTCGCCGTTCTTTTTATACAAGATTGTAACGTCAAAGGGTATGTGTCAGTGGAGTTGTGACGCAATCTTTCTTAATTCTCTCGCATGCACCCACGAATTATGGTGTGTGTCGAAACCGGGGCCATTTCACGGGGCCAACCCAACCCCTTTTTCCGTACGACACGCTCCCCAAATATCGATCAGGATATGGCGTGTTTTGCAATTCCTCAAAGGGTAAAGCGGCCCTTGATCGTTTCCCCATGGGTCTTCTAGCGAGTACGTCACGGGATTCGAAAATGCACCGAACGATTCTGAAAGTTCGGTTCCCCATCGCCTTGTATCCTTTCCGAAACGGTGAGCTTTTCGTGCTCACCCGGCGATGTCACCTCCAAAAAAAAATTCGTTTTTTCCCCTCATAAGACCGGGTCGAGTTTTTCGTTTGGGCGTACACCGGGGCCCCAAATTTTCGTCTTTGACGTTTTTCAGTTTCTTTCCCGGGTTGTTCGATGTT
The DNA here is from genome assembly GCA_964035755.1 of Teleogryllus oceanicus. Classification (NCBI taxonomy): domain Eukaryota; kingdom Metazoa; phylum Arthropoda; class Insecta; order Orthoptera; family Gryllidae; genus Teleogryllus; species Teleogryllus oceanicus. The sequence goes on along the minus strand of CAXIVR010000001.1, from coordinate 204,110,125 downwards.
TGGTATTTTTGTAATCCCCGGAGGTCGGTGAGCATAAGGGTCCAGCGTCGCGCCCCCTCGGCTGTGAAACGCCCCCCACCCGCTCCCGGCGTTCGATTGAAACCTCGACAACGGCGGCCTTCACGTTGGAAAGGGGGGTAATGATGAACGTCACGCTCTCGGGCCACATGTTGAGCGCGGTTTGTAAAACTCGGTGCCTCAGCCCCGGTTTGAAAAAAGCGGGGCACTCGACACCCTCGACGTCACGATGCGGTCGAAAGCCTTCCCCAAACCCCGCTCCCGTCTTTTTCTTTATCGTTTCCCCGCCCAGGCGTACTTGCTGTACACGTCGATGACGGTGGGGAATGAACGCATCCCTCGATTGTTTTTCGAGTACGGTTGCTTTCCCGGAAACCCCGGACTTGCCATGGGTCGTCGAGTCCTTTCGTAATCCCCCGCCGCCTCGCGTAACGATGTCGGGGGCGCGTGCAATTCCGCAGGGGAGTCCTTGACGAACGGTCGTTGACTTTTATTCTTCTTCCGCATGATCAGGCTAAACGATAATACCGGCGTCACGAAATTCACCCCTCTATTTCTACTATTTCTCCATCGAGTTTGTTGTTACCGGCGGCTTTGAAGCGTGAAAAAGGGCTGAGCCTCTCCACAGTTTTTTCCCGGATCGCCCAATTTTTTGTAGCCCTGGTGGCGCCCAAAACGTGGTCCTCCCCCTTCTTCTTCTGTTTCTTCGTTTCAAGTTTTTTGGTTTCGTCTTTCGCCTGCAAAAAGATCTGAGAAAATTTCCGATATTTCTGTTTATTATCTTTTGTGTTATACGGAAAATTGGGTTTGTAGTTCTTCTTTTCACAGAAGTTAATTCGGAATTTTTTGTAGTTCTTCAAATCGTCTCGCGTTGCATCTTTTACGTTGGGTCGTTGCTCAAAAGTAGTTCGAAGACCGCTCGGATAAATTTGTGCCCCTGAACGGAGAATGTTTCTTCGCCCGGTTAAGTTCCATGATGCTGTCACCGTGAAAGGTCGTCCACCTAAATAGTACGGTCCCAATTTGGTATCCCCTAATCCGATTTTGCATTAAACCCAAATAGCTTCCCAATTCATCTAATGTTGGGACGAACATTATTTCTTCTTTTTCTTCGAATTCTGTTGGGTTTTTTCGAAAGGAGAAGGAGGGGGGACTTTCTTCTTCTTCGGTTTTTTCCGATTTGATAGGAACACGTGTGGAAGGTTGGTAGTAATGGCGGTAGTATTTTTTTCTCTCCCCTTTTCAGGTAGCGCTTTCGAAAAGGGCGTCGTGAGATAAGTATCGAGTAATCGATTGCGCATCTTTTCGCTTTCTTCCAAGATTTCATTTTGTTGCGAATTTTTTTCCCGTGCCTTCTCCACCTCTTTTTCAATTTCTCCTCTTCCGACTTTTTGGGAAAGGGAAAGGGAAGTGGAGTGGTGAGGAAGGGGGGGGAGGACGGGGGGTGTTTTTTCCTCGAACCCCTTTTTTCGCTTTCTCAAGCGCACTGAGCGTCTTCAGTCTATGTTTGATCTTTTTTTTGTTTTTTTTAGTTTTTCCTCTTTCGTTTCCCTTTTATTCTTGATTTTTCACAAACCGTTTTTTTTCCACGTCCCCCTAATTTGGTTTTCCCATCCACCCGCCACACCGGGCGGGGCCCTCTTTCAGCGGACTCGCGTCTCTGGACTTGACTCGCTCCCGTTTTGCCTTGGCGGGCGCCGTCCCCCCCCTTTTTTCGTTTCTTCACCGCCTTTGTAGTTGTGGAAAAGCGTGTGTGTTCTCTACACGCTGGATTGATCCGCGGTCGCCTCTTTGCAGTCTCTTCGTGAACTTCGTGCCGGGTCCGAAAAACGTATCCCCCGGGGGATGTAAAGTTCGAAAAAAACAGTTTTCTATCCCCGATTCAAAATCGTCCTATAATTCCTCTTCCACGATAGTTCTTCCCCCGTCGCGTTTCCGCAATTGGGAAATGATGTCGAAACACCATGATGAAAGGTAAAGTCTCACCGAAAGAAAAAGAAAATTATATATATAAAAAACCCTTTTAAAAAATCCCCCACCACCACCGTCCGACGGCACAAAACCGATGAAGCCGGCTCGGTATCGAAAAATTTACGGGCGCACTGGGTTTACATATCACCGAAAAAAGCAAAGCGGTCGGCGTTCCCCCGTTGGAACCCCGTAAAAATTGTTAAAATTTTTCAAAAATCGTTTCTGACGTGTTCTTTGTATATATACCCCAAAGGTTGTTATCGTCTTGTCGGAAGATGAGGATCATATTCGGGGTTATGCGAACCCAAATTTGGGGTTTTTTGGTGTACGTTTGACACAGATAGGGGCACGTCCGTGTGTTTATCCCGGCCGCGAAGTGGGCTTTGATGCGTCTTGTTTTTCGGTGGCGATGTCGTCAAAAATGAAAACCTGTCGGGCGACGCCTGGGCTGGCGGCACGATGCTATCGTTTTGCGAAAACGAACGGGGAAGGGAGTCCGTCGCAGACTTGTTTAAAAATTGCGTGTCCCGGGGCTGCATGTCTGTTTTGGAATATAAATACACCTGCGAAACCCAACCCGAACCGACCGGTGAGAAGCGAGACGACCACGTTTGTCTTTCCGAAACCCCGGAAGGCCCCACGATAAACGCCCCACGCTATCTTGGAAAAAAGGGGTCGTTGGCTCTTGCTATCATCGTTTTTTCCCACGCCAAAATTCACGTTCGACGGGCGCGTCACCGGTGTTGAAGGGTTCATCGTCATGCGAAGACAGGGAGAGACTGGGGTGAAACCAAAAAAACTTTTTTAAAAAAACGTAAAAGGAGAGGGAGGAAAAGAAATGAAAAACAAAAACAAATAAAATACAACATTTTTGATCTTTAAAAAAAATAAAAAGGTATTACCCCGGGCTGTTATGGTTGTCGGTGCTCGTCATCGATGCAATCGCCATCTGCACTGCTCCCCAAAATTTCCCGCTGCGTTGCGTGCGCATCCGCTGACGCCCAGCCCGGGAAGAAAAAAAAAGATCGAAACCCAAAACCGCAGCATCCGGTGACGGATGTTGATCGTTCTGACGTTGTCGTCTTGCAGCGTCGCGATGGTCCCTGTTTTTTTTTGTTTTTTCTAATCTTTCGCTCTTTTGGTTTTTGCCCTTTCTGCTTTTCTTCGTCTTATTTTTTTTCGTGTGCAATGCATCGGACGGGGATGACCGCATGCAAAAAGGAAAATCGGTTAGTGGTAGAGACGTCGATTTCTCCTGCTCCTCCTGCATGTTTTCTTTGAAATTCCGTTGAAGTATGATAATAAATGGTCTTAATTTTCTTCGACATTTTTCGGTTTTCTTCTTCTTCTTCTTTAGAAAAATACGAACCCAACGCACGAAAGGGTTTTGTCGACTGGACGGTGTTAACGTGGGGGAGCGGCCCAAAGCCTCTGTGCCTCGGTCGCGCCCGACCTGCATTTATAGTGTTTTTAGACGAAATCGGCATTGTTGTGTGTTTTAAAATTCTGGGGCGTACGGGTAAGGTGCACGTAAAGGTGTTTCCGAGTTAAACGGAATCGGTTGCCCTTTCCCGCTTTTTCTAGTCGAATCGAAATCTCGTCGATCCAACGTCGCGTGACGCGATAAAAGATTCTTTCGGCCGGCCTTTCTTCGATGACGGCTGCAGGTAAATCGTTCGTGAAACTGATGCAGCACGTGCGCTATTCGATCTTTTAAAACCCGTTTTGATGACGTTACGTCACGAACACTTCAAAATTTTTTCGATCGTAAAGGGGTTATCGGCCGTCACAAACCCCCCCAAAAGGTGTAGGTGACACGGTCTTTGAAAACCCAAAGAGGACCGATGGACTCAGGGTGTCGAAACGAAAAGCGTAAATGACGTGTTGACACGCACTTTGTTTTTTAAAGCGGGCCCGCCGCCTCAAAAAAAAGTGCTTCTTTGACGCAAAGTCCGGAAACTGTTTGCGAAAAAAGTTCAATATATGTTGATTGATGTCTTCAAAACTATCGTACCCGGGGGGAACGGCCCAAAACCCGGGAAATTTCCCCCCCCACCCCCTCAACAACTTCGTAGTGGGGTTGGTTGTGACCGTCCTTCCGTTGCGAATGGTGTGAACGGTGCTGAGATGCACTAACGGGCTCGCGTCTTTTGACAGGTCGACCCAGCGCAAACTTCACCGGATCTCCGCCCCCCTTCCCGATGATTTGTACGTGCGCAACCGACCGTCGAAAATCGAAATAAAAACGCCCGGGTGTTTAATTTTCCCCTTTTTTTTCTTCTTCTTCATCTTCCATTCGAAAAGAAAAATTGCAAACATAACTTGCCGCAATTACTCGCATTGTATTTTAACTCGACGCGTTTTGGCGTCCGCGGTCCCCGCGTATCGAAAAAATTCTGGGGGGGATTCCAAACGAATCGAAATAACGCATCGTTCGACCTCGTTTCGCGTACGGGGACAATTGAAGTACCGTCACCGCGGGTTTCGTCGGGTTGACGACGCCGCACTCACGTTCGACGTTTTAGGTTTTTTGGGCAGCGCACCCCGCGTAAACACACCGCGAAAAAAAAGGAATTTCAAGTTCTTCCCAAAACTTTGTATTTCCTCTTGGTGAGCGCTCGACGGGGTACTCCGCTCAAGGGTTTTTTTCAGTCGTCCTCCTCCTCCCCTCCTCCTCCCCTTCGTTCGAATCTTTTTTCGGGGCCCCTTTAAACCCCGCCTAACCCTTTTTTGCTCTTTTCCCCTGACCTTGTTATGACGCATCATTTCCGCTAATTCTTGGGATTTGTTTTGACTTTTTTCACAGCTTTCCCGATAGCGGAAGCGCCGCCTGCGACGGACCCGAGTGCGCTCAGACCGCTTGGGGTGACCGGAAGGAAGAGGAATGAGGGCGGGCGGAAACCCGCCTCTTACTCCTCTTCTTTCCCCCGGCCCCCTTTCCCTTTTTTCCTCCCTCGTACCCCCCCCGAGTTTTCCCCTTTCCCTGGGGCCCACCGACGCACCGACCTCGCAATTTTCCCGCCCCCTGGGAAGGGGGGAGAAACGACCCACAGCCCCCCGCCGGCAGATCGTCGGTGTCCGTCAGCTCTCATATCCTCCTCCCCCCTACCCCTTTTTGTCTCCTCTCTTTCTTGCCGCCCGGGGAACTCTCGGCCCGGTTTGGGTTTGATCAGTCCCCGTGGGTTTCGTTGTACCCCTGTACGAACCATTTTTTGTACTAACCCGAGAACAAGTGTGGGAAATATATTACACACACACAAGGTCTCCTTTAAATACCCTTTCCCAATATCTCCAATAGCAATTTCATTTTTGTCTATCTCTGTTTGGGTTGATAAACCGTTTTGACTAGTTCTTTATGCACGTGAAAAGATCCTCCGTGTTTTTTTCGCACCCCGCCAGAAAGTGTCATCCAATTGCGATTTAATCCTGCGCCCGGGAGCCGCTCGTGCCGGCTACTTTGCGAAAAAACCCGTGAAAATTAAAATTACCGGACGAACCGACACGGTAAAGCTTCCAAAGCCCGGGCGGAATTTTTCTTTTCTTCCCCCCGGGCTGATTGTAATTCCCTTCAAAAAAAGTCTTAAAAGATCGTTCGGTTTAGTGAAACGTCACCACATCTGAAACCCCCCTTTGGGAGTTCGTTGCGTAATCTTTCCCCAACTCCGGGGCCTCTTCCGTTTTTTTTTGTCGCGCAAAAAAGTGAAAAAAGCCCGGACTTGATTTTGTCTTCGTGCGCGTTCGCGGTTGTTTGCAATTCGCTTCTCACAAAATCCTTCAGTGCCGCCCGTCTTTTTCCGTTTCCCCTTTTGTTTTTTTTTTCATCCTTTCAGTCTTTTGAATTTATCGAAATCATCTCGATAAACGAATCGATCGTTCTCCCCCTGCGTCGTCGTCGCTTCCCAAATCGCTCCCGGGGCTCCGCGTACTGTGACCAATGTATCCATCGTGACGGTTTTACTAACACTATTTTATATTCAACACTTTTTTTTTAAATTTATCTTTTTTAAATTTTATTTAACATACCACACGCCTGCGTTCTCTCATAGCAAAATCATTGAACTTCACTCGAGTGCTGTCCCCTAGCACCGAAAACCGAAAGGAAAATTAATCTCGTGAATTGCGCAATTGCAAAAGCATGCTCGCTCGCTCCGCGCTGTGCTAATGATCACAACAGGATGTTGCGGTAGAGGGGGCCGGGTCGACAATGGGATTTTGGACGTTGCGGTTGATTCCCCTCGCGCCTGGGTAAAGATCACAACAGGATGTTGCCGTTCGACGCCTTGGGGTTGATATCGCTCACGCGCGCGGCGATTTTTTTCGTCTACTTTTCGCTGTTTGGAAAGACGGGGGGGGGTGTTTTTTTTTGATTTCTAAAAATGGCTGGTGAAAATGTTTTCATTTTTTGACAATATCCCCATTGAACAACAGTCGATTTCTGCCTGTGAAACCCCTCGGTCGCAGCTAATCAAATTTCGCTGCGGCATTCCCAAAAACGTTGAAGGGTTGATTTTGCCTCACCCGAGGAGATTTGAACAGACAAGATAATTTCGAAAACTGCATTACTACGCATACCGATTTAAAACAGGTGCAGCATTTAATTTCCCCTTTTTTGGGTGCCGATCGGAAAGGGGGGGCGTGCTTGGCCGTAGGCGGAAGAGTTTTCTTCCCAAACGATGTTTGGTGCAAAATTTCCCACCGAATTGCGAGATTTGTTTTTTGTGTGCCGAGACCTTGCGGGGGGCGTGCCCCTTTGGGCATATATTCCCCGGGGTTGTCAGATTTTTTGGGGACGGAACGCCCCCGGAACGCCACCCCCCCGCCGCCGCAACCGGGGGCAAGCACCGCCGATGCCGCCGGTCCCTCACCACCACCACCACCACCACCAGGGGGGCATTAAGCCTGCGGTAGCATCACCACCGCCGCCGCCGCCGCAACCCGGGGGGCAACGCACCGCCGGGCCCCCGGGGTCATCACCACCGCCCCCCGCCCCGTTGTAGTAGCGTGCTACTCTATGGTGCCATCACCGCCGCCACGTTGAGTAGCACCGCTCTACTCGGGGGCATCACCACCACCACCACCGGTCGACTTTAAACCTCGGTGGCATCTCCACCGCCGCCGCCCCGTTGTAGTAGCGATGCTACTACTTGGGGGTCATCACCGTCGCCACGTTGTAGTGGGACCGCTCTCTGCGGGGGCATCACCACCACCGCCGGCGGCGCCCCGTTCGATTTGGCGTCCCAAACGTGCGTCTTCGCCGATTGGGTGAAGAGTGGCAACGGTTTGAGGGAAAAAAATTTAAAAAATAAGTTTTATTTTTAGGCGGTATTTTTCCCCCATATTCTTATTCTACCCAGTTTCTCATAATTATAGATTGTGCTGTTTTACAAAAATTGCCCCCTCTGTTCACGTTATCGCCGCGGGTGAGACAAAAACGATCCCTTCTACGTCGTTGAACGCCGCAGCGTAATGCATTACGCTGCGCCCGTAGAGGTCTACAGGCAGAAATCGACTGTTGTTCACATCAGTGTATCTTCGAAAATAAATAACAAATTTTTTAAATGCATTGTTTTCATTTCTTTTCCTATTACAACCTTGTAGGGTTCCCTTTCTTTTTGTTTTATATTCGATATTTTTTAATTTCATTAAAAATATACTGTGAAAGTAGGGTTTCTTTTTTGTGATGGATGGGGAACGGTTGATGAGTAGGTTTGGGGAATAAAACAATAAATGTGAATTGTGTGCACCAATGTTTATTTGAAAAAAAAAAAAATTTCAAATATTTTTTTCCGTACTCTAAAATAGTTTTCCAGACGCTTTTCTGTTTCAAATGTTAATACGGATTTAATAGTAATACGTAGGCCTTGTTTGCTGGATTTGTTCCAAAATATATTACATTTGGGCTCGATTGCATAAATTGATCTGGAGACATTTCATCAATCAAGCGATAAATCTATAAAACAAAATAAATTATTAAAATTTTTATAATGAAAATTATAATAAGGATTATAAATAATAAAATTATAATACTAAAATTCTTTGTCGGTAAAAACGTGCTGTATTTGTCGTTTAAAACGACAGCGTAATTTTCATTGTTAAATCTCTCCCGAAGAATATTTTTTTACATTTGTAATTTCGTATGCGATTCCCCCTTTGGGGAAGTCCTCCCAATGTTTATTGATTTTTGATCCGTCTGCTTTTTGTACAATCGCACTCCAAATGTCACTAAAACAAAAAAAACAATTTTTAATAATTTTTAACAATTTATTTTTTTAAATCATTCATTGAAATTCATTAAAATTATTTAATTCACTCTACTTACGTCTCTTTGGGAGGAGAGAAATAAACTGGACAATTGGGATCTGACCAAACGAAAGGGGCCGTGATTTCGTTTTTCGCATATGGATGAGGGTGATGCTTCCATCTGTCGAAAAATTTCGTTGATATCAAAAATCGGGAAAAGCGTCCCGAACATCATCCCCATCTTCATCAAAAAATTCCCGAAAATCTATAGTTGAAAATCGCAGATCCCCCTTTCCAGGGGTTCCCAAACCCAGTCTGCTCGTTCGTGCTATAAAAAATTTTTTTGAAAATATGTAGAAAATGCATTTGAAAAAAAATTTTTAAAAAAAAAAATTAATACTTGGAGCTTCCTCTTTTCGCCGGAATTATCCCACGGCATCTTCAATTTCTTGTTTTTTGTAGCCATCTTCGTAAAAACAGCAGTAGTATCAGCAGTATGAGCAGGGTGACATTTTTTTTGTTGAGAACAGTGCATTTATATGTGTCTGCGGAGGACGTTGTGGTTAGAGTGTGGGGAGGGGTATCCGTCGAGCGACTCAAATTTTTTAAAAGATTAATCCTGTCGGATAAAAAATTTCGTCACTTTCGAGGAAAAAATGAAATTTTATTTATCTCTCGTAGAAATTCAAATATTCGTCAAATTCTCCTTTTTCATCCATCGTCGTCGTCGTCTGTCGTCGTTAATTTCACCCTCCCCCCCCAAAATTTGGGGCATCCCTCGTGCCTTTCCCAATAATCTCCAAAAAAATTGAAAACCGAAAAATTCCATCGCTTCCCGGGGGGCCAATGGAATTTCTTCTCCTGAAAACGATTATTCGTTGTAAAATTTTCTGCTGTCCCGACGGATATCCCCCTCCACACGACGTTGTATGGGGGTGGAACCGCTCCAAACAGAACAACTTCGAAAAGCGGACACGTATTGTGAGTTTGCAACCATCCCATCCCATACTTTTTTTATCGAATAAATGTTTGCAAAACCCCCGTGCTTCCCCCTTTCAAAGTCTGGCCAAACGGTTTAACAGACGCTTTTCGAATCGTCGGCGTCGGTTCATCTCTTCCTGACTCACGACGGTGTAAGGCGGGGGGGAGGGGACACCTCGCTCGAGACATCCCAAAACGACATTTTTCCTTTATTAGCAACATCGACCGAGGATGAGAACTACTTTCAAAAGGGGGGGTTTTTAGTTGGTTTTTTTGCTCATTGGTCTGCGGTTTTAGTAATGATGTCATTTGCGATGTTCCTATGCGGTAATGTGTCATTTGCGCCGGAAAATTTCATGATTGCCACTCGGTTGTGCTTCCTATGCGGTAATGTGTCATTTGCGATAGACTGTCTGACTTTATCTGCGGATGTGCTTCCTGTGGTGAAATTCCATAATTGGCAACCTGCGGTAATCTGTTTGCCTTCATCTGCGGATGTGCTTCCTGTGTTATTTGGGTTTAAATGGTGAGTCTTGTGTAATATTGCGGTTACGAAGCAATATAAAACATCAGATTGCAGGGTGGTTCTCAAATCGTTCGTTGAAAATGTCAAACAAACTGTGCTAACATTTTTTGTATGTTTATTTCGACTGGTGTTATGTTTAATCATTTACGCACTGGTAGTGACTATTTTATTGGTTGACGCTAAGCAACGGTGTGCATGTTTGTATTGTTTCATGATTCTTTTTTTGTATGAAGACATTTTTGATCTTTTTATGTTTTTTCTTTCTCAGGAAGACGTGTGACGTGTGATTAAAAACCAAAATCTTTTCTATTATTGAAAAAGCTCTCCAATGGACGGGGCGTCTTGGAATCTTTTTAAAAGGTCTGATTTCCCGGTTCGTTTTTTAATCCTCCTCCCCCACGACATTGCCCCGGGTCCCGGGCGAGTTTCTCAACCATTTTTTTCCCCTTTTCCCCTCTTTTAAAATGTTTGGGGCCTTCAACAACAAAATTTTCCCTTCGACCTTGTTTCAAAAATTTTTACCACGAGTGTCAGTTTTTTTTGAAAAGAGAACGTCGAGAACCCTTTTAAATCGTGAAATGCTGCAGTCCATTTTCTTTCGGCACGGACTGCCCCGGGGTTAACCAGGGTGATGACATTTCGGAAATTTTTCCCTTTTTCGTATCCCAACCTATCGATTCCAAATTCGACGGGATTTTCCCAGAGATTCCGGAAAATCGTTGGCATCTATCGTCGCTCTTCATGTTTCGGGTCCTTTTTCGAACCTATCGCTCATTCTGCCTCCCTCTTTTCTCCCCCTTTTAGATCCATCGCGGTGTCATGCCGTGATCAAAGTGCAAAATCAGAGAGAAATGTTTTTTTGGCCGCTGGCGTCGGGTCTCTATCACAATCGTCAGCCACCCACACCAAAATTCAATTCAAATCGTACTGGTTTCGTCGAAACCGTTTTCCCCGATTTAAAACAGTATCGATTTGCCCGGGGATCACCTGGCCCCTTCCCGTTCACGAGATAAAACGTTTCCAACGACAAAATTCTCTTTTTTTAACGTGTTCACGTTGGGGTTCGACCGACCATTCTTGGAAAATCGTAGGTCCTTTGCACTTTTCGGTAATGAAGAAAGAACCATTTCAATTTTTTGAGTCCGACGATGACGAAAAAGCGGGCCCCCTTACGTTTAGATTAAGAATTTGGCAAACTTGTTCCCGTCCCCAAATTCCCCGGGTCCAAAAGGGAGGATTTTCGTTTTCGACAGATGTTTAAACGTGTTTTACTCGCAAACGAAACTCGAAAATCCCCGTCATCGACTGTCGATCCGTGGGGGCCCCGCACGTTTGACCTTCCGTCGGAGACGAACGAGGGGGCCCTTTTAAAGATTTCCCACTTGAAAAACAACAACGTGCCCGATTGCGGTTTTGTTGGCTTTAAGGGGCTCCACTCCCCGTGTCTTCTTGGGGGCCGTCGTCAGTGGATCCTTCCCTTCCCGCCCCACCAAAATTTATCAGCCCGCACTAACCCCGCTTCCCAAATGGTGTGCTCGTTTGATGAGTCGCGGAAAAATGGGTCACCCTTCACGGTCCCGACGTCGCGATACAATTTTTAGTGTTCCTAGAAAGTCTCGCGGATGATTATCAATACCTTTTGGATCATCCGTCCACTCTTGTGATGACGTCTGGTGATGAACTCCGCTATCAAAATTCGAAAATTTTGTCCCTTTGTAAAAGACCTTTTCGTGCACATTCCCCTCCGCGTCGGGGGCCTTTTTAAGGGTTTTCTTTCGCGGCGCGGCTAAACAAAAGTTTTCGTCAACTTTCCCGCCCCTCCATCCCGTCGTCATGCACAACGGGGGCGGTTACGATTGGCATTTTCTCCCCTTTAAGCCTGGGGCGAAAAAAAAAAATCGTTCGAACAGGTTAAAGTGGTTCCACCCCAATCACAAAAATTTGGCGATTTTTCCCAAAAAAATCGGGGATGTGGGCCAGTTTTGGGCTCTTTGAAATTTTTATTTCATCGCTCGACTCGTTAAGTCGATCGCTCGATTCAAAACCCATTTGAAATTCACCCGTGGGGTTTTCCCACGATCGTCTTTTTGCCTTGGCTGAAGGAAGGGGGTGTTTCCTACGATTATGTCAACGATGTGTCCAAAATTTGGGCGAAATAGGTGTCCCCCGCCCGGAAAACCTTTTTTCCCGTCGCCTCACTGAAAACCCCTTTTGGACTCGGGTACGCGCACGCCGGGGTGTTGGGGGGGCGTTCTCCGTTCAAAGGGGGGTACGCCGATTTGTATTTGAAAATCGACGTCCCCGTTAGAAAGGGCATTTTTGGGAAAAAATTTGAAATTTGTGTTTGGAGGGGGTACGGGCTCCCATCCCCTGTTTTTTCTACACCGCTCCAGGACTTTCTTTGGGGCACCATGTTGAAAACCACCGTCGTTCCCACTAGGCTACTCACGGACATTGAAAGGTTCTCTTTTTCGAGGGGGAATCCGGGGACTCGTACCCAAATGATCGGGCGACATGCCAAGGCCAATCACCTCTTTTTTGATCGCCCGGGCCCAAAAAATAAGTTATCTTATCTCGCCCACGTCGACTCGAACAATCTGTACGTTTTTTTGATGGGAAACCCTTCCGGGGGGCGACTTCCCCTGGATGTCGGAAAAAGAAACGACGGATGAACCCTCGCCCGAGGCCGCTGAAGTCGATCGGGGGGTACGTTTGTGGAGTCGGTCTCGACCCTTGACGAGATCTAAAGATCGTTTGAGTGATTTCCGCCCTTCCCGGGAAACCCCCGTCCCCCCGGGCTCGAAAGTAATAAAAAAAGTCAAAATTGCTGGGGACGCCCCCCAAGCGTCGTTACGTCGTTCCCTTTTGAAATTCACTTGGGGCCCCCCGAGTTGGGGTACGACTCACCAAAAATTTATCGCGTTCCTTTTTTTTCCAACGACCTTGGGGCCACGTACATGGACCCAACAACTCGCGTCGACAGCGCGCGTCCTCCGACTTTGAAGATAAATTTTTTAAACATGAATAATTCTATTTACGGGGGAAATCGATGGAGGACGTGCGCAACCCCGGCATTTATTTGTGAATCGGTGGGAGGAAATTGGGGTGAGACGACTTGATCCGGCCTTCTTGGGGAAATCATCACGTGAACCCCCGATCTCATGACGATCGAGTTGGTAAAACGAAGGTGAAGCTCGCGGCCCCCTTTATTTGGGGTTTTTTGGGATTTTTGGGAAAATTTTGAAGCATTGGATGTATGAATTTTACTATAGTTATTGTCAAAAAAAACTTCGCGATCTTCCCCCTCCTGGATACCGATTAAAATTATTCTCTCTCCCTTTAAAGGTGTGTACGCTGAGATGAATCGACATCCATCCTGGTTTGTCCCTGTTTCGGTCCCATTTAAAGAATTCAGTGTGATACCTCCCAAAAAAGAAAAACTAGGGCTGTTTAAGGACGAATGCGGAAAAGATCCCCTGCTCGGCTACGTAGGTTTACCAAAATTACTCCATCGAAACCCGATCTCCCGGGGGTGTTCTTCTCCCGGGGAGAAGGGGGTACAACGTTCGGTTAAAAAAACGTTATAAATTTAAAATTATTTGGACTTTTTTTTCGAAACGAAAATAGAATCGACAATGTTGTTCGGTCCAAATCTCCCTCAATTATTCATTTTTTCCCAAACAAGCGTTCGTTGTTTTTCCGACGACAAACGCTATTGGATCGAAAAATTTACCAAATCTACCATGGGGTCATTTCCGCATCCTGTCTACCCTCCGTCCATTTTTTTTCTTCTTCTTCTTCCCTTTATCAGCGTGCACGCTCGTCCCCGCAGGCGGGGGTTTGGTAGATTAGTATTTTTCATTTTAAAAAATTTTTTAAATTTTTTTTTTATGCATTGATAATTTGTATTATTTTTTATTTTTAAAATTTTTTTTTTATTTTATGATTAGAAAACATTTTCAATTTTAAGGGTAGATAGTTTTTTTTTTTATGATTTTTTACTTTTTTAAATAGTTTGATAGTAATGTGGGAAGAGCGTTTGCAATCGTTTTGAATCGGGGGGACGAGGGTCGAAAGTCATTCGTCCATCGACAACCGTCATGGAACGACCTTCAGGGGTGAAAAGGGAAAGATGGAAAGGAAGAAGCGTATGATGGAGAACTGGGCCGGTCTCCGCGACGCCGCCGCCAAACTCGCCATCATCGCTCACAATTGCAGCCTTCAGCAAACCTCTACGTGAATGTCCACCGGGTCGTCGACTCGCCCCTTTACGTGGCGCGTACTGCCCCGACGCTGTCACGGGGAAGGGCAAGCGAATGGCGGAAACCAGAAAGATAAGGTAAAAAACTCTTCACGATCCCCGCAATTGGATGTCACGATAAAGTGTTGTGGATCCCTGATGGTTCTCGGTGAAGTGATATCCCCGTCCGTGCAGCGAAATGTCAGGATGACCCGGTTTTTTTCGTGCGCTATTGCAACATCCAGAAAGGGATTGAACGCCCCCCGTCTTATTCGTCATGGGGGGCCCCCTTCCCCTTTCCTGTCGACTGATCATCAAGCCCCCCCCTTCGCGAGGCGGTGGGGGTCGGGAAAACAAAATACTCCTAAACCGGAACAATTTATTCTCACTGTACGCTGAAGCGTTGGGGGTCATCGAAGCTCTCGGTCACCCCCCTTCGAGATCCGTACGGTGGGAAACACTTTGGGCAACGGGTCTCCCCCGTCCTTCAAGTCATCCCGTCTCTTGCTCGCTGTTCGAAAAAAGTCCCCCCGACTTTCTCTCCTCCTCCGTTTTCCAGCTGGCAGTGCTGTGTGCCGGGTGGGGTCACTTGGATCCCTGTCATCCGTTTTCATCAACACGGGGGTTCTCTTTTCCCGGGGGGTGACGATCCCACCTCAACTTCTCCCCCCACTTTTTTAAAAAAATTTGGAAGGGCGTGCCCTTTTTTTAATCTATCAAAAAGGGCAAAGGAAAGGGCATTCCCCATCCCTTTTCTTAACTTTACCATCAACAACGGGAGCTCCTGAAGTGGGGAAAATGTTTTTGCAAAAAAGGGATGTTTTTCCAAAACCCCCAATTTGGCCGCCCCCGGTAAATGGCCCCCTGTGAGAGAGGGAATTTTTAAAGGGGCCCGTTATGGCCAGTTGATCCTCTTTCCCGGTGCGCCCCCCCCTACACCTCGTAGCAAGGAAACGTTTACGCCTAAAGCCAAAGCCCCCCTGTACTCCCGTTGAAATTGCAGCGCCGGGCGGTGGGGCAATCATTTGTTGAAATTTTTTTTAAAACCGGTTTGATGGGTTGGAAAATTTAAAAATGTAAACCATGTTTTCAAAGGTTTTTGGTTCAAAAAAAACCCCGCCCCCTTTGCGATTCAATCCCGGGGGGGCGGAAAACCGGTTGATGTTGAAAATTTTCTAAATCCCGTTGCGTCTTTTAAAAAGACTTTAGAAGCGGAACGATTTCGAAAAAGATTTCGAATTATTTAGAACATTGGTGAATTTAAAAGTCGGAAATTTTCAGCGCGGTGCATTTTTAAAGCGGGTGACAGTGAGGATGAAAGCGAAAACGACGAGTTGGGGGATCTCGTCTTTGTGGGTTTTCTTTTTATAAAACGTTTTCTTTTTCTTTTGTTTTTTTAATAAAAAAAAATTCATATTGTACTGTTTGTCATTTGTTTTTTTTCCCCGTCATCACCTCGTAGGGTTTCCTTTCCTCAAACTAACAACATGCATTTTCTGTTATGAAATTTAAAAAAATTTTGTTTTTAATATTTAAAACCCTCTCTCTCTCCTTCCTTCCCCGCCGACCCCTCACAGGAAACGGGGCGCGCCGGGGCCTACTCTTATCACAACCGCAGACCGCATCCTTTTGGCCTTGGGTTTCGCCAGCGCGCGCCAAAATCGCCGCCGCCGCCCAGCCGCCGCCGCCCCGGGACTATCAGTACCTCTCAAACACCCTCCAAAAGCCCGGGTGCCCCCCGTAGCCCCCAGTGACAAAGGGGCGCCAACCTAACAGGAAACGGGACTCGGCCTGGTTCGAATCCGCCTCGGACCGGAACATCGGCAACGGCTCGCTCTTAACCTAGGAAATGTGGGGGTCAACCCTCCAAGAGGGGGGACCCCCTGAAACGGTGAGCTTGGGGGGGCGCCATCTCCCTGGCGAGTGAAGCGAGATATTTGGGCCTCTTTAAGTAGTCTTCCGGCGGCGCACGCTCGATATCTCGTGGCCAAAATCAGAAATCGCACTCTTCTTTTGAAACCTCTTCTCCGTTCTCCTGATCTTTCGCCTCTTTGTGCGATTACAGGCGTAGACTACTTCGGGGCGGTACTGCTGACCAGAAGGGGAGGGGGCCATTGGCCGAGCGTTTCGTCGAGGAGGTTAACGCACTGTTGCTGAGGACTTGTCACAATGTAGCTTGCGTGTGGGAGCGTACTGTTCATTCCGATCTCTGCTCTCGACCTGAAGATGTTCTCAAGCGTTAGGTCTACGTCGGCCTCATCTAGGGGCTGGGCAAGGGAGTCTTCTTCCTCAGCGCCATCGAACTCCATTCCTCCCAACCCTTCCCAGTCACCTCCCAGATCTGCAACGTGCGGTGTGTACGGGAGCCTCTCTCGGGAGCCCAATGACGGGGATGCTGAGTTCTTTCTGCTTCAGGTGGGCGCCACTGCAATTGTAGGCGTCTTGTCGCTTGCCGGGCCCGTGTGAAGAACGAGGGATGAGGGGCAGTGCGGGAGTTTGTGGCTCCATTTAAGTAGCGGTAAATATCACATGTGCCGGCGCACAACCGTTGGCAGTGTGAGGCCTCCTCAACCAGGTCAGCCATCGCACGCTCCCGTACCACCAGGTCGCGACGGGTCAGTAGCTTATAGGCGCTGTCCACAGGCCAGATGTGTGCTTCCATTGTCGCTTTCAGCATTCCGACACCTCCCTCATCCCTGGCGGCGTATAGGAAAGCCGTCGAGGCGCCTACGGGGAGGGGTAGAAACTGCCGGGCTCTTGCACGAAGAGCAAGATGATACGTACCGAGCATACTTTTGGTGTAACGGCCCATGCGAAGAGGAAACACCGTGGCGGGTTGCACAAACTGGCACAGTGCATGAAGCTTCTGGTGGTCATGCAGGCGTGAAGAGGATATGTTGTCTAAGAAACGGACCTCCTGTAGCCCGGTTCAGTTTTTCACTAAACTGAATCCAACTGGCCGTCCTAGGTAGCGGGCGCTCTCCCCGGCCACCACGGCGGGGATTATGGCATCTCCCATGTCAACTCCTGTACCTGTCAACGTATTGCACAAAGAGTGCGGCATTTGGCCGGCTTAAGGCGGAGGCCCGGATCAGCAAGGAGATCGTGGGTGTCGAGCAGCTGCTGCAGGTCCGCTGGGGTTGTGGCAAGGAGTTTCAAATCGTCCGCGAAGGCCAACACAGAGGGCGGGCCGGGAGGGGCAGTCGCTTCGACTGCGCCGAGGACGGGGTCAATTAGAATGTTGAAGAGGAGCCCACTGGAATGCCGTGTCGGATGTCGCATCGGATAGGGATAGGGGTAGTTAGCCCCTCTTCAGTTAAGATTTAAGTCGTCGTTTACTTGTAAATATCGGCAACTATGTTTCGGAAGACCGGTCCGACTCGGGCCGCCGCGATCGCAGCGTCTAGTACCGCGTGTGGGGCCGACCCGAATGAACCAAGAGCGCTAAACACATGTTAGTCCGACCAATTCGGGCGCGCTGGAGTTCACGGCCGAGTAGGTAATTCTTCTCCAGCACGTCATCGATTGTCCGGAATCCCTTTTGTGCCTGCGAAAGGATTCCATTCTCCTCCACTAACCGGCCAAGGTGAGCGGCCGAGTCCTGTGTACAGTTTATACATTGTTGACATTAGGACAATGGCTCGCCAGTCGGGTCACCGCTGTCACCCGTCTTTGGTAATAATATAGTATGGGATCGGCGCCAATCAGGCACCAGGCTTAGCTTATGGGTCAAGTGCGCCGAGGTGGCCGTAAGAGAGGCGATCAGCGCCTGGGGCCGTGTTGGCGCTGTACGCCAGCCTTTTGGCCACCACTTCCGTAAAATCGGCAGTCTCGACCTGGTCCCGATCTTCCACTTCTTCAAATATGTCCTCCAGGTTGATTTGGGGTGTATTCCCGTGCACCAAGATGAAATATTGTTGCAATGTCTCTTTGGGAATGAGGCAACGCGCAGTTTTAAGCGTTTGTTATTTCCCTCATCGCTCGCCTGATTTGGTGTTTATACAATTTTGCGACCTTTCTTTGAACCTGTTCCTCTCTCTGGCCCGGGCACGGTTAGGGACGTAATCCTTCGTGCGTCGTATTCGAAGCGCTTTCCGCATTTCCGCCACGATCGTCTCGTAGAGACTCTCCCTTCACTCTCCACAATCGCACCGCGTGGGAGGCCCAGCAACTCCCGCGCTCTGTCGACTGCTGCGAGGAGGGCGTCACTGGTGCGAGGGAGGCGTAGGACCCTCCGGCGTCGGCGGCCTCTCAGATGCTGTTGGTTGGTGGAGGCGTTGCTGCAGGGCTGTGTCGATGAGGCGGAGGGCTGGGTCGAGGATTGCTTCGGTCCGGGGACATTGTTGAGGGCGGCTCCCGGGTGGGGTGGGCCGGCTCCTTTTAGATTATTTCGGGGCAGAGGCTCGCGAACGGCGACCTGTTGACGGTCCTGGCCGGCCCCCCCTGTCGAAGCGCGTTGTTGCAGCGGTTGGTTTATGCTGGGGTTTCCATCGTTCCTGGCAACGTTCACGTCCGTTTCTCGCCTATCTCTATGGATCTTAGATCTGGCGTTTACACGTCGACGGGAGTTAGGTCTTCGGACAGAGACCTCGTCTTGGGCAGAGTTTGGCGAGGTGGGGTGGGGGCAAAGAAGGTAATGCCAGCGTTCTGTGAGGATAGTGCATGCCTCGTTTCCGTGGCCTCTGGAGAGGAGCTTAAGAGGCCGCCCGCATTTCGTGCGGCTGCCCGGCGACTTCTCCGGTTCCATGGTCTTCGGTTGTGCCACTTTGATTGTGCCCGGTTGCACTCGCCCTTTTCTTCTGTTTCAGCAGTCGATGAGCTTATGCGGACGTTGTTCATCCTTAGTGGCAGGTGGGGGTAGGTGTGACCTACAGTGGAGGATAATCGTATAAGCTTCGTTGCGGACGTCTGCGCTTGAAGTACCCGCCCCAAGTAAAACAGCGGCCGGGGTGTGCCTGGTCGTCGGGAGGCGGCGGATGGTTAGTCTGACGGAACCTTCTCTCCTCGTGTGTCTGCCTGTGGAATGCGAGTTTTTCTTCTTGGGGCTTGGAGTTTATTTCCGTTGCTTCTCTTCCTCGTTTCTGCCCTCCGTGAGTGCAGCGCCGGTCTTCTCCTTGTGGCTCTTTAGGATCCCGCAGTACCTTGCTCCTACGTGGCCTTAACTGATCATAGTCGTAGGCAGAGCAGTCATGTTTATCTCGAGGTGCCGAGGGAGCATTGATTCGGGTGGGGTCATTGTTGCGCCAGCGTCTTTCCGCTTCACTGCTGGCTTCTACAGCGTAGTTGCTCTCACTTTTTCTTGAGCGGACGTGGTGGAATATTTGGCGGCTTCTTAGTGGCTGGCGTTTTCTCGTCTCGAAGGCCGCGTTTTCGCGCGTGTTGGCAGGCAGCATGGTGTCACTTTCTGGGGGGTCTTACTGGAATGGGCGACTGGTAACGCTGCATTTCAGTAGTAGGAGGTTGTGGCGCACTTTCAACTATGTAGCTTGGGTTAGCTCGTAAAGTGGGACGTGGCTCATCAATTATATTATTGGGGCTTTGGCGGGGGTTTATCGCTCTCTCTCGAGTGTCTTGTGTGTGGCAAAGACTGTTTCTGAAGTGGTTTTTTCAAACGGGGAGGCTGGTCAGTCCTGTAAGCGAGCGCTAGCACCAGCGTTGTTCACGGTACGGGGATCGGCCACGGCGGGCGTATCACTGAGGTCAACTAGCATGTCCACCTGGGGTTCCTCTCTTCCGTCTACAACGAATTGGTCATTTAGCGCAGTAAGTCGTTTTTGTTTATTCCGGATTGTGTCTGGTATAGTTCTCATCCTGTTTTCTTTCGCACACCTCTCTTGTCGACCATGGTGGCTGACGGCATGGAAAGCAAACGCAAATTTCTCGCCACAGTGGGGAAATAGGCAACGAGCAGGAAGGCATACTCTGGGAGAGGTGGGGGTAACTGTCAGTGCTTGCGCACATTCGCGGCAGTGCTCATCCCATTTTTGTTCTTGCTGCACGATGGAACGGCACCCAATGCAGAACAGGAGTTATTCTCGCACTCCGTGTGCCGCCTGCACATGATGTACTAACATTTTGCGAAGGGCAGAGCACGTCAGGGCACTTGATATCAACTTTTTACATAAAGGGCAAAATAAGGCCTTTTGGGATGGGAAGGGGACCGCAACGACTGTATTGCTTTCATACAAGATCGGTTGTATGATGCAGCTCTCCTGGACTTGCACTACGGTCACTCGTCGCTGTGACCGGTCCAACGTGATCATACCGCGCGTGGCCGCGGCGCACGAAGCTGCAACTCTTGGTATGGCCGGGGTCGCTGCGTTCGTCCCGCAGCCATTGCATTGCACTTCCATGTGGTAGTTGCCGTGTTTTCTATCAACATGGCGCATATAGGCTGCTATCCGTGCTTCATCTCTGCCTCTTTTGATGACTGGACCTCGGGCGGCAGGCAGGGAGAGCATATTATTTCTGGAGGAGATGGGAGGGAACACTGAACAGTGTTTTTATCCAGCATTGGTTGAATCCTGGTGAGTAAGATTTTTGCATTGTCGGTTTCCGTTCTGCTGCTGTCACCAAATCTTACAATATAGTCGTCGGTTTAAATATCGTCGGTGCGAGTGATATGACCGTTGAAAGGCGCATCTCTACAAGACGACATATGATGCCATGACGTATGGTTCATTTTGACTCGGTAAACTAATATTAACCAATACTATTTACATCCCATTTTGCTGTGGAACCACATTGGGGACGAGCGAGGACTCGAAGGGCTACCGCGCTACTTGGTTCTTTCACATCACCGTCACCGCACTGTTTTACAAAAAAAATAACTTAAAAGCACACCCACATACGCACCCACATTCCGGCACACGCAATACCACACGCCAACTCCGCCGCAAGGCTGCGCAGTCGCCTTTAACTTACATTGCGAAGTACATTCCTCCGCCATTACTACCGCCACTGTCAGTCCCCACGCCAGCCGCTTATGATCTTATTTCATCATTGCTTCCAGAATTACTGCACAATTGATTTGAAACTCGCACCACATATATAGTTTCACTAGCCCTTACGGTAGATTTTGAAGCTCTGTGATTTGATCTGCAAAAGAATAAGAACTTGTCTGAACTCCGAGGTTATTCAAAAGACTGGGAAGTGCAAGACATTGGGTTATTGGGAACATCCCCCATTTTGCGTAAAGTTTTGTAGAGGCACCGACAGTGTGGCAGTATGAAGGCAGACTGGATTTGAAGGAATTCTGAACGCGTGGCATAATAAACTTAATTTTTTATCCAATTCATTTGAATTCCATTTGGGGTTCCTTTCGTTTATTTTTAATTTGTTATTATGAAACCCCTTCTCCATTACCCTGAAAACCCTCTGCGTTATAGCAGTTTGAGAAGTTATCCCGAGAATTTCATTGTTGGACGGCTACGTGGATGGGAGAAAGATAAGATGAGGATGCTTTATTTACTTACCTTTAACTTTACAATGTCCCTCCGTTCAATAAAATGGTACATTCAACTTAAAGTCGAGAAGAACATATACTATACAGATACGCATTAGATGGACGTTACGTAATGATACCGTAGTTTCGTATGCATGTATAAGGCAATATATTGGATGGCCTTTTTATTTACTTATTTATTTATTTTACGTCAAAAAAACAGTTAAAAACTGCGTATGACGTGCTATGGGGAAAAGTGAATTGTGTGCACATTTTCAAAATTCTGTGATCCCTACACTAAGTCATATAATACTTAAATTTTGAATTTTGAAAGGGAGAAAAAAACTCCCATGTAGTAAAATCTATTTTCAAGGATAAATAAGCAATAAATTTTGAAAGGGAGAAGAAAAACAAAAACTCCCATGTAATAAAATATATTTTCAAGAATAAATAAGCAATAAATTATGGCTCTTATTACTTCCTGCCGCGACAACATGGAAACGATAATTTGAATAATTGTATTTCCCACTGAATTCTAGAAGACGTGCACAGAAAATGAAATTACATTTATGTCCAGAAGCAAAACAAGGGGCCATCTCAGCATTTGCTCAATGGATCAGGGAAACTGGACGAAAAACCTGATCGAGATGGGGGTCATTGACCCGGAAGCTGTAGTACAATATTTGTTACAGGTTGTTCATACTCATTTATACAGTCCAAATGGAAAATAATGCATTAATATCATTGTTAAAATTAATGTTACTTTTCTTGTGATGCTCAGTATAGTCTCTAATTGTATGAAACAGTTATCAGCAGAAACGATTTCACTTGGATTTAAACTTTTCTATTGAATTTAATCGTTTAATGTCATCTGGCAAAGTGTTGTAAAATAATGTACATGTATTGTATGTGAATTTTTTGTAATGAGCTGTTGATACTGTCACCTGATGAATATGATTTCTACGTCGAGTGTTATAGCAATAGACTTCGGCATTTTCTGAAAATATATTCCCGCCCTTAAGCAAGTCATTTTTTACAAAAACCACTGATTCGTAAATAAAAAGACACGGTAATGGTAGAATTACTAGATTAATGAAGAGAGGCTTACATGAATCACGTGAGTGGGATTTGGTTATTATTCGTACAATTCGTTTTGTAATCTAAAAGTCTGGGAGCTATAAGATGTATTTCCCCAGAATATTATGCCATATCTCAGGCGGGAATGAACATTCGCGAAGTATACACAACGAGCAGTATGAAGGCTGACTGAATTTGCAAGAATTCTGAACGCATAGCATAATGAACTTAATTTTGTGTTCAATTCATTTAAATGGACGTTCCATTTAAGGTTTGACTGAATTGAGAGACCTAAAACTTTTGTTGCCTTCACATCAGTCAATGGTACACTGTTAATTTTCAATGGAGCACAGAATTGTTTATTTGAAATGAAAAACTGCGTTAAAACCGTTTTCTTTTCGTTTACTATTAATTTGTTATTTCGGAACCAATTTGAAACATCTGATATTGTACTATTTACTGTTTCTTTATTGCAAAGGATGTTCGTATCATCCGCAAAGAGAACCGTTCTTCCGTTTCGAATCGTCGAGGGCATATCGTTTACGTAAAGTAGGAACAGAATAGGGCCTAAAATCGATCCTTGAGGAATTCCATATGCAACGGGCAAAGAGTCGGAAAGGTACGTACGTAATGTTCCATCTTTCCAGTAAGGTATTTCAACTCTCTGAGATCGTTGTTTAAGGTACGAACATAACCAATCTAGAGCAATACCACGGATTCCATGTGAAGGTAATTTGGAAAGTAAAATGTCATGATCAATGATGTCAAAAGCTTTTGAGAGATCTAAAAATAATCCAATTGGTGCCTCGTTTTGATCCAATGATGAGGCGACATCTTTAAGAAAAGAAAATATAGCTGTTTCCGTTGATTTTGATTTTCTAAGTCCATGTTGGCAATCTGAAAGCGCGTCGTGTTTAGTGAGAAAGGTTTCCATTCGTGCGTAAAAATGTCTCTCTAATATTTTTGAAAAAACTGATAGAAGAGAAATGGGCCGATAATTGTGAATTTAATTTTTGTTGCCTATTTTGAAAAGCGGCTTAATTTTAACTGTTTTGAAAATATCTGGAAACGTTCCAGTGCATAAAGATGCATTAAATATGTGAATTAACGGGTGTATAATGGCATACGCACAAGTCTTTAACAAAGAATCCGGGCATTCATCTAAACCGGACGAATATTTATTTTTTAGTTTACCGATTATTTTGAGAATTTCATAGGAAGAAGTTTCGGAAACGAACATCGTGTCTAAAATTTTGGGTGATCTGTCTGTTTTTGAATTTTGTGCCTGAAGACCCTTAGTGAGATCGGCAGCAATTCTCGAAAAGTATTGGTTAAAGAGATTAGCCACTGTTGCCGGATCGTTCACATTTATATCGTTATATTTTAAAACAACATTCTCTACGGGTTTTCTAGTTGATTTGGTGGTATGTTTTATTATATTCCACATTGCTTTTGTTTTATTATTTGAGTTCAAAATATCCTGATCTTTTTCATGATTTTAGCCTGCCTTATGACTTTTCGTAACAATGTTTTGTATTTTTTAAAGTAGATATGGAAATCTTGAGATACGTCATGACGTTTAGAAATGAAAGAAAGAATTCGCTTGTTTTTACAAGATGTCCTAATCCCTTGTGTTATCCAAGAATTGCTTTTCCGTGAAATATTTAATTTTCGGTTTTGAAGAGGAAATCAAGTGTTAAAATGAAATGAAAGAGTTGAAGAAAAAAAAAAAGAATTATATTTGTCGTTTGTATCAGCAGTATTATAAACCGTTTCGCATGACTCCTGCATCAAGTAATCAATGAATAATTTAATTTTACTTTTAGTGAACAATCTAGTCATACGTGTATTATTTATTGTGGCAGTGATCGCATTTCTTATAATGGTAAGAACTTGTGCATCGTGGTCACTGTATCCTAAATCTTATGTTTCAACTTCATATCGAGTAGTAGTTTTGTTAATTATAAATTGATCAATTGCCTTCATCGAATGTTGTGTGATCCGTGTAGGTACATTAATTGTAATGTCTAAATTGAAGGAATTAATTAAATTGAGAAACTTTTCTTTCTCGCAAGATTCGACCAGAAAATCAATGTTAAAATCTCCGCATACAACAATGGATTCAAAAGAGCGATTTCTTTCGATTTCGAACAAAATATAATCAGCTGTTCTCTTTGTTGGAGGTCTGTAAATGCAAAGTATTATCACTTTTAGTGAAGTAAGATGAACAACAGAAATTTCGAAAATATTTTCAATGGAGTACACATTTAATTCCGCCTTTAGTTGTGGATGTTCAATTTATATGTGAAATTATCCTTGCTACTCTGTATAACGTACTGCAAATAATGCGAGAAACTATGTGATGTTGTAGCACTAGTTTACTCAGCGTATGTCAGCGTCTCGAGTCGTGGAGGCGCCAGTTCGGCTCTTGATTGTTTGAATACAGTGTTCGTCACATCCCTCGAGGAAATAACTTTCGATTACTGAAATTTTGTCGTTTTTGCGTGAAAGGGGCGCGCTTCCTTGCAGAACAAGCAATGTCTATAAAAAACGGTATCGAAGTACCAAACGAAGTTTAAAATAGTTATTTAATTTAAGATTTTACTGGATTGAATGAATTTTAGTTTTGCCGTCAAACCAAAGATTTCTAAAGCAACTTCAATATTGCCTTAAGGAAGTCTAGGAGATTTATTGAAAAACCAATGGTTCAACAGCACATACATTCTCGCATTTGTAATGATTACGCTATATATATATATATATATATATATATATATATATATATATATATAAAACACACAGAGCTTGGTGCTCCTCCCTAAGGGGAATAAATCACCCGAAGATCCATCATCATACCGGCCATTGTGTATGCTTGACACAGCTGGCAAGGTTCTGGAGAGAATTATTAGTACCAGACTAGGAAAGCTGTAGAGGAGGGAGGAGGCTTTTCAGAAAATCAGTATGGTTTCCGCAGAGCCCGCTCGACTGTTGACGCAGTCCAGCTTGTCATTAACACCGCCCGACAAACAATTGGAGGAAGTAGATGGAAGAGAGGCCCAAAACAGTACTGTGCTGTCGTTACGTTAGATATTAAAAATGCATTCAACTCGGCCAGGTGGAGTAATATTCACCAAGCTCTCCGTAGAATTAATGTGCCAACGTACTTGAAGATTGTGGCCGAGTATCTGAGTAATAGAGCCCTGATTTACAATACAAATAATGGCCGAAGGTACATAATATCACGGCTGGTGTCCCGCAAGGGTCGGTATTGGGTCCACCATTATGGAATGTGATGTATGACGAGGTTCTTCGGCTTCCCCTCCCAGAAGGAACCAGTATTATTGGTTTCGCGGACGACATTGCTATCGTCGCCGTTGCAAAGTACATTGAGGAAATTGTGTATATTTGCAACGAAGCGATCGCTATTGTTAGTCAGTGGTTGAAGTCCTCAGGGCTGCAGTTAGCTGAGCACAAGACCGAGGTTATCCTAGTCACTAGCAGGAAAAAGAGAGAAACCATCACTCTCAAAGTCGGAGACCACCATATTGCATCACAGCCGTCGATCAAATATCTTGGTCTCATGATTGACGCCCGTCTGACATTTGCTGACCACCTGAAGTACGCCAGCAATAAAGCTGCGGTAATTAATGCAGCATTGTCGAGACTAATGCCCAACATAGGGCCCTGTCAGGAGAAACGGAAGCTTCTGGCCTTGGTTGTGAGGTCCGTCTTGCTCTATGGAGCCCCAGTACGGGCCAACTCCATGTCGATAAATAGTTACATCCGAGGGATGACGTCAGTGTACAGGTTATCAGCATTGCGGGTAGCTTGTGCATTCCGCACTGTGTCAAACGATGCAGTGTGCGTCATCGCGGGGATGCCTCCTGTAGATATCTTGGCGCAGGAAAGACGGAGGCGATATCACAAAGAAGAGGAGAACCCAGACTGCTCGACAACACTGCTCGAATGGAAGGATCGATGGGACAAGTCCATTAAAGGAAGATGGACGTACCGCATGATTCCCTCCATTGCACCGTGGATCAACCGTAAACACGGCGAAGTAAATTTCTTCTTGACTCAGCTGTTGTCTGGACACGAATGCTTTCTGGCATATCTCCACAGGTTCAAGCTGGAGGATACCCCATTCTGTCCACTATGTGAACCTGCTGTCGAAGACGCCGAGCATGTGTTCTTCCAGTGCCCGCGATACCATCTGCAGCGACGGCACGTTATGAGTATACTCGGGATCGACCCGCTGACACCCGAAGCAATGGTTGGGTGCATGCTCGCCTCAGAAACCAACTGGGATGCGGTGAGCTCATATGCGCAGACCATAATAGCTGAGCTCAGGAGAATAGAAAGGGAAATAAGGGAAGTCGATTGATCCTTCCTACGTTTTGACGAAGAGAAGTGGCTTGTGACTAAGCCACTCTAATCCACTCCCCGTGATGTAATGCCTAACGGCGGTTCCGCGGGGAGGATGGAGGAGAAGCGAGGTTGGTTTTAGTGGGTAAAAATCTCACACTATCACGTGGTACGGGCCGCATGGTGTCTTTTGAAGATTTCCACCTACCCTCGTAAAATACACGCACGCACGCACACTCTCTCTCTTACCCTTTTGAAACAAACAAAATCTCGTAATCGATTTTCCGCCGCATTACATAACTTTATCTATATACTACGTACAATACTCCGTATATACATAGTTACTCTCATAAATATTCGGCCACATTGTATTTGTTTAATATTTTTATTTTATCGCAATGAATTTAAGTTATAATGCAATAGAACACGAAACAAAATAAACCAGCACGTCTTGAAACCATAATATTACACTCAATTTTAATCAAATGATATAAATTAACCTTTTATTATAACTTTACAAAAAACAATAACTTCACGAGACCCTCAAAAATATTCGGCCACATAGCATAATTTAACGCAAAAATCTCTTCTAACATATTTACAATACAAAATTTAAAGTTCAGTACTTTGTAGAGCCTCCTTTACTTTTTATTACCTCTTCCATTCGTCTGGGCATACTGCTGATAATGTTCTTCAAGTAAAGAGGGCTTAACGCCTCCCATTCTTCTTTCAGCCGGTCAGTTAAATTTCTTACTGAAGTTGGCGGCCTCAATCTCAGGGCTTCCTTCAGTTTACCCCATACGTTTTCAATGAGGTTAAGATCGAGTGGTTGTGGTGGTGTCTCCAAAACTTTTGGGCAGTTGTAAAGCAGCCATTCCCTCACGATGTGTGCCTTGTGTTTGGGATCTTTATCCTGATATAATTTGAATGAATTCCGAATTCCAAGTTTTTCGGCCAATTGATGCAAATTGTTCCTCAGAAGGGTCAAGTAGTTTTCCTTTATCATCGTGTCTTTAATGAAAACTAATTGACCAACACCAGACGACGCAACACATCCCCACACCATCGCATTTCCTCCTCCGTGTTTGATTGAGTATTGAATGTTTTTGGCTTTCAATCCTTCTCGAGGTTTGCGCCACACTAATGTTCTTCCATCAGATCCGATAACGTTGAATTTTGACTCATTAACGAATAAAACATTTTCCCACCATGTACTTTGCATAAGCTTCTGTGAATGCCAGTCTCTTTTTCTTATTGACCGCACTAATGTACGGTTTCCTTCTTGATCTTCTACCACCGTACGCGTTCCTTCACAGTGCTCTTCTCACAGTTTCTGCTCCCACCTTTTTCCCACAGACATCAAGCACTGCTGCTGCAATTTTCGGAGCACTTATTTTAGGGATTTCTTTCACTTTGCGGACCACAAACCGTTCTTCTCGGTTGTTCAATTTTCTTGGTCTTGCTGTCTGTGATTCAATCCTATCTTCATTTTTAAATCTTCGCACAATATCACCAACTGTTGTTCTGCGTATGTTAAGCATCTTCGATATCTCTCTACGGGACTTACCCTTAGCGTGATGAAAAATCACGAGTTGGCGTTCTTCGAAAGTTGTATCATGTTTCCTTTTGCGCCCCATTACAATAACATAAATGGTTGAGACAAAAAAGGGTTCAAATAAATGATTACCAGGATACAATACACAATTACAATATACAGTGCAGTACTGCTGAGCTATGCTGTACATCTAAAAGGTTTCGTGAGCCCTCGTTCTGTACGAAAAGATTGTTCCCACGGCAGGCAAGCGCGAGTTTCCCACGGTGGCCGAATATTTTTGACCCTCGTCAATTTAACGGTCGCATTTATTTTTATTTTTTACACGGCACTGATAATGTAAACAGGTGTAATGATGAATCCTATTTGTAGACAATGCATATTTGAATTCTTCTGGATAAGTATTATTTCACGGAGTGCCTATGTTTTAGCGATTATCGTCTAATTTTCGAATATTACATTCGCGACCGAATATTTTTGGGAGTAACTGTACGTATACGAAAAAGTGAAAATCTTCAATCTGAAATGTAATTGCTCCACTAGAAAAAAAAATTTCACCACATGCCACTGATCTGCATGCTTGTATACTATCTGATCATGCTGACATATTGAGTCGCAACTTGATGCGTTTTAGTGCATTTGATTTTATTAAAATATTTGTTTTTAAATATCTATAGTAGGACATAGCCAATCACATGGCACTGTCCTACAACGTAGGGCCCCTCAGTTTGGTCATCCTTAGGGCCCCTGAAGATAAAAATATGGCTGTCAGTAAGAATAAAATCATTTTTTCTGACCCAAACAAGAATTAATACATAATTTAATCAGGGATCAAGAATTATTATCATCAACTATATTATTTAAACAAGTAAAAACATTTCAATTGGATGATTTTTATTCTTTCATTATTTATGATGTAATAAAATACACTAACAGTTTTTCAGTTATTTCGCTATAAGTCTTTGATTACATTAATCTGCAATGAAATTGCTGTCTCTGATGTTTGAATGTTTTGGGGGTATTTTTAGCATGCTGACAGCAAATTCAAAGACAGAAAGTTCCTATCACATACCATTTATTTTTTTAAATTTTATTATATTTCCCTCATAGCGTAATTTTCATATTCCCAAATATTAATTATATAAACTTTACCATGTGTAGTTTTGTGATGTCATGATTTGAAAACCAAATATATTTATAATGCTTTTAACACCGAGAAAACCAATGTTTCTTATCTGATACGGGGTGCAAGAAAGTCAGGAAGTTAGAGATAATGTGCACCCTTTCCATTATCCTATGTAGATAGCCACTCCTTGGTGACGTCGCATCGCTCATGTATTAATGCTCCAGAACACTTTTGTTACATATGTGGAAAATACACATTACATAAGCAGAGGTGTAATATTACAATTTTTTTAAAAAAAATTCATATCTTGCTTACTTTGGAATCAAACTTGTAGATTCAAGTTAACTTTGGGCATCCCACAAAGCATGTAGAGTATGCTTTGAAGATCTTCATCATTGAGTCAACGGGAAAACACTGTGACTATCTTTTGGAATATCTATGGTTTGGAGAGAGCAGTCAATACTTAGTAATGAATGTTACTTCTGTTTGTGTGATGTGAAAGGGTACAATTCAAAAAGTTAAAAGCAAATTGTGTAGTCAGTTGTTGGGACTGACATTTTTCCTGTCCCCAAGGGCCTGATGTGTGAATCCTTGTGCAAGCAGGAAATCTTGAAGTTTTCATTCGAAGCTGATGTCGAAGTGATGGAAATTGAGACGAGGGGCAGAGACTACCTACCAGGATTAACTGCTGCAGAATGTGTATCTAACCAGAGTGAATTAAATGTGTGAGTGAGAGATCTAGCCCTCTCTGAAGAGTTAACTGAGTTGTTGGATTCTAGACTCCAAGAAAAAAATATGCTTTGTACAAAAAAAATCATTCTATTGGTTCAGACAACGCGAAATAGAATTTAAATTATTTTTCTCCGAAGATGGTTACCTTGTATATTACAATAACGTGAAAGAACTTATGCTAAAACTTTGACTTCCAAACTATGATCCAAGTGAGTAGAGACTGTTCATTGATGCTTCCAAGCAAAGTTTAAAGGGTGGTTATCTTCATAAGGGAAACATTTTTAGTTCAGTGTCTGTTGCTTATTCAGTGATCCTCAAAGAATCATAGGCAAATTTCCAACTGATGTTATTGTGAGTGAACTACAGTGATCACAACTGGCAAGTGTGTGACTAGTTTTTGGACTGCTGTTGGGTCAACAATCTGGTTTTACCAAATTTCCATGCTTTCTTTGCCTTTGGGATAGCTGGGCACGAGTTGATCACTGGACTAAGAAAGACTGGTCATCTTGAAAAAGTTTGGAAATTGGTCTTGTGACTCCTTAAGTTTTGCTGCCAACTCTCCCAAAAAGGTTTGAGAAATTCCCAATACTATCTGAAGCAAAATTAAAAGAAGCTATATTTAATGGTCCTGATATCAGAAACTTTATGTCAGATTCCACATTTAAAATACTATGGATGAAAAGGAGAAAGCGGCATGGGTATTTTTCAGTGAAATTGTTCAAAATTTCTTGCTAAGAACACAGATCCCAATTACTGCAACATTGTGGCTAACATGCTTGGAGCATACATTGAACTTGGTTGTAACATGAGTATGAAAATTCACTTCCTGTTTTCTCACCTAGATTTCCCTGAAAATCTAGAATTTTTGAGCGAAGTGCAAGGCGAACAATTTCATAGGATGTGCTGGAATTAGAAAGGAAATACCTTCAGACAAACATAGAAAAAGGAACTGGAGGACCTTCTCAAGTACGAAGCAATGGGTGTAAAATTTATGTGAAACTTTCCATTTGCAAAGTAAACACGATAAAATAAAGCAAAAACACTCCAGTGACATGTATTAACAATCCTACCATTAATTTCAGCAAGTTGTGTGTATTAAATATTGTTTTTTCCTTTAAAATAAAAAAGTATTATGAAAACATTTGTGATGAAATTCGTGTAATTGTACAAAGCATGTAAAGTGATTTCGCAAGAAAACCTTTCATGATAGAAGTAAACAGATTGTAAATTCAGATTCAGCACATCCACATTATACAAAATCCCAATTTTTACTTCAAGCAACAAACAAAAAGTTTAAATTTGAGGGCTAGTGTAAGTAGATGCCAAAATTCAAGCAATAAAAAATATAAATAATCTGTCAGGATTCATGAGTTTGAACTAGACTGAGCTCTTTGACAGGTTAATGTGTGGTGGATTTGTTTCCATGAGGTCTATCATCAGCACAACTCTGTGGAAAACAGTTTTCCACAAGTTTTCCACAGGGAAGATGGCTTTGTTACCAGGACACTACTGTTTTTGTCTCTTCCAGGGCAGGGAAAACATCATTTTTCCAGTTCTTGCATTACTCAAACATTGATACACACACTGAAATATGTGAAAATAATATACTTTATTGATTTTTCATAGTTTAGGACAAACATTTTAACAATATAAATCAAACCTTAAAGATATGGGATCACAGTTTATGTTGGATTATCACATTTGATATGCGAGATCATCTCCAGGATTTTGGAAGCTTCGCTTGATACAAACAGATGGATACTGATGTTTCCAAACAACTACCTGACTCTTCAAAATTTGGTCACAGAAACTAATATCAAGAAGTTTCAAATTTTGGCAACTCTTCAAAATCCTGTAAAAAGTAATCAAATTAATAATTAGTACAGTTTTTGTATGATTTCTTGGCACACAGACTATTTCCTTTAAGTTCTGCATTAAATGTAGGGTTAGATCCAAGGGGGTAGCTGGTGTACTCATAGCTACCCCCTTGGAGCTTGGTAGGTCCAAATGGAGATCCTGATTGCAATGGGCATATGTGAAATAAAGAGTTATAAATTTAATTTATACAGGTACCCTTTATATGTTAAAATACAGTTAAACATACATAAACTATTAACACATGTGACTATAATCACATTTGATGTGATATAACATGGTTTTAGACATTTGAAGAACAATGCTACTCAATAATGTTAATTGTTTGATCTAACTGTTTTTTTTCTAAAACTCAGGCACTTAGTATTTATTGTTACAATAAGATCTAAGCAATCCTTCCAAACTATGATCCAAGTGAGTAGAGACTGTTCAGATCCGATCAGGTGTTACAGTGAAACCAACTAAGATGACTGCCTCTTTAGCTTGTCACATTGTGCAATTTTTCCCTAGGAGATTTTAATGAAAATTGGACTTAAATGCTCTTTGTTGTTGTTGTTATTTTTTTTTTCCTCCTCAGGAAACAATTTTTAGGGGGGAAAATGTATTGTGTACCCCAGCAACAGATTCTGAAATTGAAATTCACAATAAGACAGCTCACATATGAGAATATTTTGCAATAAGCCTCTTATTGTGCTGGGCAGACATTTGTACCATGTAAACTGTCAAAGAAAAACCCTGAACCAGAATTTTTTAATACCTATTCCATTTAAAAAGAAAGGGAAAAAAAAAAAAAAAAAAAAAAAAAAAAAAACAAACAAACAAAACAGGTGTTTAATAACAGACTTAGAGCCAGTAGTGGTAGTGGTGGTGGTGGTGGAAATAGTATAAGTAGTAGTAGTACCTTCATCATGAATGTAGTTCCGATTTCATTGCTTATTACAAAACATACAAAAGTATCTTAAAGAAAGTAATTAAACAGGCCAAACTGTTAATGAATGATCGACACATTGCCAAAGCACGAAACAAAACAAAAGCAATGTGGAACATTGTAAAAAATACTCTAAAAACAGAAAACAGAAACACCAAAAACATTGAACTTAACTACAAGAACAATGTTCTGCGCAACCCACAGCAAGTAGCAAACACTTTCAATAGACATTTCTCAGAAATTGGAGAAAAGTTAATACACTGCAATTCTGTAAATAATATAAATATGCAGTCGAATATACCCACATCACCAAATGCAAAGTCCATATATATCTCTGAAACATCACCTGCAGAAATACAGAAAATCATAAATAAAATGAAAAACAAATTCTCTACAGGACTGGATAATATCCCTGACATACTCATTAAACATTCAGCAACATATATACTAGAACCACTCACACACATTTGTAATCACTCCTTAATGACAGGTAGCTTCCCAGAAATTCTCAAAAAAGCAAAAGTTAAGCCACTATTCAAAAAGGCAACACCAGATCTCATGAATTACAGACCAATATCCTTACTATCTGGATTCTCAAAATTCTAGAAAAACTTTTAATGATAGACTCAAACATTTCCTCAATTCAAATAACATATTGACAGAGGCTCAACATGGATTCAGAAATGGTAGATCAACAGACACTGCTATCTTCACCTTTCTAAATAACATACTTCTTGCTCTAGATCAGAAAGAAATTCCCATCGGTTTATTTCTAGATTTATCAAAAGCATTTGACATTATTGATCATGACATACTGTTATTCAAACTTGAAACTTTGGGAATTAGAGGCATTGCACATCAATGGGTAAAATCTTACCTTTCAAATCGTTGTCAAGTAGTCACAATCAAGCATGTTAGAGATAAAATGATTTCAAGCCATTTTCCCAACCTAGAATGATAAATTATGGAGTCCCACAAGGATCAATCCTGGGCCCTATACTATTTCTCTTGTACATCAACGACATGCCCTTGACTCTACAAAGAGCAAAATGGTCCTATTTGCAGATGACACTAACATTATCATTAAAGCAAATACCCAACAAACTCTACAGAAAGAAGCACAAACAGTTCTAGAAGCACTAATAAAATGGTTCCAGGAAAACAAACTCATCATAAACACCAGTAAAACTGTCTCCTAAACTTTCGAATCCACTCTCTAAAGAAAAGCCTCTAACACAATTGATGATAAAACACATGCCTGTAAAAATAGCCCAAAAAACAACTTTCCTTGGATTGACAATTCAAGACAATTTAAAATGGAGCTCCCACATCACAGATCTAAACAACAAGCTTACCAAGTCATGCTATGCCATCTACATCCTTAAGTCAAATTCAAATTTGGATACACTACGAACAGTGTATTTTGCAAATGTCCACTCGCAACTAAAATACGGAATCATATTCTGGGGAAACTCCCCAGAAAGTATTCACACTTTAATCATCCAAAAAAGAATACTGAGAACAATGACAAACACTCACAAACATGAGTCCTGCAAACCACTTTTCAAGAAATTACAAATCCTACCACTCCCATGCATATACATATTTGAAATATTAATCTTCACAAAGAAGACGCTTATGGAAAACAAGGATTCTATTACTCTAAATACTGATGTTCATAACTATAATACTAGACAAAACAAGAATCTGCATGTCCCACACTGTGAAACTTCACTCTTTCAAAAAAGTACCCTTTTTGAAGGCATCACACTATATAACAAACTCCCTAGTGAATTTAAAAGCTTAAACTCAATACACACATTCAAAAATAAATTGAAAGCTTTCCTGTTAAACCATACTTTCTACAGTACAAAGGAATACCTACACCATAAACACATATCAACATCAATATAAACTAATAAAAATATTTTTTTTTTTGTTGCATATTCTGCTGCATGACTTAAGCCCCAGCTGATTGATGGATATAAAGGATAGATCCAGCCCAAGCATCCATCTCATGAAGATTCTCCTTCTTCTCCTTTTATTTATTTTTGCTCTCAACTTTAGCTTTACCTACTATTTGCATTGTACATTATATGATCATATAATGTCCAAAATTAATTTGTATTTAGCATGAAAACAGAATTCAATTTTATACCTGTATTGTATTTAATATTTGCATTGTACATTATATGATCATATAATGTCCTGACTTGTCATACATGGCTTATGCTGTATTTATGTGACAAATATATTATTATTATTATTATTATTATTATTATTATTATTATTATTAGTAGCAGTAGCAGTAGGTATTACATCCATGATGAAACATAGGATAGGTAGCACAAAACCGACAGCAATACGTTGCATCAAAAATAGCACTAAACCAATACAAGTTTATACGTATGGTGCACTTAAACATTTTTTTCAATTACTCTCTTTAACTTTCAATAATGAGCAGGCCTATTATAGTATTACCACATATGGCAATGATAACCCTCTCCTGATTAATGTGTCAATTACCTCTTGTAGAACCAAATCTTTTTCTTTTTGGAGAGCCTTCTGCAGGTCGTGTGGATGTTGCTGAAGTGTTCTTCCCCTGATTGTCCCATACTCAAGAAGATTTACGTCAGAGCTTCTAACAGGATATTCCATGGAATTGAAGAGTTGCGATTTCTATGCCCATGAGTGTACAATCAAATAACATGAAGTCGAATGGACATGATCATATTTGGATAATAATTTTGTGTACCATGAGTGCAACAAATAACTCCATGGCGTATCTTATGATTGATGATGATGATGATGAATGGCTATTTATAATATTACAAACTGCAATAATTGCTCTCAAATGAAAATGCTTGTGTTTGGAATCTTACTGTGATACTCAAGACTGTTCTTTGCAAACATGTACATGAACTGAAAGTACAAGTGATAAAGATTCAACCTTAAAAGCATGCACACTTTCATGGTTACATCTTATGTTTGAGTTCAGGTACAAGTTCATGGTTGTGGTTGTGAATGGTTCCATTAAATAGCAAGGCAACACCATTTTGTGTTTACGTTTAAGTTTCATTGTGATTGAATATTGTATCATGAAAAACTGTTAAGACCTTAAAATTCCATATGTGGATATACAGTAAGAATGTGACATATGCACTAGTGTATATAAGGAAAGAAAAATGATGCATGCACACCTACCTAGTTCTGACCATAACTACAATCTTAAAGGTCAACTCTTATTCTTCATTAAATACACACACAATTGTGGAGCCACCCACCCAAATGCAATTTCTACCAAAATAGTGATAACCATGGCCACAATTGTTTCAGACAGCATTCAATAATTTAAAATACAATATTACACAAACATTTTTCTTCTCAATCAACATTTGTGCAATTTCCGATATTTTAATTCTTCTAATTATCTTCAATGAGAACTGCTTATTTACCTCAGCCCTAATATTTTGTTAATTACATACAACACAACAACATTCAGACATTATAAAAAACACAATTAACAGGAGTTGACTAAAATTAGTAAACATGTTGTCAAAGAATATTAAACCACTAACACTATCTTGAATTCACTTACTTCTCACAGAGATCTGGAGAAATACTCCTTACTCCTAACAAATCCACTTGTTCCAAAAGTGGGCAAAGCTCAATAAAAGGTTCCAGGTCTCTATCAGTTACACCTCTCAGAGCAGCAAAAAAAAGTTTCTTTAAACGTGGGCATCCTCTTGCTAAAGCATGCAGGCTATCACCCGGAGGACCAAACCCAAGGCTAAAAAAAGTTAATAAAATGTAAACAAAAGCAGATAAAAAGTCAGATAATATCATTGCAAATTAACCCACACTTGGATACAAGAAGTAATTGCCTCCTGTAAGTCCTTCATAACAAATGTATTTAGCTGCTAATTGCAAAAGTCTTTGTAATTACCAGCTAATTGTAATATTGTGTATTTGTTATTTGAAAATGTTTTCCTCCGTTTTTTTTTTTAAATTCCTCAAATTTCTTTAATATCTTTGTAACTTCATTTCTAATATTATCTTTTAATGATATTCCCAAAACCAATCAGAAGGTAACAAAACATCCCCAAACTGAACAGTTAAAAATATTGTGATATTTATTATTCAAGTTTGATCCAGAGTTAAGCACATTTCTAAATATTACCTGATAAATTTACAAGATTATCCTTGTTCTTTCAAAGATTCTCCTAATAATGCCTACTAAAACAAAGTTACCTGCTCAGATACAATGTAAAAAGCCATGCCAAAATATCTCTTTCCAGACGGGAGATTTTAATATAAGGTTTACTTTGCTTTCCATTATCTTGAGATATCTTTTTAATTTGATTGTTAAATTTATTTGAAAATTGTTAATTCTGTTTCAATGGCACAACCCAAAAGATAGTGTACTTCATGACTATTAGTCTTCTAAATTCAATACATAAGTGAGCAATTGCTGACACAGACTGCTTCAGCAAAACAGGCAATTCCACAAGCTGCGTCATATTAAAGAGCTATAATGGCACAGTAACAGATGTGAGAAAGATTCTTGCTGATAACATGAAGACATAGAAAATAATTTCTATTTTATTTTACAAGAGACAAAGGGAACAATGATCCTTACCACCAACCAAGATCCACTTCTTCCAACTTGTTACAGCGAGCCAAAGCTCTCACACCAGCAGGAGTTAGACTGTATGTCTTCCAAAAGTCTGCCGACACTAACTCTGAATTAAAGGCACCTAAGGTTATAGCCACGTCATCCATATTAGTGATTCGAAGACATGAGCCTAAAATAATATGTCAGAGTCTCAGTCACATTCTATATAGTACTCATAACTAGGAAGCGGAATTTTTTATATACGTATATCAATCAATTCATATATATATGAAAACATGAATTTAATTTTTCCAAAATGTGAGAAAAACAGAAAATTTTGTAAAATTCTGTAAAATGTGTAAGTACAGCATATGTTCTGAATTCAGATCTCAACATGGATTTGGAGCCACTGAAAGAGCCTTTACCGAAGCCTTAAAATTACCTTTACAGAAGTAATTGTACACCACACAAAACGAGTTTTTTTTGAAACATAAGATAAGTCCATTGTATACACAATATTGTTTATGAGGTGCCGGTACTCAAGTGAATAGTACGTGATGTACCGTGTAGCCAGTGATGGTTCCCAGAGGGCGGTGGGGGGGAGGGGGGAGGGAGGGAGGAGGATTAAAAGAAACATGATCACATATGACCAGACAGGAAATGTTCTGATATCTCCCAAAGAGATTTTACGGATGGTATATCTAACCACAATGCAATACTTATGATCAATAAAATAATCAGAAGTCCCAAATATTGAGCAACTATTTTAAAAAAACTTGCTGGTCAGACTTCAGATTCGACACATGTATCACAAAGAATATAAATCAAATTACCGATGACATCAGTATTAGTCTCACAAGCATTAGATAAAGTGACATCAAAACTTCTTAGGCTTCAACTCGTGGCAGGTGTGTTTCCCAAATTTCAAGAACTGGTTTGACTTGGCAATAGTATGCCTTAAATGCTCATCAAAAGTCATTTTAGAATCAAACGTCACACCAAGATGAAAGTAAGCTTATCCAATAATGTGGAATTTAAAATATATTCAAAATCGTCAAATGCTTTAGATCTAGTGAAAGAAATCATTTAACTTTTGTTAGTACTAAGACGGAGATCATTGTATGAACACGACTTAGCCAAAGCATTCAAAGTGTTCTGCAGGACAACTCTATCATAACATTTATATTCACAAAAATCTTTGTCATCCACAAAAATTTATTTCATAGCATCAATAAATAAAATAAACAAAAGGGAACCCAGATATGATCCTTGCAGGTCACCAGAAGTGGCATTAATGGAATTAGAGATAATATGTTTGTACAAAACATAATGCACACAAGTTTGAAGGTAGTTATGAAACCATTGCAATAATGGACCGTACATACCAAAACACTCCAGCTTGTAAAGCAAAATCGCATGATTAACAGAGGTAAAAGCCTAACTGAAATGAGTGTGAATACTATCAAATGAATATTTGTTTTCCTTTACATTAAGAATGTAGTTTGAATAACAGACCACATTTGTCTCAAGTTTTTACCTGCAATTAAGCCAAATTGTCTTTCTGACAAATATGGGTAGATCAACTTTCCAATTTTATTCATCAGCAAAGGCTTGAACAACTTTGGAATCACACATTGATTGATATAAAACCTATATCAATTTTATAGGCCTAATCTGATGTATTGGAATTATCATCAGGCTTCCAAATAAAAGATCATTTCCACTCCATGGGAAATGCACTTTCTGATTAGCAATTTATCAAATAAGAGTTAAGGAATTAGAGAAAAAACAAATTTACAATTGTTTAATAAAAGGCACGTAATACCATCATGCTACACTTAAAGAGTTTAGATGCTCAATTTTGGACAGGGTATCTAAAAATCCATTGTCCAAGGAACACAATGAAATATTGAAACTTCTATCTTACTAACACTTCATCTATTACTTGAAACACATTTCACAAAACAAAGTGCAAGAGATTCGATTGTGTACTTATATTTTTTCACATAGATCCAACTTCCTTAGATTTGATTGAAAATTCAAAATTATATTTTTCAAAAAGGGTTCTTTTTAAATTCCAATTTGGAGCCAACGTTTTTCAAAAAAATTGTTTTAATGAGGAAATCTATAGAAAATGAAAAGAAAAAAAAAAGAAAAATGAAGCAAAAGAAAAAGAAGAAATTCTAGGTATAAAAGTATTTTAATATTAAAAAAAAGTTTTTCTCTGTGTAGGAGAAAGAAAAATCAGATGAGAGTTGGGAAATTTAAATTTTGTGTCACAATCATTGTTCAAAATGATTTCCTTAATTTTGCTCTGGGGCACTTTCTATAATCTTACCTGGCTAAACCCTTCAACAATTAACACTGTTAAATGTTAACGTGACAGTAACTACCTATGCATTTGAAAGTAAATGTCTGTATGATCTAACCATGGAGCTGATAATCTCTGGCTGAAACAGTTAGAATAGGGGTAATATTGAATTTGTAGATGTTTTGAAATGAACTGTACTTATGAAAGCACTTGTTTTTCTTTGCAACACTAAAGTAATGTGGTTCTTCTCTCTCCCAAATGTAAGTTATTTTTTGATGACACGTAAATAAATGAAATATATTTATTTTAAAACTTAATGATACTGGCCACTCAGGAGGGGGGCATATTTCCAAACACTAAATTGGAACCTTACAACATGAAATGCTAAACAGAGGTAATTCAAATTTCAAAAACTGAAATCTGTTGTAATCATGTGACTTCTCTAGACACTGCATATTCTCATTCAAATTCCAAAAAACAGCAAAATAGGAATAACTACCGAGATTAATATGCTTCAGATGTGGTGATGCCATCAATATTTCTTGTAGTGGTCCATTATCAATCATCGTCCGATAAAAATTCAGGTACTCCAAATTATGTAGCCAAGACAAAGTGCGAAACGCATCTCCATTTACTGTTACACAATTCTCCAGCCCCAGTTCTGTGAAAAATTACATTAATTATGCAAAGTAAAGATATATAACAAAATGTGAAACTTTAATATGAGGATGGTAAAATCAGTGTACATTTTCTTGAGCTCTTACTCCATTAGATGCCAATGAAGTTGGGGGTTTAATTATTTTGATGTAAGTACAATCAAATTAACTTTGTAGCAGCATGTCTGCCAAAGATAATAGTTTCTATTATAAAGAAGCAAATATTGTTTGTATCAAATGTTGACAACAATGCTCACTGCTAGCTTTTGCTCATAATTCAACTAAGGAGAGGGCATAGATTCCAAAGCTCAAGAATGCATGGGAATATAATAATATCACTTACCTCGTAAACATCCACAAAGCTTTGAGATCTTGTAAATGCATCTATCATCAATAAACTTGCATGAATTCAGTCTTAAATGTGTCAATTGTTTCCCACAACGAGTTATGAAACTGTAAAAAAGGAGGAATCATACTGTACCACTGTAAATAACAAATCTCAAGGTTTTGATATATGAACTGGTAACTCCTTTTGAATTTATTTGTAAACTGTAACAACTGTCATCAAGCCATAGGACTACAAAAAAAAGAGACACTTCACTTAGAATTTTCAAGTCTCACTGTGCAACAAACTTTCCAAAATACCTTGCCAATCTTTCTTGTTAAGTTGAGGGGGGGGGAGGCATTGAAACCAGTGCATAGATTTTATTTGTTGAACCCATCAGCTTTTTTCTTTATTTACTATTAATTTGTAATGACAAAACCAATTTGAATCATCTCATATTGATCTACTTATTGTTTCTTTTTGCAATGAATATTCACATCAATGGTGAAGAGAGCCATTGTAATGAACAAGGGCATATTAAATATAGAAAGAAGCAGACAGGTTTTAAAATGAAACCCTATGGGATCCAATGCCTGACTGGCAATAAATTGGAAAGATGAATAAATAACATGCCTTCAATAAATAACATACCTAACATGTCATGTAAGGTATTTCTACTCCCTGAGATCAATGTTTACAGTAAGAAGATCCAATCTATGTCACTGCTGTGAATTACAGACAAAGATAATTTGAATGTAAAATGCAATAAACAATGGGTGGAAAATGGTTTCAAAAGATCTAAAAATGTGCCAAAAGTTGCTTTATTTTTACTTTCTCGAGTTACTGTCTACTTGGTAAAGAGAAAGTATTGTAATTCTGCAGCAAAAAGGGGCAATTTTTCAAAAGAAAAATTCACATTATGGGGTCCTGGCATTGAAAAATTGGGAGTATCTTATTCCTAAAAAATTAATTACTTCCTCTAACATATTCTGTAGTCGGAAACCACATTTTGTGGATTTCTGAGACTGAAAAGCTCAATTGGCAGCAAAACATGTCTCTCTGTATGGCTGTGGTCAACTAGCACCTAAACTCTACCGATGATTTTCTCCAAAATTGGAATTCCCCAATTATTTAAATGGACTGAAACACTCAGAGTTTGAAATTTTTTTTGGGAAAACAAAATTTTTTTGGATTAAATGTCATACTCAAATAGCAGGAATTAAAAAGAGCACGTCTCGGTCCTGCAAGTCTGAAATGATTCATGAAATTTTGATGTTTGGAGTTTGATACATGAAGCCTCAACATTTTCTCAAAAACAACTTCCAATTTTTTTATTAAACTTTTTCCTCTGATAGCTTACGATTGCCTAAAACACAGTGCAGGTCTCATTTTCATTAAAATTATTGGTTTTCGAAAATTGCTAAATATCAAAATTTTGTCAGCATCTTCCTACAACTACAATATTGAAGATAGAGATTTTATTCACCAATGAAATGTGTTCAAATACAAATTTGAAATAAAGTCATGTACAATTTACTGAAAACATGAGAATTTTCATGAAATTTTGGGTGAAATACATGCAATTTTTAAACAATTATTTTCTCAAAAATGACTCCACTTTTTCCTTAAATATAGCAAACGTCACAGATATTATTTTTGGCAACCACTCTGTATTTTAGAAAATTGCAAAAATTTAACATTGCATAAATAGCTTTGATAATAGAGATATTTTTCTTAAATGGAAAAAATGAGTAGTTTTCAAATAATTTTTGCCTGAAAATTAATGACCGTAAAAAAAAAATTTTTGAAAATCAGCTCCAATTTTTTGATTAAAATTTTGCCTCAGATAAAGCAAAAGACATTTAGAAAA
This sequence comes from Teleogryllus oceanicus, assembly GCA_964035755.1. Classification (NCBI taxonomy): domain Eukaryota; kingdom Metazoa; phylum Arthropoda; class Insecta; order Orthoptera; family Gryllidae; genus Teleogryllus; species Teleogryllus oceanicus. The sequence continues at coordinate 204,067,273 of CAXIVR010000001.1, read as the reverse complement.
ATGACATTGGTTCCATTTTTTGGCGAATTATGTATTTTCTAAAATAGCAAACAAAAAATTAACAATTTTCATTTCTTTTCTTCATTGGGAAAGCAGAGTTTAGTGGCAAGGCTAGTGGACAAAAACTGTGAGTGGCATGTCAGCTCTAAGGACCTGAGTTTCGAAGTACAGAGAAAAAAAATTGTTGGTTAGAAACACTTTTGTAGGTTCATGCAGTATTATAATATTGCATAGCTGTTACAATAATTTGAAAAATAGTATTCTGTTGGAGCACATTTAATTTATCCATTGATGAACCACATCTTTCAGAATCAAAAATATGGCTCTTTTTGTAAGTTTTGATTTTGTAAAACCATTTTGACAATCTGAAAATGCCTTGTATTTCCTCAGAAAGGCTTCCATTCAAATATTAAAAAAATTCTAATATTTTAGACAAATCAAGAGAAATTAGTCCTATCATTTTTAATTTATATTTGTTTCCTTTTTGAAAAGCGGCTGAATCTTGGCAGTTTTGAAAACATCTGGAAATATTCTGTATATTGTATATTCCTAATGACATGAACATGTAAGTTAATGGGTGCATAAATGCAAAAATTGTTAACAATCAATCCAAAAATGCATCCAAACTGTCAAAATACTTGGCATCGAAAAGTTTTGGGGAAATATCTGATGATGTTGAATGAAATGATGTTGCTTTACACCTTTTATGAGTTCAACCTCTATTCTTGTTGAAGAGCCAAGCCACTGCTGCTTGATTGTTCACTTCTCTATCCTCATCTTTCAGAACAACATTCTTTACATAGTATTTCCTAGTTCATGAAGCGGCATTGTAAATAGTTTTGTTATTTGCATTCAAAAGAGCCTTATTATTTTTCATGATTTTTGCTTGTGCAATGACACTCTGTACTACGCCTTTAAATGTTCGAAAGTAGAGCTGGAAATTGTGTAATACATTGTAGTGTTAAGAAATAAAATAAAGACCTTGATTGGTTTCACATCATATTCATTCCAAATATTTTTGTGTGGGGTGACAAATTTCCTCCTTTTAAGAGGAAAGCATATTCATCAGTTGGTAATTGGTCTGTTCATTACAAATATAATTAAAAAAAATAATATGTACTGAAAGTTTTGAAAAAAATGAATTATATTTATGTCGCATGTAAAAGTGTTTTAAATTAATTATGCAATTTATATATTATCCTTTTTATTTCTATAGCCCATGATAACAAGCATGAAGGAGCAAGTTTATAAATATGCACATTGCCATAAACAATATTACACAAAAATATCAAGATTTTATGACTTAACATCCACCAAAGCATGGAAACCCAAAGCTGTTAAGGTCATTCTGTTCTATTGTAAGGTCTATTTGCCCTGCAGAGTGGAAATGATACTATTGCAAAACGGGTCACAGGAGAAATCATCTGAAGCAGGATGGTCACAAAATCGTGCAACAATCACTCTGAGACTATTCCGCTGCACTGTTCTTTCATTGCCATTTTATTAGCTTATCTCAACCCTGCGAGATGCTATTTCACTTTCTCACCCTTGTATTGTAATCGTACATCGAGAAACAGTGAATTCAAAAAGACTCAAATTCAAGTACTCAATATAACAAAATAACGTTAACTCGCCGGGAGTATTACCTCTATGCTATAGAAATGGTGTGAGTTTCAAATGTAATTGTCTCAACCTGATATTTTCAACACACAATTTTCAGAAATTCAGAGAAATCAACAAAAATGACACCAGTACCATTCTTTTAACCGGCCTGGTTTAATACGTTGAAAAAATTAAAGAAAAAATAAAAACAGTTTTTGAGAAAATGTTTATATAATTTGCACTAATTTCAACCAGAAATTTGGTGAAAATTACTTGTTTCATTAAAATAAATTTTGACCTTTGTTAAAGAGCTAATTTTTGAAAACAGATTTTGTTTAAGGCAAATATCTCTATTTTCAATTTTGTTGTTTTGAAATGTTAACAGTTTGCAATTTTCCAAAATATGAACTGTTGGGACTAGCACCATATTTTGTACCATCCTAGTTACATATGAGGAATAAATTTAAAGACAAATTTCAGAGAGGTTTCAGGTAAAATAATTTTTTTTTTGCATGAATTTCGAACACAAATTACGCGAAATCTACTAATTTAAAAAAGCACATGACCATTCTTATCGAGCTCACATTTTTACAAGACATTGTCTAAACCAAAAATCACCATTTTCAATATTGTAGTTTTGAAATGTTAACTTTTTGCAATTTTCAATAATACAGAGAGTTCACCAAAAATGAGACCAGCGCCATATTTTTTACTGTCCTTTGGTACATATGAGAAAAAAAATTAAGAAAAAATTTCGAGCGGTTTTTTGGGAAAAAAAAAAAGCCTACGTTTTGCGTAAAATGACAAGAAACTACTCATATTTCCAATAAATTGAACATGACCTTATTTCAAGAACTGTCTTTAAAGAACAGATTTCATTACAGAAAAACTATCTTTAATATTGTACTTGCTCCCCCAAAAACTTCACTTTTGCAATTTTTGAAAACTCAGAGACTTCAAGGAACATGAGACTTGCTCCATTCCCTTAAGAGTCCTTTACACTATCAGAGAACACAGTTTATTAAATAAAATTGGAGCCATATTTAGAGAGAATTTTGAAAATGTAAAGCACCCTGTCTGGAGGAGAATTCTAGCGGCCAGCTGCTCTAATTGGTAGTAATCTGTGGATTCTCCAGCGAACGCCAAATCAACACCAGGTGAATGCCGGAGCAGTACCCCGACAAACAGGCCACAGACTGCGTGCGGTCTTTCCCCTTTCTTGTCCTATCCTCACCCCTTACTTACACAGACTTATGCTAACATACACTACACCACACATGCCGGGAGACTGGTCGGGAACTTAGCATTTGTCCCGGCTGGTCGGCGCTGGATCTTGGAATTCAGCATAGGAAGACCACCGTCACCTCCCAAGGAAGAAACATACACTACACTTATGAGACTAATGACCTTAGCAGTTGATTCCCCTGGATTCATTAACAATCATATAGAAACAGAATTAATTAACTTTTTCGTCATCAGGGGTTGAGAATAAGAGTTTTTCTCTTGGAAATTTGTCGTTTTCCAGCACACTCAATATTCACACTGTCAATACTTTCACTTCTTACATTAATAAGTGCGAGAAAGTAAAAAGAGTATTTTTCATGTAATTTCTTCTTGAAATTAATGCAATTTATATAAAAATATTTTCTCAAAAAGCTCTCAATTTTTTTTTACACAAATTAAACAAGGGACGCTGAAAAGAATGACACGGGTCTCAAGTTCAACTCTATGAATTTTCGAAAATTTAGTGTTGGAAATAATGAGGAACACAATTAGATTTTTAAGCGTTGATCCAAGTGAGTAGTGGAGAGCGACTACGTGGTGTACTGGTGAAGCGCAGAGAGAGTTAACTCGATAGACCAGGGCTTGAGTCTTGGCGTAGGATATTCTTTTTTTCTGGTTGGAAATACTTTTGCTGGTTCACAAAGTATTATAATACCGCAGAGATGTTGCAAAATACATAATTACATAAACAAAAGTAATTTTTCATTTACACTATCCCGCGATTTACATCATTTTTCCTTGGACTCGCAAAAACTGTAAAAAAGATGTTTAATTGAGGTGGTTTACACCTGTGTACTAATGTGGTAATTTACAATTATAATACTTGTAATTAGAATGTGATAAGAATATTATCAGTTGAATATTGCCTGTTTATAACAAAACTTCATCAATAAAATATTATTATTTTTTACTGATATGTAATTGCTTGTTACTGACACCAATACGGAGCTCAACACACACTGCACAACTTACCTGGATCAAGAGGATCGTGGTTACGAGGGAAAAATATAAACAGCTGAATGATACTACATGTTCTCTTATGGGGGGAATTATGGGAGGGAAGTATTAAATGGCAAACCGAGTCAATTTAACTTCTAGTTAATTAGTAATTAAGTAAATGTGAATAATTAAAATTAGTTAAAATATAAAATCTTGTTGTACCATGGGCATTAACTAGTTCTATTGATCAAGAGGCGAAAAAAGCCCTAGGGCTTTTTGTCACTGCTTGTTCATTGGTGCATGTTTAACTATTACATAAATGTAGCCTTTTTGATAGCATTTTGGCAAATAAGACTAAGACTGATTGAGGGGCTGCCATGAAGTTGCCAACAAAAGGCAACATGTTGGGAAAGTGTTATTTTCTATTTCAACATTGAAAGAACCTGGATACTCTATTATTTATTCATTTATTGTTGCAAGGGATATTATTTATTTATTGCCAGGAAAATTTGTCTCATTTTGAAAAAAAGTCCTTATATTAACATAGTATTAAAGTAAATTGTCCTTAGCAATAGACATATTTTCAGTTGACTACGCAAACAACTTTTGCTAATCTATACTAATAAAAGTGAATTCAACAACGTGTAACCAACATTGATACCACCAAAAGTAGCATATGAATAGATATGAAATTTTTACAAGCTCTTTTTCAGGATTGTCGCAGAGTCCTAGCAAAGTTTGGTAAAGATTAACACAACCCAACTGCAGAAAATAAATAATTTAAATAATATGTTTGTAGATGCATAGCGACCATTTTTTGCCTCTCACTTCGAGCACGTGGTTCTTAATATATTCTGCCAGAGCCCAGTAGTGCTGCAGCAAAACTAGTACCTAATTTACTCGCTAGAGGCCAATAACGGTGCATAAGATAACAAAAATTTCATCTAATAGCAATGTGTTGTAAAATAAAATGAAAGAAAATTTAGTATTTTTTAAAATTTGAACAATTACGTTAAAAATAATAATCTCAAACACCATGGTTTATATAAATTGATCTTTTTCCCTCATTCGCTAGGATTGAATATGTAGAAAGCCCCGGCAACACCAGGTATTTTGCTAGTGTATGTAATAAACCAGAAAAAATACGTGAAACACACTTGATAAAATCAGCAGGTTTTAACACTTGCATACTTCCACACCATGACAGATCCAATTTCTGTAAGTACTGACACCTATAGGTCAAGCAATGCAATGCATATGGTGTGACATAGTTCCAGTACACCTGAAAAACAAAAATAATAAAAATTACAATTATTTATAAAAATAATATGTGTATTACTTAAAAAAAAATTGTATTTTGAGAATTCTTTAATGAAATTTGTAACATCACTAAACCTTTCAAAGCCCTCCCATCGCTTAACTCCTCCAATAACCATTATTGAATTTTATGTTAGCAATCCATATTGCATTTATTATTCAACAGGTCAATTTCCCCAAAACTATACAATTTTGTAGAGTTAACATTTTAATATACACAAATGAAACACTGTAGTATTGTCTCATATCTTTAACAAAGCTATAATTACTCATACTCAATTTCATATTCATACTTTTATTGACTGATCTCTCTAATTATGGGATTGCTAAATTAAGGCACTATTAGGGTATCAAAGCCATAATAACAAATACAATCTCATCAAACAAGACACTCTCATATCATATTTAATATTGTAATTTACAAAAATCCAGAAACTCAGAAATTTGGTTTGAATCATTCACTTAGTAAATTGTACACACATTGAATATCATGAAAACAGCATGCTGACTGCATGATGTCAGTTTAACTCCATGGGTGACATTTGAATAAACATGTTCAAAAATTGATATACTGATATAAGATAAATTTTGATAAAAGATGTAAAAATTATTAATTTTAAAAACTTAAAACAGGTGAGCAACAGTCCTTGTTTTGACTAGTTTTCCTTAGTTAAATTTATATGATTAATATAATACATTTCACAATTTCTTTTAGATTTTAAAAACAATTTAAACATTATGACAAATGAAATGTTTCATCCAACTCAGAATAAGGAAAGAAAAGAGTTACAACCTTTTTAATCAAATAAGGAAATTAAAATTAGAACCCATAATATTGAACTTCTAAAATTTAAATGAGAAACATGTTCTTTTAATTTCTAGTTCTTTTCATTTTCTTTCTACATGGCATAAGAAATTTATAACAACCATCATTCTAACATTTCAAACAATTTTAACGTCTGAAGAAGACAAAAAAGTTTTTGTCAATACATTGTGAATATGTACGTTGTAAATGTGAATATGAATGTACCTTTAATTAATTATGGCACATTCAATACACATATAATGAAAGATCTCATAGACAGTTTTAAATAATTTTGAGAGAATATTGTGGCCTTCCTCAGAGCTAACCTGTGAGTTTAGCTCTCAGGACGGCCACAATATGTTGGCCAAAACGTCAGTCACCACAACAGGGACACGGCTCGTCTCGGATAGCCTAGTGCATACAATATTGAATAAAGAGATTTTTTCCATAATTATCTGTCCTTCAAAGACAGATCTTCAAATAAGGACATGGACAATTTTTCAATAATGTGAGTAGTTTTCATGTGATTTTGTGTGAAATATAGACAATTTCTAAACAATAATTTTCTCAAAAATAGCTAAGATTTTTTTTCCTTCATATGTATCAAAGGACAGAGAATCAAATTGATGCTGGTCCCATTTCTGGTAAACTCCGTATTTTCAAAAGGGCAAATCACAAAAGTGTTATTGAAGATAGAAATTTTTGTCATAAATAAAATCTCTTCTTACGAAATCAGATCTTTAAAAAAGCTCAGGCACAATTTAAAAACTTCACTAACAAACAAGACTACTTTTCGTATAATTTCTGTTTGAAGTTCAAGCAATTTATAAAATAAATTTGTCTCACGGTTCCAAACTTTTTCAAAGGATAGAGCAAAGGACACTTAAAAATGGCACAGGTTTCATTTTTGTTGGACTCTCAATGTTCAAAAATTGCAAAAGTTAAATATAATGTGCGTCTGTAACATCACTACTTTTTTTTACTATTGATACATGAATCTTTTAAAAAACTACCAAATGCATTGTGTTTATCCCCTCTGTAAAAAGGTAACCTTCAGCAACTTAATACATGAGCTCATGTCCAAATGGCATTGGCAATATGCCATTAAAAAATCAAAATCTTAAACATGAAAAAAATTATGTCTCGATTTATAAGAAACTTCTTTTTAGTTGCCCATCATTCAAGATCTGAATTATTGTTCATAATTAGTTTCCAAAATTTTCCTTGAAATATGTCAAGTAATTTAGCAGGGATGTATGTTTACACCCTTCACAATGTGCTTAGTCATACCAATACATGTATTGCTTGAAACTAAGGATTACATATATTGCTTGAATTTACCTACCTGTGTGTTTTTCCTCCATTTTAGTATCTAATAAGATAAAGTAATTACATCACAGATCTTAATAATTACCTTCAAATTGAGTTCGGTGTACAGTAATCCATCATAAGCAAGGTCACAAAAGTGCCTGCTCACTTGAGCACATCTGCAGAGCGATACAAGGTCAAGAAATCCAAAAATATACAAAATTAATTCATCCTACAACACAACAAAAATTAATCATTAAGTGGGTGTAAGAGAGAGAGGACAGAGGGGAGAGAGAGAGAAATTGCAAATGCAAACACTCATGAAAAACTATTGTAAGATAATTTGAAAGAATTCAATAAACATGAACATGCTAAATAGAATCTGAAAAAGGTTTACTGAGCATAATATTTAAATATTAAACAGAAGAGGTAACTAGAAATACTTAGCCCAATGTAATTTTCCAATTCCGGAAAATGTTTAGTGACTTGGAGACGGTAGCTTTACTTTTTCAGTGATTTATTAATTTGGGCAGAACAGTCATCTGAGGCAATCACTTCATGTCAGTTATGCATATAAGTTAATTTAGAACCCAGAAAGGAAATTTTTCACAAATGTCACAATATATTATAGGCTTTTTACTTTCTCACTACCGCTTACACAGTAGAGAGAAAGTTATGCAATGCTGTGGGAAAACACAGCGAATTTTCAGCAGAAGAACTATTATTACAGGGTCCTGAAAAAGTGGATAAATCCAGTTGATAATTTACAAAAAACTCCTCTAACATGTGGTGTAGCCAGAATTCGTGTTTTGTTGGCCCTTGATACCGAAAAATCAACAGACGGCAAAACGTCTCTGTACGTCAGTGACAACGCTAGCGGCTGCCAAACTGTTCAGCCAATTTTTTCCAAATTTGATATTCCCCAATCGATCTAGCTGATCTCTCGATCCCTTGAATTGGAAACCGATACTTTAATTTTGGGGGTACTTTACATGAAGCCTCTGGGACATTCTGAAAATTTTCAAAAACATGGCACCATTGTTTTTGATTAAATTTTGTTATTAGAGAGTGTGAAGGACATTTAAGAGAATAGTGCAGGTCTTGTTTTAATTGAAAACCCTGATTTTTTTAAAATTGCAAAAATTCAATTTTTTTTTTTTTTGGCATCTTCCTATAACTACAATTATGGAGATAAACATTTTTTTCTTAATGAAATGTGCCCATCAAAAAACCATCTTCAAATAATGTCATGTTTCAAAAATATGAGTACTGTTTGTGTAATTTTGGGTCAAACACAAACAATTTTTTTTTTGCTTTAAATCATTTTTTCTTAAAAAGGTCTCGTGTTTGTGCAGATCTGCAGGTCTCATGTTTGTTAAAATGCCTGATTTAACGAAAAATTTAAAAAATTAAAACTTTTTCAGCATCTTCCTACAATTACAATGGTGAAGATACAATTTTCGTGTTAATGAAATGTGTTCATCAAAAATAAATCTTCAAATAAGGCCATGTTGAATTTTTTGAAAATAGGAGTATTTTTTTTTCAATTTGGCGTAAAATATAGTCACCCACTCTCAATATCATGCGATGATATTCGTGAACGTAATATGAGATATGATTTCATGCAGTTAGGTGCTACGTAAATTAGAATTTGTATATTATTTTATATTCCTTTGTTCGTTTCTTACATTTGAGCTTTTGTTTTATGTTTACAAATTTATCTTTTAGAAATTCTTTAAAACCTACCTGAGATATATGAAATAAAAATTCCTAGCCACTAGGGAATATCAGATTGGAATGCAAAAATGGCATTGCACCCCATGACTCAGCGGCTGAATTTCTGTGAATTACGTCTCACTATTGGGACATCATTTATCTGTATGAAAAGCAGTTATAAAATTGTGTTGCTATTGCTTGAAAATATTTAGTTTTTGCACCAAATGTTCTAAGATTTATAATGACTTTGACACAATATGATAACTGAAATGTGTTAATTCGGAGTGAAATTGTGGTATAAATAGTATAACATACTATTACTAAACCTAATAATACATAACCATTACTAAAGGCAATAAAGTAGGTGCTGTTTTAGCACAACTAATTATTAATGATGAGACTTCTGCAATTTTTTATCATTTTCAGTATATCTTTATCTTCATTTGTAAAAATTGTGCTGCTAAATTTCTTATTTAATGAGCAAATTTTACAATTAAGAAAAAAAGTATATGTAGGGATACTTGACCCAGATCAGGGAAGGGACTCTTGACCTTACTGTGTTTAGTAGATGTTGCTGAATTATTTCAAAAATTCTTTCAACATACACATTGTTTCATAATGTTACATTAAATATTACTGTACATGATTATTGTGACTTTGCAACCTGATGTAGATTAAAAAAATCTCTTGTTCTTTTTTGTGCAGTAACATAAAGAATTTTGTAAATATTGAACTTAATTATTTCAAACAATGTACTAACAAATTTGTTTTGTTCATAGTGCTGAAAAGATCAATGAATTTATTCTGATGAAACATTGGCAGATATAATAAAATAAATCAATAAATAATCGAAGTTTCGTTTTTAAATAAATGATATGATTACTCTTTTTACTAGCATATCCATGCGAGAACTCTCGCATGTTAAACACCATTCCCAATTGTTCCATTTCCATATTAAGCCTACAATAGTTGTTTTTCTTCAAGGTCCTCTTATCCTCTGTCATTGTTCTGTATGTCTCCTTGTAATTCATAACAATACAATATACCCTTGTCAATACAAACTATTCTTATTTCACATCTTTACCAAGCAGAGAGGTATATCCATGTAATTCAATCCCTTAGAATATCAAGTAATTACTTTAATTTCACATATAATTGCAGATTCTACAGGCTCTGAACAGGTGAGGTAGAATCGAGAAGTGTCGAACCAGCAAAATTGTAATAGAATGTTCACAAAGATCTCATCCTGTAGATTATGGCGTGAAAAATGGGCGTTTTTTGGTTTCAAAATGATTTCATACACCATCCTGTATTGTTACGAATTGTACTTTCTACAATATTGTTTGGAACCAAGTAAATCTTTTATCATCAAGTAAAAAACAAATTTTCTACCGATTGGGTAAAAATCTCAAAATGTCGATTTTTGTACTTACGTTTGTTCCACACTTAAGTCTTTGTTATACCACTGATCTGATACTTACTGAGAGTCGATCAATTTTTTTCCCTGTTTCATTTGTAGCCTGAAGTGGCAGGCCAGAACTCATGCTATTTGCTTCAGAGAGATACCGTGGAAAGTCATTTCCCAGGAAATCAGATATTGTATTTGAAATATCCACCTATAATGAAAATTGTCATTAAATCAAAATTCAATTTTCTAATTTTTAGACCCAGTATATAAAAAGAAGTAACTAGTTGTGCTACAATACGTACTTTCTCACGTTATTTTTGACAGGTATGTAATGTTATAAACTACTTGGCCCACAAGTAGTTTATAACAACCCCAAAAATATTTGCTCACAGTGGGATCAGTGCAGATATCAGATATTTTTTACTAAAAATAGGTACTTTAGCGACTTTTTAGATTAAAAAAGGAACCACTTGCGAGTTGTTATTGCAATAATACATGCAGACGAATAAAGTATATGGTACAATGTTGAGCACAGCATAAGCTCCATTGGACCTTATGCTGTGCTCTAATCGATTCCATACCTTCCGCTCGCGGTGTACGCCTCGCACCAACTGCCACAGAAGTGTTAAAAAAATACTGAGCGACAAGCCCAAGTACTCAGTTCCCACGCTTCCCTCGGCCGAAGTTTATCCTTTCCACACAACCCTCGAACCATCATTTATTCGCACCACTGCCTTGTCAATCAGATGCAGAGAAGAGGGGCAATGAACGATCATTACAGTTCTTGAGATGTATGCTTCCGTTTTGTGGTTGTTATTGTTTGACGAATTACAAGATTTTTTATGTTAATGAAATGTTAATCGACGTCAAGCTAACACACTCGGAATTGGTGAAACCGAAGTTGTGAATTGACAAGACAACAAATTGGCAGGAATATTTATTGCCATATTTGTATATAGGTGTATGTGGCAAGAATATTCAGAAATGTATGTATATACAAGATTAAAAATTCACGAAGGGAAAAAAACGGCATAATTCCAGTTGTTTCACGTCTAAAAACATTCCTAGGAAATTTCTCAGTTTTCACAATTGTTATACACCCTAGTTAAGTCATACCAATTGATCATAATTGATGCTGGTGTCAGCTGATAAATTAGGCCCACATAATAAAAATACATGCGGCAACTACATACCAAGAATACTTCAAAAGATCTTTCGTATTCACAACAAAGAATGTTTTACTCTTTTACAATACTTTATGCTTATAAAAATAAATCTTGTTTGAAATAAATTTTATGCTTTTATGAATAAGACCAAATTAATAAAGGTTAAAAATTCACAAGCGGTAAAAGTGTTTTAGGGACTTTTGCCTAATAAGGGAATTGTTAGACTATTAAAAAAAGGGCAAGTACCAAAAAAGGAATCATTTAGGAACACTGTGGGATTCATACTCAGGTACTTAGGTTTAGCAAGCAGTTAGCATAACTACTACAACAAGAACCTGAGTCAGCCCAACCTTCCCGTTGCGTTACAAAGAAAGCTGAACATGTGCATACACATATAGCACATACAGCACATACCACTTTCTCGCGTTATTTTCAATGGCTATGCAATATTATAATACTAAATGAACATCCAAAAGTGTTTCCAACCAGCAAAAAAGTTCCCCGTGCCAGGATTTGAACTTAAGATCCTTAGAGTTTGCAAGGCCAGTCACGTTAGCTTTACTTCAACAGACACAGTAAAACTTAATCTTCCCGACACTTTAGAAAGTTGAACATTTGCACTACCAATTTTCAAGAATTCTTGTCCCTACTACTCCCTCTTTGCACAAGCAACTTTCAAGTTGTTTCTATTGTCCCTAATCACCCTGTTGTCCTTATTTCAGTTGGCCCTACAACAGCAGACACTTTTTTGCATTGTTTCTAAATTTGCAAATTTTCGGAAATGTAGAGTTCAATGATGAAAACTACGCAATTATTTTAAGCATTCCTTATTCTATCCACGGAAACAATTCGGAGCGATTTTTGATATTTAAAAAAAAAATCATATCAAGTACAAATTATGTGATTTTTTTTCTTATTTCAAAAAATTGAACATGACCTTTTTAAAGAGCTGTTTGTTTTGAACACATTTTGATTAAGGCAAAATATCTATATCTCCAACTTTGTAGTTTTGAAATGTTAAAAATTGGCAATTTTCTAAAATACACAAAGTTCGCCGGAAATGAGAATTTAACACCACATTATATATATATATATATATATATATATATATATATATATATATATATATATATATATATATATATATATATATATATATATATATAAACACGACATTAGTTTATCATCTTTTGATACAAACGTAATGAAACTTTGAAGAAAAAGTGTAAGCCGTTTTGGAGAAAAATTGTTTAAAAAATTAAAAATTACTTCTCTTTTACACAAACTTTCGTGAAAACTCATATTTTTGAAAAATTCTACATGACCTCCTTCCAAGGTCTGTCTTTAAAGAACAGATTTCATTAAGGAACAATATCTTCATTATTATAGTTCTTAGAACACGCCAAAAAAATTGACTTGCAAGTTTTTGAAAAATCTCGGATTTAAAAAAAATTACATCTGCACCATTCTCTTAATGCCCTTTATGCTATCCAAGGATAAAGTTCAATTAAAAAAATTGGAGCAACTTTTTAGAAAATTTTGAAAATGTTGAGGCTTCATGTAAAGTATCCTCGAATTCAAAGTATCCTTTCCGAGAGCATAAGAGACTAAAGTTCATTTAAATTGATCAGGGATATCAATTTTGGAAGATATTGTCTAAACGGTTTAGATGCAATTGACCACAGACAGACAAGTTTTGCTGTCATACTTTTTTTAATATCAAGGACTCACAAAACACGGATTCCGACTATACAATTTTCTATATGCTACATTAAATAGCATACACTTCCCACTTAAAGTCGTGATAACTAAATATATTCTAGGCATTGTCGGATCCCCTGGGTTCCCTAGACTTCCCCACGGGACCAAGAAGTTCATTTTCTGCCAGCAATTGATCCATCATAATTTACAAATTATGTGTAAATCTTAATAGAGCATCTGAGAGCAATTAACGAGATAGTCAGTAAATCTCCCCGAGACATGATCCCCAACATCTTGAGGGCACAGACTGTTGATCGTGGCATAGCCCCAGAGGTTCCAACCACCACAGGCAGGATTCTGGCGTTGGGTACTCCATGAAGTTGGGCTGCCAGGGGATGTCTGATTGCGATTCCCCTCCCCTTTTAAGGTTCCCCCGGGGCTTTTTATTACCAGGTCAGGTTTGAGTCTAACCCCTTTGGCAACGGAGAAAGTGGCTTCGTAGACACCACAGTGTCTGTTTCCAGAGCATCTTCCCCTCTATGAAGTTCTTTATCTCGTCATGACGCTTTATTCTAGCTGGTTTCGTAAAAATGCACTGACCGAGGTTGTGATTCATAGTTTCTACCGCTGTATTGCACTTCCTGCAGAATACATCCTCTCTGGACCTTCCTCTACTAAGAGTAGTTTTATTGGCAGCGGTATTTGATCTCAACTGGAGAGCAGTGATAAAAAGACCAGGTTTCAGAAGATTATAGTCTTTCAAAAAGGCATTTCCAATCGGATCGTTTATATGCGCCTTACCCGCTCTCCCTTGGGATCCCAGCTTCTCCCAGGCGGCTACCTCGTCATCGGCGCATTTCTTCTTATAAGATCTTAAATCTTATATTAGAGGAAGTAATTTACTACATACAGGAACAAGATATATCATCCTTTTCGGTTCCAGGGTCCGGAGTTTTTCTGACGAAAATTCGTTGTTTTCCGGCGCACAATTGCAATTATTTATCTTCTTGCGATGTAAGGGCGAAAATGTAAAAAGTACAGAATGATGAAGAAATGCTTCTTCTAAAATAATATAAATACATTTTTTGCCACTTTCCCCGACGAATTCCATTGATTATTACGTTTTCGGCGTAAAAATCTTTCATACATTTCACAAATTTCCTTTCTTGCTCAATATCATTAATTCTGTAAAACTCGCGTTCGTTAGTCAATGGTTCGTACGTTTCTGCAAATGAAATATTCCCGGAACTTTTGAGAGGCGATACAGAATATAAAGCGTCAGAACTGTGTGTCAGTTCCTTCCGTAACACTATACGGTGCAACATATTGCGTGAGTTTTTCACACGGCTCATTCACTCGGAAAATCATTTCGTAACTTTTTAAAGAATTTCATAAACTTTTAAGATCTTTTAACTTCTCTATCTTTATTGGAAAGTATTGTTTCAAAATGTCCCTGGTTTTCAAATTTCTTCAATAAAAAGTCTCGCCATGTTTACAGGATTAATTGTTTACTTTCTCGCCCTTTCTTCGTAGGAAGAGAAGGAATTATAATGATGCGCCGGAAAACGGCGAATTTTCGCCTGAAAAACTCTTATTACCACGCCTTGTTACAGAAAAAGTGGATAAATGTTGTTCCTATATATACTAAATTACTTCCGCTAACACGTAAAAAAAATACTTCTGAACTACGAAGTTGAAGATAGCTTTTTTGTCTTGAACAGAATTTGTTCTAAAAAATTAGATCTTTAAAAATAGTTCAAGAATAAGTTTTTGAAAAAGGAGATGTTTCCCCGTAATTTCTGCTTGAAATGCAATTTATAAAAATAACATTTTCTTAAAAAGCGCTCCGAATGCTTTTTTTAAAAAAAACTTTTTTACGAATACGCTTAAAAGAATGGTACAAGTCTCATTTTCGAAAATTGCAAAGTTACAAAGAATGCGAAAAAGTACGTGCTGTTGCAGCGCTACTAGTTTCGTATGACCAAGGTCAATGTTTTCTCCAAAAATTTTTTTAAAAAATTTGTTGTGTCTCGTTTGACGCAACGCGTCACCAAGCACCTTTGGGGGCGTTGAGCGCTTTGCGCTTCTGGGAGTAATCCTCCCATTACTAACAGCGCTGGATCCTCCGTTAATATTGTCGCGTCTCGTCGCAGTCGGTTGTCAAAGAGGACCGCCAGGTAGCATCTCCGCGTACGCGCCTCCTACGTCACTACCCAGCGGCCAGAATTAGTGTAGAATAGGGGTAGGGTTTAGGACACTTCACAGGGGTTGGACTAGCCCTTGTGAGGCAGCAGAACTCGTTTTGTTGGAACAAATTTCACATGAGATTCGACGGGAATCGAACCCGGATCTCAGTGGTGAAAGGCTTGCGACTTTGCAATGAGCCACGAGTATAGATTCCTTTTACATCAAAAAAATCCAGGTATCTGGTGTGTTGTGTTAAACTAAACGCAGAATTGTTAACAGACGCTTCATTTGGCAAGCTATTGGGTAGCATTCGTTTCATTTGGCAAGCTATTCGTGTATTTTTCATTTTCTTGAATTCTAACCTTCAAATTAGAAGACGGGTAGTGAACGTGAGTGCGCCATTGTAGATACACCACAGCGTTTTGAAGATGCCCCCAGACGTTTTGAACCTCCAGCGAGGAATATATTGAAGATCGAGAAAAACAATGATTTTCCTATTGCCAGACCCTCCCCCTTTCTCACTCCAATTTTTTTTAAAAAAATTTCTTTACATTTTTTCCACATACCGTAAAAACATCTGGAATGGGTGAAAATTGGTTTTTAAATACTCAATAAAAGTTATTTTTTATAGTAAGTGCGCGAAAATGTTATTGATCTATCAAGAGCAGGAGAAAATGATATTGCGCTTGAAACAACTTTTGTACTTAAACCGTACCTAGGACTTTCACCAAGATTGATACACTGCACCGGGAGCGGTAGCTCAGTGCATTAACCGATGCCACTGCAGTACTTCTGACCGGGAGGTCCTAGGTTCGAGTCCTGACGGCGGCAGGATTTTCGACACTAGCTTTTCAGCTAGGTCGAATTCAGTCGCTGTCTGGAGGAGAATTCTAGCGTCCGGCTGCTCTGATCGGTAGTTTTCCGTGGTTTCTCCGATCAACACCAGGGGAATGCCTTAGCAGTACCCTAATAAACGGACCGCGCGCGAACTTCCTCTTCGAATCTTCACCTACACACACTAACATGCGCTAAACTACCATATATTCCGGGAGACCGGTCGGAACCTCCTTCCATTATACAGGATTCTTCAAAACTACATGTTTAAATAATGCCATGTGCATTTTTTGGAAATTTGAGTAGTTTTTGCGTAATTTTGAGTGAAATAACGACATAAAAAAATGTAAACTAGATTTTCTAAACAAAGGCACCTAATTTTATTCTTTTTTTTTTTCTTCAAATACGATACGAGGTCGAATACGCTCAATAATACGGAATATGTCATTTTATCAAAACCCTTTTCATACCTTAATTTTTAACTTGCAAGCATACTACTTACGTAGTATAAAGAAATATTATGCCGCGGCAAAAAAAAAAACGATTTTTCGACAGAAAAGCTCGTGGATCCATGATACCGAAAAAGTGGATAATTCGTGTTAATGAACGGTTCAGTACTAGCGTTGACCACAGACAGAAAGACGATTTTTCGGTACCAAGACAAGACAATTCTGTCTTCACGCGTTAAAGGAAGTAATTTACTACATACATAAAAGATTCATCCACTTTTTTATTATCAGGGCCTGCCAATAACTTTTTTCTGCAATAAAATCGCAACTTTCTGCCGCACGATTACAATACTTTCTAGTTACTTACTACTTATGTAGTAAGAAGAGAAAGTAATACTAAATCTTCAAGTAAGGTAGTGCACACTTGTTTTGAAATACGAGATTTCGCGTAATTTTTCCTTGCAGTAAAATCAATTTATTCGCGAGTCTAATTTTTTCATTAGCTTTGTTTTCGAACAGAGCAAAGAAAAATACCACAAATTTCATCGTTAACTTGGAATTTTGGAAAATTGCTTAAGTAACAAATAATGCAGGGACGTGTATGCTGTTGCAGGACTTGCTGATTTTTTCATTAATTTTTTTAAATTTTATTTTCTGTTTTGCATTTCTGACTTTCAGGCATTACATTTCCATATTTACACATACATAACAAAGGGTTGATAGTCTCTCATTCTCTCAGGTATTTACTAGCTTGTGTGAAGACACACACGCATACATAAACCAGCTATAAGTACAGTCGACTCCGGTTATAGTGAACTTCTGGGGACTAACATTTTTGATTCACAATATCCGAGGATGTAAAAATTAAATACAATTTTTCCGCAACGATCCATTTTATTAATGTAGAGATATAGGGAAATACATTAACATCACGAACTGAAATTTTCAGTATCTTTATTTGTCGTTAAAACATCAATTATTTTCAATTGTTTGCTTTGTTTTTTCTCATTAGTAATTTCTCTAGATCCTTTTCTAGAGTTCGTGCTCTCTCCATACTTAATTCTGCATTGTCCTCTGTGTCTAAGCATCGAAATGCAGTCACGTGATCCTTCAATGCCTCTTGCACTTTCGAAACTCCGTCCTACTCTCCGAAGGCCCTTTTACTCGCCTAACATACTAGATGCTTGCGGTAGCGCGATGGCGCAAGCGGCTAATGAAACTGATCGCTTTTCCGCGCGGCAGAGCGGATATCACCAGGCTGTGGCAGTCGCATGCTTCCTGTCGCCTACGTAGAACTCTTCTGAGCTTTGCCCCACGGAATATCAAGTAACATCGAGATTGAAACTGAAGCAATCGCGTGTCGCTGCCGCCAGTTGTAGGCCACGCGGGACACGGTCTGTGTTAAGTGGCATTGGATCATCAGTAAGATCCCATTCCTTTATCTCGAGGGAGACTTCCTCGATTAAGACCTTTGACCAACGATTTTTTTTTCAAGCTGCCTAGTGTTGGAATTTGTAGCACTGAGGCGATATATTGTTTTCCAGGAGGGAATTAATTTCCAGGATGTTGTATTTCCTACGTTCACTAGAGTCGAGGTTCAGGTTCACTATGACCGAATCTTCTTTCTTTTTGTAATAAAAAGGGTTCTTATACATTAAACATACATACTCTATTCATTTTTACATCTAGATATTCAACACATATACATTCATAAATTATATTTACAGGCTTGGGTTCATAATTTATAAATTTGAACACATTTTTCATGACCAGCTTTGTTGGGTTTCTGATATTTGCGTATTATAGTAATCATGGGGTTCATAGCATGTATTTAGAAAATTGTGGACAAATTCTGTTTGGTTTGTTTAATTGGTTTTCCACATTATAAATGTTATGGTGCAAATTGATACCTTTAATATTGAATTTAGAGATTTGGTTGTTAATAAGAAATTTCTTCACATTTTTTGGAAATATTGCTAGTTTTCATGAAATTTCAAGTAGAAAAATGGAGGAACACAAGAGCATTATGAATGTATTATAATATACACAGTGTACGTGGTACAAGGATCATAATTAATGCACACAGTTCTCACCCAGAGTGCTCAGGTTCGAATCCTAACCTAAGTAAACATTGTTTTTTTTTCTATAAACTTTTTGTGAAAATAGAGCTCAAAACACTCAATTCAACGGCAAGAAGCAATATTCATCTAACTTTTGAATTTTCAATAACTCAAAGATTTTTTTTTTAAACTTCTAGCACTTTGGTTAGTTCTTCATCTGATGGCTGATGTGTTAGTAGGCTATTATATTCCATAATCGTTACCAATAATGTATCAAAGTATGTGCTGTTGTAGCACCATTAGTTTTTCTCCGGATTCCCGCCATTAAGCTGGAAACTTATCTGCAAATCTTCACAACATGTAGGCACAATAACAGGAAATGTTGAACTTGAGCTCCAGAGCTAGAAAGGGTAAAAATGAGAAAGCAAGACAGTACCAGTGTAAAGATTCTTTGATTTCTTTCATTGGTACCGACAGACTTTCTTCAGATACTATGAATCCCTCACTGAATATAGCCTCTAACCTCTTTTGAGGATAGAGATCTGGTTCTGCTGTTTGGATCAGTGCTGATTGATTGCACAAGCTCAGAGAATGACAATACTCATTTTAAAGCCATCCAAGGATTCAAAAGAGAATAACTTTGTAGAGGCAGTATTGTGACTGAAATAATTTCGTGGTCACTTGTCAATATGCTGAAAATTTAGTGCACCAAAAATAATTTTCTTTAGTGAAACTAAGAAATGTTCTTTCTGTTAGCTGAAATTTGCAAATAGGTTAAGATATGTCTGAGGGTTATGTACCATCAAAATTACATTTATGATCAAGTTTCCTTCCATCAAGTGCCATGAAAGGTCAGTGTTAAAAAATTTCAATAATTTTCATTATAATGCATTTTTTTACAATCAAATCTCTTTTAATGGTTATTTGTAATATTCCTTATATCCTTATATTTGTTATATGCCTTCTACAGTCCTATTTTTGCCAAAATAAATGCTTTTTTTGCATACCTATTTTAGTGCAAATAAATGCTTTTAAGCCCGCTCATTTGAGCCACATAAATGTAGTAACTTCCAGGCTTATACATTAAATACATAAGATTACCATCCAAGTCGCAAATCCAGAGTGAAATAGGAAGAGGATTCTGAAGTGTTCATGAGCTCCCAGTTCCGAGATACTTAATAAGTATCAAGACCTGATAAAAATCTTTAAAGAAGAATTAAACAGGATCACAAAGGAACTTGGAGATAAACTAGTTAATCTTGAAGAAAAACGTGCAACAAAGCAGAGAAGATATGCTGAATATTAAGAATGGAAAAACTCAGAAGCAATCCAAAAACTGACATCAGAGGTGGAAATTGGTTAGCACGAACATGGAGGTATCAAAGAAATATGCAACAAAACAGAATCTAAGCACCAACTTCTAGCAACAGGGAAAAAAGTAAACTTGAATCATAAAACCAGATCATGATATTGTGGAAAACACGAGCAAGAGGTATGAGGAAGGTTATACTTTATGATGTAAAGGAGGCAGACAGTAAAGTTAATGAAGACCAAACCTCCCATGACCGGAGAATCAACTAACCGAACTGACCAAAAACATACTGAGTAGTTTGAGATTCCACTCTTAAGACCATAATTTGTGTGTAGTGAAATTGGGAGAAAATTTATGAAAGGAGAATTGGATCACAACCCATTAAAGTAGTTGTCTGAGGCCACCAAAGCACAAGATATTTTATGAATGGCAATAATTAGAGAGGGTGTTAGGGTTAACAATGAATTTACCCCTATGCAAAGACAAGAACAGAAAGATCTTAGAAAAGAACTGATTGGTAAGGTGAAAACAAGATTGACAGAGGTTCATAAACTAAACAACCATGAAGTAGAAGAATTATTGTTACAAAGGAGAATAGGCGATCAACTACAGATACTTCCACTACCACTAAGAAAACAGATCTCAAACTGCCAAATTTGATACCCCCTTTACACTTGTTGTAATTTTTGAAGATTTAGATTTCCCGTCCATCGAATGGACAGAGAAAGGGCACAACCACAAGTATCAAAGTTAAGAGTTCTTCTTACACTACTTTGACAGTACGCTAGCAACAGTACGCTAGAGTGAAATGTACAAAAGATTGGTCTTTGTCAAACACCTTCAGGTTGAGGACTATACTGATGAAGACACGTGTGAAAATACTTCATTAAAATGGGACTTCATTAGAGACCATGATGCGACTGAAGCATTCTCGGCCAAACCTGATATATTTAACTGCAATTGTGATGCAGTGAAATGTAATGACCTGAAAACTGAATATGAGAGATAGGTGTAATCAATTACCACTTCCTAAAAAATGCAGAGACTTATTTCAGAAACTAATAAGGAACCCCAGAACAAACAAAAAACAAAGTTATCAGTCAACAACAATGGAAACAATATTATCAACAACTGATGAACGAAGTCAGGAAAGAATTCATCAATGACTGATATTAACTTGGGAGATCAAGGAAGAAACTTCTCCAAATTGTCTGCCACTGCACAATAGATGAATGAGGAGAAAGATGTTGCCAAAAGACTTTTAGAAAAGGTTACATCCACAACACACAAAAAAAATTATAGAAAACAATGTTGAATTGTAGGTATAACTGTACTCTGTAATTTTGGCCAGGTATATGGAAAGGTATTGAAATTTCATCTTGAAAGAGATTTTGTAGATATGGAAAAACAAAGCGGCTTGAGAGCTGGATGCTCGCCTATTATTAATACTTTTAGAATCAGACAATAACTGACAAATAGTTTGCCCATAATTTAGAAACTCAACTGGTATTCATAGAATTGAGAAAAGCCTGTTCAAAACTCTGGATGGCCATGGATTGATTGATTGTTAGGGTGCCGGGTGTGTCTACTACAGAGGTCATAGTGCCATAAGTGTAGTGCACTTTTTTTCCATTGGGGGTGGCGATGATCTTCTCTTGATGGATGGTGAGATCTGGCGCCGACCTACCGTTAGCTAGCAGGGGTTTCCCTAATTAGGTATCTCCCACCAGTGGGGCACCGCCCCAGCCAAGTCCCCGACCGGTTTCCCGGCATAAGTGGTAGTGTTGTGCATGTGTTGTGCATGTGTTGTGCATGTGCATGTGCATGTGCGTGTGCGTGTGCGTAAGGGGTGAGGATAGGACAAGGAAGACGGAGAAAAAATTGTACGTGGTCCATGGCGTTTGTTAGGGTACTGCTCCGGAATTCACCTGGTGTTGATCAGAGAAAAACAATGGAAAACTATCGATCAGAGCAGCTGGCTGCTAGAATTCTCCAATCAGCAACTGAATTCGATCTAGCTGACAAGCTAGTGCTGAAAATCCAGCCACCGTCGGGACTCGAACCTAGGACCTCCCAATCAGAGGCATCGCAGTGACATCGGTTGATGCACTGAGTCACCTCTCCCTCTTGGAATATTTTAACAGTAAACATTTCCTAAAAGTGAATTGATAATATCCACATTTTTAAATTTTAATAACCAAATAGTCATATTATTATTATTATTATTATTATTATTATTATTATTATTATTATTATTATTTTGTTCTTGTTTTGCTTTGCTTGAGAATAGGCCATCTTTGACCATGCAGGACATGCACTTGCATGGGCTCAGTATCATTTTTATCACGTTGCAAGTCTTGCATGCATCTAATCAGGATGATCAGCATTACGCTGAATCCGATTTTTATACCCCAGGGTTGTTAGTCTTGGGAAATGGAAGATGGAATAATGATAATGAAGGATGAATGGACGGCACACACAAATGGACGAACACAAATACAACCATGTCCGAGGAGGAACTCGAACCCGCGACCCGTCGGTCCGAGATCACTACGACACTACTGCCTTTGCGATCTCAGCCACCGAGCCGACTATTATTATTATTAATTATTATGATTATTATTGTCGTTGTAAAATCATTTACCATTATCTCTCAATGTTTTCGGTTTCTCTCAGGGCTTGAACTCATGACTTGAAGTGTTTTCGTTTGTATGCTGACGAGATTCCCTCCCCTTCTAATTTTTCTAGGGGTAATTCAAAAATACGTACGCAATTTTAGCTTCTTCAAAACCTCTTTGAAACAATTAGTAGTAGTTATTAACATTTCACTGATTTAATTTCTTTTTCCTTCTTTCTTCTCGATCCTCTTTGTACCTAACTTGCTGAGTCACAAAAGATAATTTCTCTAAACTTGAATAAAATCTCCCAGTGTTCAACCTGATATGTGATAACATTTTTAATACATCCCTCACTTGAAATTAATAAATTCAATCACACAAATGCTGTGTGAGCAAGTCTTTTCTATCAAACTCTTTCTCCCTCGCTTTCACTCCTGTCTTCTATATGAGAAACCCTTCATCCAAATTGTGTACGTATTTTTCATTGAATGACTTCCTTTTATTATACACTATTGTAATAAACATTTTTTTTTTTTTTTTTTTTTTTTTTAAATTGGTCAGGCATAAGAGCAGGTCAAATGGCCAGTCTCGCCACCAATTAAGATATTTATTTATTTATTCTCCCAGTGAATGGCCATAGAGAAACAAGATGTTAAGATGTACTAAAAGCTGTTGAAGATATGAACAACAGAAATTTAAAATAAAAATTGTTAGAACCCTTTCCAGACAATTCCCTGTCAATAAAGGTTTATGGCAAGGGTGTTGCATAGCTCCAATTATTTAAATTATATTTAAACAAAGCTTTAAAAAACTGGCAAAAAATATCAGTATGAAATTTACAATTCCAACCTCTATTCTCTTGATTATGCAGACTACCAAGTTATCTTCTCATCAGAGGACGAAGACAATTTTGGAATATGCTGCAAAACCTTCCCAAAGAATACTTCAATTGGGAACTAAAATTAAAAATTAATAAAACAGAAAACATGGTAGTAGTAGAAAAAGGCAAGACATTGTGTATAGATGGTGAACTAGAAGTGAAATCCTGCTAAAATGTTACATATATAGGTATGCAAACAGTAGCAAATGGTCATAATACACAGGATGTTCTGAGGAGAATATCGAAGGCGAACGTAGCTATAAAGCAACTTAACACAGGACAAAACTCTTTAGGACGAGTGTTAAGAGAAGGTTGTACAAGACTAGTTGTACAGAGTATTGCCACATATGGGCCTGAAGTTTGGGAAATATCTAAAGGAAATTAAAATAAACTTCCAGTAATGGAAATGGACTACTGGTTTCAAAGCTGTGGATTGACATAGTTGGACAAATGACGATATTAGAAGAAAAGCAGAAGACAGTCTCAACATTATACATATCATTGAAATGAAAATACTCAAGAGGTATGGTCACATATAGGAAGCGACAGACCTAATGGTGTTGAAAACTCGCGTTAAAAAATATACATATATTTTCTGAGCTGATATAGATGGAGTGGCAAATCACAACTTTAAGTATTAATATGTATGCTTCATTTTAGTTCTAAATCTCTATAGAAGAGCATCAAAATTAATGGTAATGTACCAAGAAAGAAACAAACAAGAAGAGAGGTATGACAAGAGAGCCCACTGTCATCATATTTGTTCAACCAAGAGGTAATTATCTTATGAAGTGAAAAAAAACTATACTTAAATCATTTAAAGTATTACTGTTAAAAATAGAGTACATAAAGAAATCTCTCGCTTCAATAATGGAGAAGTAGGAGAGGTTCAGAAAAAAAGAAATTAAAATTTTCAAAAATCCAGAGTATATGTTTAAGAGCGTACAGAGTACATGTTGACAACCAAATTGAATTGTCATATTCAATTGGATTGTGTACGAATATGTGATTGGAGAGTATTCATTTTGAAAAAAGTTATGCGTGCAATTTAGGCACTAGTGTTGTTCACAAACGAACAGACAACAGCTAGCCAGA
This sequence comes from Teleogryllus oceanicus, assembly GCA_964035755.1. Lineage (NCBI taxonomy): Eukaryota > Metazoa > Arthropoda > Insecta > Orthoptera > Gryllidae > Teleogryllus > Teleogryllus oceanicus. Next base: position 204,042,592 of record CAXIVR010000001.1, on the reverse strand, counting down.
CTTGTTCAAAAATACATTTTCCCAGTATCAAAGACCTTAAAAGCATATTTCCATAAATATCAAAAGTTCCATTCTTTTGCAATATTACACAACTTTTCCTGTATAGTAAGGAGTGTACTAATGAAATTGAAAATAATAAAAACCAAGAAAACAAAAATTGTGGATGAGAGAGGAACACAATAAATACACACTCACAATGAATTTAGATGGCAAAATTATGAAAGCAGTAAAAAAGTTTTACTAAGAGAGTAGCACTGTTGATAAAGAATAGTTGACGTGAGGCAATTCTGTCATGGGACAATTATGGCAAGGGCCCATAATTTCTGTTTCTGAGTTTTATCGCTCAAGTCAGTAATGTATTATTTTGGCACAAGTAACTGGCTTTAGTAGTGGTTATAAACAATTTAAAAAAATCTGCTTCAATCTGCCGCCAGGAGATTTTAGACCGATTTACCTACTGTTAATTTTTAAACAATGAATGAAAAATATATTGCAGATGGTTTTACCACGATACAAAACTCTATAAAATATAATAACATTAGTTATTACAATAAATGATCAGATTTCCCAAAGTTGCTTCATATAGAGCATCAAGTAAGTTAACAAATTTTACTCCAAATTTCCTCCAACTCTTAAAATCTGCCTATTTTTTAAGCCAAATTCGAGCAATAATTGTACAAAGGACCTCTTACCTTAAATAGATCTGGACCATTTACAGTAAAAGAAAAGGAAGTGAGGGGAAAATGTACAATCTGAACTTTTCCTTAAGGATCTAATACAGATTTGGACTGGGATGTAAGTGGCTTAATGTAGCTGACAATGTAAGATACCTACATTTTCCAAATATACTAAGGGCCATACTAAATGTTTTAAGTACATTGAGGCCAAAGAGTCTGTAAGCCTTTTCGTAAGTTAAATTGTGTGTGCACATGTTTTTTCTCAAAGGAATTAAAAAATTTAGCACTCCCTCATACTGTCTGATTTTAATTATAACTTTCTTGTAAATGTAACTAGACATTAAAAAAAAAAAAATAATTCGCTGGTGCAAGCTTATGTCGTGCCCGCTAAACTCAAAACAATGTAAATATAACAAAAGAAAGAAAGCTTTGCCATTTCTATCAGGAGCAATTCTGTCAAAAGTCCAGAAACTAAATATCCAACTCTTCTTACAGGAATTTGAGACTTTGTTTTTAATAAATCCAAATAATAGACAAGAAACACAGAATTGCTTTGGTATTTCAGAAACATCATTATTTTGATATATTAGTATTTGAAGTTCAGGTTTATTTACCTGACAGATTTGCCCCAGATGATGCAACAGATACTTCTAGGAAGTCAACGGGATGATTGCTTTGGTAAAGTAAGTCTTTCAAAAATTATGCAGTGGATAGACTCAAAGTTGTTTATAGTGAAAGCGAGAAAAATCGTTTTTGAAAGTAATTTGGACATTAAAATGCAGCGGGACAAAGTAGATGAAGAGCAAGCCATGAAAATCACATATAGGTAAGTTTTCTTCATTTCTGTCAAAGCGCTTAGGGTAATTTGAGGGAGGGCTTAAAGAGACTCCCCTCCTCTGCCCCTTCCAATACACAATTCAATTAATCTACATACTTACTTGGGGTGGAATGTTATGAATATTTAATTGCAGTATTTGCGATGTTAATTTTCCAACTGGAGGACCTTCAAGGTCATGAGGATATTGCAAATTACTCATAGGCTGTTTGGTTCCTAACATGAGTACAGCATCTAATTCAGTATAATAGTCCAGATGCAAATGATAAAATTCCAAACGCAATAATCTGAAATGACATTACAATGTTCTGTTTAATAATGTTCTTAAATTAGCAAGGTAAAAGATATTTCTTTTCAAACCTACAACATAAATTAATAAAAATGAAAAAATAAATAAGTAAAAACACACTAACGTTATTATAGTTACCCAAATAATTCAGAATTCCATAAACATTATACCTGGTTTCAAAATTTATAACCCTTAATTCGGGTGAGAAAATCCGAGGCATATGTCCAATATCTTGGGGCTCCCCTTCCCAGAGGAGTTTCCAATTGGCATTACAATCAGCAGCCCATATGCGAATCACTGATCCAGGATTGTATGTTTCATAAATATTAACGCGAACTGGATAAACAGACTGCTCAAATTCTAAATCTAAAGAGGGTTAACATATTATTAAGCATTTAATGAAAGATGGATGAATATACAGTAATTTAACCATGTTTAAATTTTCGAAATATTTTTCAAGTAAGTGAATTTAAAAGAACAAATGAAATTCACCTATATAGTCCTGACTATTGTACTTCCTCAAAGATTGAGACATGATTGGATGAAGTCTAGATGGACATTCATTCCACCAATTTCCATAAGTTCTCTGAAGAAAAGAGAAAGAAAATATAGTCGCAAAACATGCACCAATATACAATAACCCCTTACCCACACAAAAATTAAATACTCTCTCAAATGACTGTGACATTACATTCAAAATAATACCTGTTTTCACTGAATTTAATAATCGAATCAATAAAATATGTAATAACCATCAAAATTAGCATGCATAATTTGCAGGTTAGCGTATTCTCTAAAAGTATGAAATGCATACTACCAAAAACTTAATAATAAATAAAAAATACATAAAATGTAAATTAAAAAGTCACTACAATACATCAAATTGTCAATAGTATGAATAAACAATTATTTATTATCGTGGAACTCACCATCACGAACGCCTGGGGAAAGTCACCATATTCTGGGAATTTACTAGGTTTCCCGGTAACATTGTAAGCGGTGTAAGAGATACTAGAATCCGAACCATATTGAGAACTAAACCCAGGAACGCCCATCACAAATTGTTCAACGAACACAAGATCACTTCTATCACAAGATTCTGCAGCGTCGACCATTTTGTATAATTTAATTCAAAATTTAATCCTATTAGCCATGATTTACCAACGATCTCGAAAATTGGTACCTAATAAGTACACAACAAAAATAACTATTAGTTTTCACACAATTCATAATATTCATTTCATAAAAAACAATCTATCTAAATCACTCATCGCCAATAATACGGGAGAAACTTATACATAACCCAACTAACAAACATAATTAAGAATGTATATCGACACAGTCGATCCATTGGTATTCCGTTCTAGAACAAAACGAATTATATATGCAAATAATAAACGAAGTTCAACTAAAATTATGCTAATCATTTTACCTATAATAGTCAGTTCTTTCCAATTTTGTTATAATGTGCACTGTCTGGATAATCTATTTCTCTCTCCATCCCAAAGATTTCGCGGGCCTGTCTAGTGTACGTCTTGTTCCTGCCTCATGGGCATTGTTGATAGCAACCGCAACAGCTGAAACGCGGTTCGTTTGATTGGTTCATCAGATACGACTACTTTTCCCGGCACGCACATACGTTATTTTAAATATTTTTCTTCGGGCTTTTCCGTTTATTCTCTACCTTGAATACAATTGCTGATATATGTAATTGTACACTTTCGGAAATATTTAAGTCAATTTTAGTAACGGAAAATAGAAAGTTCCAAATTGAATATTTGTTATATTCAAAAGTAATTTGGTGAATAACTAGAAAAACATCAGTTCAATCAGAAAGTCTCGTACACAATTCTTCAAAAAACTTATTTTTTTAATGCTTTTGCTGAGAGAATAGAATTGTTTAATGGAAATGAAATAGTAACTCAAGTATTATATTGAAATCATTGATGTTACTACGAGTAACTTAACCAGTAAATTAGATTTATTAGTTATTTCAAAATTGTAACTGTAATATAGGAGCATATTTCATGGTCATTTTTGAATGTTAAAAAGTTCATCTTTAAATAAAATAAGGCAATTTAAAACCGTCAAATTTGTCAAACTGTCAACTTTCAAATTATATATCTACTTTCACATTGTTGAATAGTATTTTAAATTGATAGTCCCTATTATAATTTTTTTTAAAATATTTTTCAGTTTCTTTTCTAATTTAGGACAACCGCAATAACACATTCAAAAAATGTTTATAACATAATTTTATTCTGCGAAATCCAACGTTTCGGAGATTGTTCTGACTTCTTCATCAGGTACAACTGTCATTAAATACTTGAAAGCCAAATGAAATATATCCAAAAACGGATATAAAATATACAAAAACCTTTCTGATTAAGTACATGGTGGGCCACATGACCATTAACCGTTTAAATAGTATTTTACTATTATTTTAGCTCTGAAGAGTTCCACAATGTTAGCCTAGGGTTAGCAGATGAAGATGAGAAAAGATATACCTTTTATTTAAGATTTAAAAAAAATAGACGTAAATTTTGTGGCTTTTCCAGAAAGACTATATGCAATTTTACTTTTAGCTCTTACGGTTTTGTCCAATCGGGAGCATAAACGTCACCACAATGACGTCACAGTGATGACGTTTTGACTCTCGATTGGATGACACTGTAACAGCTGATGATGTGTCATCAGACAGGTTAGAAAAACCCAAGTACAGGGCATTTTCGTTGCACATTAAGTTTAGTCCATGTCAGAGGAGACAATCGTGAATGGAACTCCCCATGTGTTGACACCGGAGAGTATATTGTTAGCACATACACGCTGTTATGACATTTATTTAGCTGTGGTTGGCATAATTTCATTTGTTGTATTTTATACCAACATGCTCGAAATTGTACTTTTGAACGTGTGGAAACATATTGACAATTTATTTATTGATCTGGCATTTTGGTGTGACAATCTCAACATATAATAATAATAATAATAATAATAATAATAATAATAATAATAATAATAATAATAATAATAATAATAATAATAATAATAATAATAATAATAATAATAATAATAATAATAATAATAATAATAATAATAATAATAATAATAATAATAATAATAATAATAATAATAATAATAATAATAATAATAATAATAATAATAATAATAATAATAATAATAATAATAATAATAATAATAATAATAATAATAATAATAATAATAATAATAATAATAATTAATAATAATAATAATAATAATAATAATAATAATAATAATAATAATAATAATAATAATAATAATAATAATAATAATAATAATAATAATAATAATAATAATAATAATAATAATAATAATAATAATAATAATAATAATAATAATAATAATAATAATAATAATAATAATAATAATAATATATAATAATAATAATAATAATAATAATAATAATAATAATAATAATAATAATAATAATAATAATAATAATAATAATAATAATAATAATAATAATAATAATAATAATAATAATAATAATAATAATAATAATAATAATAATAATAATAATAATAATAATAATAATAATAATAATAATAATAATAATAATAATAATAATAATAATAATAATAATAATAATAATAATAATAATAATAATAATAATAATAATAATAATAATAATAATAATAATAATAATAATAATAATAATAATAATAATAATAATAATAATAATAATAATAATAATAATAATAATAATAATAATAAAATAATAATAATAATAATAATAATAAAATAATAATAATAATAATAATAATAATAATATTTATTGAGTCACAAATACAATTTCAATCGTGTATGACGAGTCAGATATGGCGGAGTGAAGTTACATTTACTGTCCAGAAATCAAAACAATGGGGACCATCTCAGCATTTGCTCAAAGGATCAAGGAAACTGGACAAAACCCTGATCAAGTTGGTCATTGATCTTACAATAATATAATAATAATAATAATAATAATAATAATAATAATAATAATAATAATAATAATAATAATAATAATAATAGTAACAGTAATAGTAATAATTATAATAGTAATATCAATTATAATAGTAACAATACTAATAATAAAATACTATTCATTCAGAAATGATTTACGATATTAATTATTAACAAATTTGGTTTGGCATTCTCCTTCTACATCAGTCCAACTGCAATTAACACAGATAGGATGGATATGCCAGTTCTTTTCTGCTTCAACTTGAACAGTCAACATGAAACAGAGAATCAATGGGATTAGAATTTTTATTTTTGTTTTTTAAGGGAGGTAGTGATGTGATTTGTGTATTCCTTCACACTGTAGAACATGTTGTTAAGCAGGAAAGCTTTCAATTTACTTTTAAATCTATGTACTGTATTAATATCTTTAATATCATGGCTCAATTTGTTGTAAAGTGTAATGCCCTCTATTAGTACTTTTTGATAAAGTGTAGTTTCAGATTGGGAACATGTAGGTTATCCTTTTGTCAGTGTTATAGTTGTGTACATCAGAATTTAGAGTGAAAGTGTCTTTGTTTTCCATGAGAATCTTCTTTGTGAAGACAACTATTTCAAATATGTACATGCAGTGTAGTGGAAGAATCTTAATTTTTGAACAAGGGTTTGCAAGACTCCAGCTTATGAGTGCTGGTCATTGTTCGAGTATTCTTTTTGGATAATAAATGACGAGTGCTTTCAGGGCATTTCCCCAAAATATTAATCCATATTTCAAGTGTGAGTGCACATTTGCATAATACATTGTCCTAAGAGTCTCAATGTTGGAGCTTGACCTGAGGGTGTATAGGGCATAACAAGATTTGGTGAGCTTCTTATTAAGATTTGAAATGTGAGCATTCCATTTTAGGTTTTCTTGGATTGTTAGACCAAGGAAGGTAGTTTCCTGTGATATTTTTACAAGATTATTATTTATGAGCAAATGTTGGGGGGGTTTTTCTTTGGATCGGGGATTCATGAAATTTAGAGAGACTGTTTTGCTGGTGTTTATGATAAGTTTGTTGTCTTGAAACCATTTTACTAATGCATGCAATGTTTCTTGAGTTTCTTTTTCTAATAATTGTTGCGTTTTTGCTTTTATGATTATGTTTGTGTCATCTGCAAACAAAATTGTTTTGTTATTTTTTAAGCCAAAGGCATGTCATTTATGTATATAAGGAATAATATTGGCCTAGGATGGATCCTCAGGACTCACAATTTATCATCTGAGGTTGGAGTAGTCGAGGAGATTTTGTTATCTTTAGTGTGCTGGAGGGTAACTACTTGGCTACGGTTTGATAAATATGATTTAATCCACTGGCCTGCAATGCCTCGGATCCCTAGCATTTCTAGTTTTGTTAAAAGTATGTGATGATCAATAATGTCAAAAGCTTTTGACAAATCTAGGAAAAGGCCAATGGGAATTTCCTTCTGATTTAGTGCAATAAGTATGTCATTTAAAAAGGAGAAAATGGCTGTCTCTGTGGATCTATTACACCTGAAACCATGTTGTGCGTTTGTGAGGATATTATTTGCATTGAGAAAGTGTTTGAGTCTATCATTGAAAAGCTTTTCCAGAATTTTTGAAAATCCTGATAGCAGGAGATAGGTCTGTAGTTCATGGATCATAACTATTGCCCGTTTTAAACAATGGTTTAACTTTTGCCATTTTGAATACATTTGGGAATATGCCTGTTTTTAGAGAGTGATTGCAAATATGAGACAGCGGTTGCACTATATATGGGGCACTGTGTTTGATAAGAAAATCTGGAATGTTGTCCAGGCCTGCTGAGAATTTATTCTCCATTTGTCCAATGATTTTAAAAATTTCAGAGGGGGTGGTTTCATATAAATATATGGAATTTGCAATTTGTGAAACATTAGTGTTTGTCTGGTGTGTGTTATTGTTTAGGAATGTTGAGATACTAATTTTTACCAATTTGTAGAAAAGTGTTCATTGAATATGTGCAATTTCTTGTGGGTCTTGTAAAGTTTGGTTTTGAAGTGGAGCTCTATATTTTTCTGTTATTGTTAGTTGGTGCTGTTGTCTTTTAATAATGTCCCACATAGCTTTTGTTTTGTTACGTGCATTTGCAATGTACTTGTCATTTGTCATAATTTTGCTTGTTTGATTACTTTTTAGGGTTGAATTGTATGTTTTGTAGTATGAAATGAAGCTGGGTTACATTTGTTCAGTGTTAGTATTTTATACATGTTGCTTTTCTTTCACAAGACACTTTGATGCCTTTAGTAATCCACGTTTTGTTTTATTATTTTGAATCTTTCTGAGTTTTGAGGAAACGTGTCATTAAAATGTCTTAAGTATATATTTATGAATGAGTTAAACTTATTGTTTGTGTCATTTGTCTTAAATACTTCATTCCAATCTTGTAATCTGAGTAAGTTTTGGAATTTTATTATGTTTCCTTGGGAATAGTTTCGAGTTTCTTGGTAGTTGTCTGTTCTGTGATTTTTGTTTCTATTTGAAGTGTTAGAATCTGGGCAGTGTGGTCACTGCAAAGAAAAACTATTATTATTTGCATCTATTATTATTTGATCTATTGCAGTGCTACTATTTTTGGATACTCTGGTTGGTGTATTTATGGTTGTTTGTAGATTGTATGATTTTAGTAAGTCTTTAAATAGATTTTCATTACTGGATTGAGTGAGGCAATTTATGTTGAAGTCACCGCAAAGAATAATTTTATACTGTCTGCGTCCTTTAAGTTTTGTTACAATCATTTCTAGGTTTTTTAAGAAGATTTTCAGATTTCCAGTTGGGCTGCGATACGTGCATAGAACCCATGTTTTTACTCCAGTTAAGTCTGTGATAGATATTTCAAAGTCTTTTTCTTTTATGAGGTGAGTGTGATTGGTGTAGGGTGCAAAACTAATTTTATCTTTAATAAAAATGCATGTCCCACCATCATTACACCCACATATTAATTGCTTTTGAATTTTTAAACCAGACATTTGAAACAATACCAGGTAAGAGAGTTAAAATTACGCATAAAAATCGTTTTAAATTACGAATATTAAATTGTACAGCAAGATAGAATGTTATTACTCTGTTTGGGAATTCGAAAGCAAAGTATGAAAGACAAAGGATGAAGACGGATTCCGAACGTATATGTGAAGTGGCACATTTATTTGAGGTAAGATGTGGGTAAAATGTCTTGATGCGTGTGAATTTTAAATTTTCGCACTAGGGCGATATTTTTGCATTATTACATGCGTGTAATTTGTATATTTTGTTATTATTTTTAAATTATGAATTTAAGTATACATGTTAATTGAACAATTTTAATTCATATTGTTTGGTCTAATAGTGAAGCCACATGAATACATTACAAATGTATGTGAACCTCTAAAATGCTGTTTACATCAATTTCACAATACTCTATCAATACTGTGAAGTCAGAGATGTTGTTACAACTACAGTTTTTGTTTTTTCTTTAATAATGTATTTAAAATTTCAATTGTAATTCTATTTTTCATTTCTGCTGTGTTTACAATGTTATTCCAAATTTTAAACTTTATGATGAAAGAAACTTTTGTAATTGTTTAAAACTCCATTGCAGAACACATGATATGACCAATTGGGTTGCGAGACTGCCATTAGTGCGTAGATGCCAATAAAATTATTTTTTAAAGTATTAATTGATTTGATTGTCTTTAAGTAAGAGGACACCACTGCACATTCAGTAGATAGAAAATTATTGTTGATCTCCCTTGTATTTGTATTATTATGATTATTATTAATATTACTATTACTACTATTATTGTTATAAACTTTAAATTTAAATTGTTTATTAGCATTTTTTGATATCTGTATGTTCATTTTAAGTTAAAAAAAGTCATTTATTCATTATTCATTTCATTTATTCTTCATATATTGTTATAAGATTTAGAGAAAACTCTTTGCTTATTAATTTTTTTTTATAATGTTAATATTCTTTTAATTTCTGAGAACTTTTTATAGGGGTGTTGACCCTTTTCGACTGAGTATTTTTGATTACAGGAGATGTGTTAATTATTTGATGGCCTATTTGTACATTTTTGGTTTAACTTTTACTTTTAGGAGTTCTCTTTTTACAAATATAATTCTTTCTATCTATTTATTAATATGATAATGAAAGAACTTGAAATGATTTAAAGATAAGTCCACACAATTCAAGTCTGTCTACCTGTGCTGGATGAGCTATTTTATTTTAATTTTGAATGTCCCGTGTTTGTGGTACTTGACTCCAGAAAATTATTGAAAATTTTTGACATTTTTCAGTTATGGCTGACCCAAAAAGGAGAATGCAGTACACAATGAGAACAAAGATTACTAAGTCTAGCCAGAAAGCCCATGAGCAGATCTAAAATGTAGGTATCATAAGTAAAACAAGACCAGTACTGCTAACACATTGTACAAAGTCTGCAAATTTTAAAAATACATCTTTATGCGAGGATATACAATAAATGCAGTATACTATTATTCTTGCATTTTAATTTTCATCTTTGACAATCATTCATCTTCATCTTCATATATTCTATTAAAATGCTTTATGCAGGTATTGTATATATTTTTAGTTTCAATTGTTAATAGTAATTACCCAGAGGTGTGTAGCTGATGAAATTGTAGGAGCTGAAGGGCATACTGTTTCAAGGCTTGCTTCCTTTCAGAGCATGGTCATTCCAACTGAATGTGTGTGGTCTCAGGCAAAAGGAAACTTCAATAAGAATGATCTTGCAAGATCTTGCCAGGAAATGGAAAAGATCAGAAATTTGGAAGCAGGCTTTAGAATAGGTACCTTAGTTATCTAAATTCATTGACACATTTAACATATGGAAAATGAGGTTCAATGTCTTAAATTCAATAAAGTGTTATGTATACATTACTTACATTTTTAAGGTGTCAACTTCAAACTGGAAAAATGCAGTGACATGCATATGGATGAATATGGAGAGAGGGGGTAGATTGTGAAAACAATAAATTACATCTGAAGAGGGACAGCCTAGGTGATTTAATGGAAAAATACCAATATGTAATTATTGTAAAATAAATTTACTTGGTAATACATTTTTATAAACAGCGTTTTAACTCTTCACCCTTAGTTTTCACTCGTGAATATTTAATGAAATATATTATTGTAGTATCAGGGCAATTATGAAATACAGACAAATAAAATTTAAGAAATATTGATACCATTTTTTAAATTTTCCTTTCATTTATTCTATATCCTTATCATTAACAATTTTGTAAGAATGTAATTTATTAATTAATTCCACCTAAGTATTCTAATTATATTTGCATTCTTCAATGAAGTAAAATATTAAGCTTCTCATATTTCAGCATTATGAGTTTCAGGGGGAAAAATCAAAATTATTGGTCTAAATGATAATTATTTCAATGTTTCAAATATTTAGTGAATTAAAATTAACGTTAATGTTCGTGATGAAATGTTTTTCGAATTGCTTATATTTGAATGTAGTGCCAAAGTTTAGTTCATGTACATTTTGGAAGTAGGCAGAAACGAATATCCACCATATTGAAAATTTTAGGGAGCAAAGCACACTGAAAATCCTGAGAAGGGGGTATAGGGGACATGCCTCACCTCCATCCATTTTTTTGGTAATTTTATTCAATTTATTCAAAAGAATTGTCCCACTGATATCATTATTTCTATGAATCACGCACAGATGTGATTTCCACATATTCAGATTCTAAAAGTGTTGGGAGTTTGTGTTCCTCTGACAAAAATTCAGATATTGGATTCAATTTTGTTTTCACTCGTTTAAGATTCACTGAATTACATATGTGATCTTTTTGACATTTCATGTTTTTAAATAGCTGTTGATAAATTTTTCATGTAAAAAAATCCATCCTTATTCCAAGTACTCTCCTAAATTGACAAATCACAAAGGATTGAATTTATTGCATTTTCTTGCCAGCACGATGGACAACCGTACTCAGCATGGGAGTAGGTCAACCATTGTCCTAAATTTGTCTCTTTGCTACATCATTACAATGAGAAAATGGTGTATATATTAGTTTATTCACTGTATCTATTACTAGGGTTGGGCAATATTTAAATACTTGTATTTGAAATATGTATTTTATATACATTTGATATTTGAATAAATGTACTTTTGAGTTTTTTGGAGATGTATTTTAATACATAAAATAGGTGCATTTAAAAAAGGAAATACTTAAAATACTTCAAATGCAGATAACGAGGATAGTTTCTTTTTCTCTAGTTCTGTTTCGACCATAGGCTTTTATTCTTTTTACATTATGCAGTCCTGCCTGGCACACTGACTCTTTTAAGAGTACGGTATGCTATTCGAAAATTCGGGGAATGTAGTGTTCTAATCACGTGTGTCAGAACAACCTTCCTCATAATAATTAATAAAATCTCTTGGGAACATTCTGGATCACTCTACAGCTAGAGAGATATATATGCCCCCTTAATCATTATATAAATTATAAATTTCTCGACAAACGCCCCTTTATTTATATTGAAAAAAACATGCCATTTAATAAAATAATGATGAGTTGATGTAGCACTGGCTTACGAGTAAATGTGAGAAGCCATTCTTTCTCTGGCGGGGAGTACTACGATCACGAGGCAGGCGCGGCCTCGCCTTAAAGCAAGGGGGCAGGGAGTAACTTCGTCTGTGGCTATCTATCTATCTATCCATCCATCCATCTATCTAACCATCTATCTATCCATCCATCTATCTATCTATCCATCTATTTGTCCCTCTATCCATCCGTCCATCCGTTGATCCATCTATCCATCTATCTCTCTGGGTTCAGTTACATTATCTGCGACGCCTTCTCCCCGATCGCCGCCCACCGCTGGCCGAGCTAATAAGATGCGGGCGCATCTCCGAGTCCCAGCGATGGTCAAACAGCTGGGGTTGCGCAGTGGGCCGGCGCAAAGATCGCAGTGGGTGCAATATTCTTGACCAAGTGACACGGTTCATCGTAATTTTAGTTCTCAATATTCATTAAATTCTCATTCTTGCTTACTCCAGCAGTGCTGGGGTTGAATGCACACCACTGATTTAACAAACAAAATATAAAATTCCACACAAGTTATCTCTTAGCAAATGTTTTCTAACACCGCAATATGTTTTGACAATCGAAGAAGTTCGATTTATTTTTAGAGAATTGTGTTCATCCTTTATGTAGAACGTATGACGTATACATTTTAATATTATTCAATCATAATGCCCATTTCTCTACCTATTTTTAAGTTTTTACTTCCTAAGTGCTTCTATTGTCTCCCTAATGTCAACTATAATGATTATTTCCTGTCTATTTTTAAGCTTTTAGGTGCTTATTTGCCTGCATATTTTTTAGTTTTTTAATGCCTACATGTCTGAGCTCTACATATAACATTAGTTTGCGTTCATCCGCGCCAGTTGAACGACCGTTTCCCTTTACGGGTTTTGTACATTCGCGAAGTAGTTTTTTGTCTAATAATTTGTTTAAAATACTGGTCGCTTTAAACGAAAATTCCGCTTATTTGAGTTACAGCGTTTTCCATTCGTCGCACTAGTGCGCACTCAGGCAGCTTTCGTGTTCCATTCCACCGCTAGGCGCACCAGTGCAAAGAACTGCGTGTTCCATTCGCACATCGACACGGACCCGGGGCGCCTAAACTGCACTGACGATCGCGTCAGTGCAGTCCAGTGCACCGGGCCATTGTGAGGTTAGGTGCGGAATTTATCCATGCTGATTTAGATTCGTGGTGAAATTATGAAGGCAATTGAGGATCTTCTGTCACGCAGGGATACTTCGAATGATGGAGTATATTATGTTTTGCAAGAAATGTCTTAAAATAATGTTTGTGATTTACACGAAGTTCCTCGAAGATAACGAACTTTTTTCTAGGAGCAGCTATTGTACGGCGATAGAAGTAGGTAGGCTGGTCAAAGAAATAAAATTTCCGTATGTTGCTGTCCTGTTTAATAAACTCGAGCCTTTGTCCCACTTTATAGTGGGCGGTCATTGTCTTTGGTTGTAGTATAATCAATTGGGCCTTGTCGCAACGTGCGTCAATACTGTTTTTGGTCCATTCATTTAGGTCTTTCACAAGGGTCTTACAGTCTATGATCTTGTTGAGGTCCAGGTGGTAGGCTCCGATTCGGGCCGGCGGCGCTAGCCGAATGCGTTTACTACGCTCCGTGAAGTCACGAAGGTTAAGCGCATTCGAGACTCGCGGGTTCGTGGTTGGGTGACCGGCCAGGAACCCCGGGATCTAACGTCGTCGAGCCCCTGGCCGAAGGGATAAAAGGCACTGACTGACTGCGACGTGACGAGACTTGACTTAATAATTAACGGAGGATTACTCCAAGAATGGCTCAACGCCCCTTAAGGGCTTGAGACGCGTTGCGTCAAGGAGTGGACGCAACAAATTTAAAAAAAAAAAAAAAAATCCGGAAGTCAGTCTGATGGGTTTTTAGTGTCATGTACGTCATCTGTGTTGTCATCATGGTTGTTTGTTGTACCGGAAGGTCCTGGTCCTGTTGTCTATCCTTGGTCCTGAAGCACTGAGAAGCGATTATTCATGGAAATAATTGGAGGAAGTGATGGAAGGGGAGTGCGCGCGAATTTTGTAGGGAATTCGTAGGTTTCGCCATCCTCTCCTAGAACCTTGCTGCCTGGTTGTCCAGCCTTGGGTGTGGGTTTGCCCTTGCCTTTGCCTCGCGGCTCCGCGGGGTTCTTGTCCACTACTTCATGTCACTGTCTGACATACCGCGGACATCATGTAGTAGTTTTGTCCTTTTTTGATCCCTCGTGTTGGTGAGATCATTCTTTCGCCGATCGTCGTGCATTGTTTGTTTCCTGGTGATGGCTGGCCTTATCGGCAAGTGACTTTTGTCCTATGGTTCCATTTTTTCCGGCTGCTGCTGCAGCCGCGCGGCGTTTGTCCTTCACCAGAAGTGTAGTCTCTTAAACCAGTCAGGTTCGTAACTCACCCGTAGCTGGTTGTAGGTTCACTGGTAGTCTTGGCCTAGTCAGGCCAGAGGTGCCGTGTCGATCACTGTTCAGTTGTCCGCTAGTCCCAGAGGCGTTGTCAACGTCCGGGTCGCCGTTGGTATCGTAGTATCCGAAGAGGGCCAGGGTTCCGAAGTCCGTGAAGAGAAGCCAGGGACGAAGCCGGGCGCCAGGTAGTCCAAAATCCGAAGAGTAGTCCAGGTCGATAGCACAATCACTAATATAACTCACTAAATCGGTACTCGCACAAAAATGATCCTGTGAAGTATGATTTTCTCGTTTACTTTAGTTCAACTTAAGTAGAGGCCATTCATTGGATAATTCAAAGTATTAATTACAAAAATAAAATGAAGATATATGTTCTTTATTATTTAGCGGAATTTGTCATTCAGGGGTATTGCACTTCATGAAAATGAAATGCGTGTTTATTATACATGTAATGTTTTTTATAAACCACCTACAAAAAGAAGTTTCTTTTAGGGTAAGCAAAACGTGCTAAAAGTTCAATTTTTAGCACTAAAAGTGAGACAATATTCATTAAACTCAGATGAAACTGAGAATGTAACAATGAAAACAAAATACATTTTTCTGATCACATGAGCTACTATTGACCTTGATACAACATGGATTTGATTTCTGTTTAAATTAAAATATAATGAATGTCAAAAAAGCTGATTAAAAAATAGTATATGGCATACGTGGTAAAAGTGATTTTATTTTGTTCGTAGGATTGAGCCACTGGGCTTGTCGCCATCGTGTTGCAATATTTTCTACTCGGAAATAAAATGCAACATTTACCACTCCTATCAT
Source organism: Teleogryllus oceanicus (assembly GCA_964035755.1). Taxonomy (NCBI): domain Eukaryota; kingdom Metazoa; phylum Arthropoda; class Insecta; order Orthoptera; family Gryllidae; genus Teleogryllus; species Teleogryllus oceanicus. The sequence goes on along the minus strand of CAXIVR010000001.1, from coordinate 204,026,963 downwards.
AAATAACTAAGTCGTCAACTCTGCAACAAACGTACCGGGAGCATCAACTGATGTCACTGCAGCGCCCCTGACCGGCAGGTCCTAGGTTCGAGTCCTGACGGCGGCAGGATTTTCAACACTAGCTTTTCAGCTAGGTCGAATTCAGTTGCTGTCTTGAGAATTCTACCGGCGGCTGCTCTGATCGGTAGTTTTCGTGGTTTCTCCGATCAACACCAGGCGAATGCTAGAGCAGTATCCTAACAAACTAGCCAAGGACCGCGCGAGACCTTTCGTTCCTCTACCTTGTCCTATCCTCTCCCCGCACTTACAGTAACATGCATTGCACTACCACATATTCCGCGGGAACGGTTGGGGCGGTGCCCCGCTGATGGGAGAGTCCTGGTTAAGGGGAAAATCCCGATAGCCGACGGTACGTCCGCGCCGGAACTCGCCATCCAGCGGGTGAAGATCACCGCCATCTCCCAAGGGAGAAATCATGCACTACACTTACGGAACTCATGACCTAAGCTCTTTGACGCGCCCGGAATTACTAATCAACCAACCTATAACGAACGTAGATTCTGCGCATTGTTAACAGCACGTCAAGTTGACAGTTTTTTATATCCCCTCACACTGGCGGTTGCTAAGACAGCTGTCTTGTTACCATAAAAAAAGTACTTTATTCATGGGAAATGAACGAAGAAACCCTCTATAACCTACTGCTATTCCCCGAGATACCAAACACCTTTTTGGAATATAAAATCACGAACTTTTCCATACATATTTATAATATAATTTTTATACCATGGTAGAAAAATGTTCATATTCGTGGTCGAAGTGTGTGTGTGTGTTTTTGGTTGATTTTTTTTTGCCATGACCTACGGTCTCGACAAAAATTTCAATTTCAACGTTGAAACAACGCCTAGTTGGCGGTATTCCGCCCAATATGGCATCCCTGTCTACGTTACCTAAAGAAGTGAACTATCTCGTTCTTTTAAACTAATACAACGAACTAGTTCACTAATAAGAACGACCGTATAAAGAAACGTTCACATAAAAGAACGACTTTGCGTGTTCTTGAATTAAAAGAAAACTACTCTGAAATACATTAATAAAAATAATATGCAATGAATATTAATAATAAATAATAATATTTGTAATTATTATATATCTCTCATTCTTTCTTTCTCTCTCTTTCTCTCTCTTTCTTTCTCTTTCTCTCTTTCATTCTCTTTCTCTAGGGGTAGGGTTTAGGACATTTCACAGGGGTTGTAATAGCCCTTGTGAAGGAGCCGAACTCGTTTTGTTGGAACAAATTTCACATGAGCTTCGACGGAATCGAACACGGATCTCAGTGGTGTTTTAAAGTTTCTCAATTCGTTTTCCTGGTTTCGTTTTTAAATGATTTGTTTTTGATCGTGAAATACAGAATAAGAGGATTTATGTTACGCGCAGCCCACGCCCACCCGGTCGTAACTAGCGCCAAACGGAATTCCAGAATATTCCAGTTACTCCAGAGGACGTTGCTTTGACAACAAAAAAGATAGCTTCTATTTGCTGCAAAGATGGAGGCAATTCAGCCACTCTATGTAGTATATTCTAGCTAGTTGGTTCCAACAAAGGAATATACTTTAACTTTCTGCGCATACTAACGTAAGTAGAAAAGTATTGTAATCGTGCGCCGGAAACGGTAAATTTTCGACACAAACTCATATTACCGGGCGCTGGTAACGAAAAAGTGGATAAATCCAGTTGCTAATTATTCTTCTAACACGAGGTGAAGCCAGAATCCATGTTTTGTGCATCGTTGATACCGAAAAATCGATTGACGGAAAAACGTCTGTCCGTCGGTCTGTGCACAACGCTTAAACCATTCAGACGATTTTCTCATAAATTGATATTCCCACATACTGGCTCATGTTGCGGCTTCTGGAGTTTGAAATCGATATTTCACATTTGGCGGGGTTCATTACATGAATGAAATTTTTTAATATCATTTAAAAACCTACAGTTGACTAGTTTCTATACTAGTACCAACAGATCAATACAATACCAACTGCAATAATAAACAAAAAACTATTTCTTCAAAATATGTGTAAGAATTGATATTTTTAGTGCTTTTCTCCCAATAAAATAATATTGAGATTTTCAAGTGATGCCAGATTGTACCATAATTATGGAATCGTACCATAATGTATACCTCTAAACATAACTGATCCGAAACTCATAACTAAAAAAATCCATATTCGATTGAAAGTCCATTATATTTTCTAGTAAAGTCAGTGGCTGCTGCAGTAGGGAGGTAAAGGGGTACTGCCTTCCCAAATAATACACATCCATCTTCCCTTTCGTTTTTTTATTATTTGATGTTAAAGTAGTTGTTCGCCACCTTTTCTCCTATTTCAGATTTCAAAAAGCCTGGCAGTTCATGTCCCATGTTTTCCTTCATTTCAAAAGTTTTCTTTTTCCTTATGTATTTATTCTTGCATACGTAATTAGGTATATACAATCCGGACTCCGCGAAAACTTTGTCCTTTGTAAATAATGATTGTATTAAACTGAAAATTGATTTAATGTAGCACCCAACTGCGAACACTCATCCCGTGAAATGTGATATACAAAATTAGAGACCTGGTACTGTGAGAGAGAAACCATTCCAATCTTGCTGAGCATTTAGATAAAAATTCACAGAAAATAAAATAGTTCCTTTAATTTTATCGTGCAAGATCATTCGGAATTTTCCTTCAGTTTAATTTTACAACTTCTGCTTCTCTTTCTATCTACCCATGCTATGGAGAGGAGACACCCCAAAAACTAAATATGCAAAACTGAAAAAAACAAAACAATTATAAAAGTCGTATTTTGTAGAATACAGCTCTAAGAACATAATCCGATCCAACCTTTCCCTTAAATTTCCCACTGCCGCCCATATCCTACACCTGCACCTGACCTGTTCATTTCTCCATTTGTTATATACCCGTCCTCCAAAAAGGTCATCGTCAGGATTTACTTGTTCTAAAAATGTCCTAATGAGTCCTAATGAGTGCTAATGAGTCCTAAAAGTGTCCTAATGAGACACGCAAACCTGGTAAAAGCCTAGAAGGCCTGGGCACTTGAGTTATTCATGATATTATGTGTTGAAATAACTTTTTCGTATGAAATTTTTCTACAAACTTTTATTTTCTTCAAATCTTTTCGATGTAGAATGGGTGTATTTGTCTATCCATTATACTAGCCGCCAAACTTTAAGTCCAGTGGCGCAGAAGAGCGAGAGAAAGATAGAGAGAGAGAGGGAGAGACAGAGAGATGAACCGTGGCTCATGTGCCAAGTCGCAAGCCTATCACCACTGAGATCCGGTCTGATCTCGTCGAAGCTCATGGAAAGAAGAAAAGAAGAAGAAGAAGAAGAAGAAGAAGAAGAAGAAGAAGAAGAAGAAGAAGAAGAAGAAGAAGAAGAAGAAGAAGAAGAAAGAAGAAGAAGAAGAAGAAGAAGAAGAAGAAGAAAAGGAAGAAGAAGAAGAAGAAGAAGAAGAAGAAGAAGAAGAAGTAATAAAGAAGAAGAAGAAGAAGAAGAAGAAGTAAAAATAAAGAAGAAAGAAGAAGAAGAAAAGAAGAAGAAGAAAAGAAGAAGAAGAAGAAGAAGAAGAAGAAGAAGAAGAAGAAGAAGAAGAAAAGAAGAAGAAGAAAAAAGAAGAAGAAGAATAAATAAAGAAGAAGAAGAAGAAGAAGAAGAAGAAGAAGTAAGAAGAAGAAGAAGAAGAAGAAGAAGAAGAAGAAGAAGAAGAAGAAGAATAATGAAAAGAAGAAGAAGAAGAAAAGAAGAAGAAAAGAAGAAGAAGAAAAGAAGAAGAAGAAGAAGAAGAATAAGAATAAAGAAGAAGAAGAAGAAGAAGAAGAAGAAAAGAAGAAGAAGAAGAATAAAGAAGAAGAAGAAGAGAAGAAGAAGAAGAAGAAGAAGAAGAAGAAGAAGAAGAAGAAGAAGAAGAAGAAGAAGAAGAAGAAGAAGAAGAAGAAGAAGAAGAAGAAGAAGAAGAAGAAGAAGAAGAAGAAGAAGAAGAAAGAAGAAGAAGAAGAAAAGAAGAAGAAGAAGAAGAAGAAGAAGAAGAAGAAGAAGAAGAAGAAGAAGAAGAAGAAGAAGAAGAAGAAGAAGAAGAAGAAGAAGAAGAAGAAGAAGAATGATGATGATGATGATGATTGGAGCTGCCCAGGAAAAACATAAATACATAAGACATATTCAAACCCTCGTGTGAATTTAACGACACTCGCTTGTACCGTAATTCGTGTATTAATACTCATCATGTAGTATGGTTTTTGCCCATTTAATTTCACTCATACTTCTATTAATACTCACACCTCTAGCAATGAATATTTGAAGGACGGACGAAAAAGTAAAGATAATAAAAAGGGACACCGTAAATATCTATTTATATGAGTAGACCTACTCTGCAATATTATATGTTTTAAAATTTACACGAAATCGTGCAAAATGATATCCATTTTTGACCCGAGGCGCTAGAGAGCTATTAACGAATTAACTCAATTTTTAGCATAATTTCATTGCCTAGAAATCGATATTGTGGGCAGTTTTTTCTTTAGGATTATCTCTGATGCGAAATCCTAGTTACATTCGTAGTATTCTTTTTGGATTTCCGGCTCTTGGATGGCGTCATTTGTTCAACGCCCAGCTGCTACCACAACCGCTTCACAGCCCGCACCGCTACAGGAAGTCTTTCCTGTCATTGCAACGCCAGGGGCAGATAAGAAAGCCCTGTACACGCTGGCACGATAAGGCAGTACCCTGCATGGCATAGTTCATGTAATACATTCTACGTAAGAATATTGAAAAATATATGTACGTCTGACATTTTTCGCCTGTCATTCAAACATTTATCATTCTAAATATATGAATGAAAATTCTGATATTCCATGACTGTCTAATGTATTTATTTATTCATTTACTAAAACTCCAGTTGCCTGAATTCGTTTTAATTAATTATAAAAATCGGAAACCATTAAAAAACATTTTTAATGCTTTTCAAACTCAAAATATGTCGATATCTAATCCTGACTCGAAGCAATTATCGTCTGTAGTAAAATGCTTCATCGCTATGTTGCCATGCTATTGAGCGGCTAAGGAGACCCTTTATTTTCAGCATGTTGACTTCTATTTGATCTTGCTGTGTCTCATTACTAGTGCTGCGAGGAACAGTTTTTCACTGAAATGGACCCGCAAAAGGGATTTATTCTAACTTAAATTGGAGAAGAAACTGTCAAATGAGCGTGAGAAAGGATAGAGTCAAAACAGTTTAAATGATATTCTCTACTCATGACCTTCAAAGCAATGGAATTCAGTTTTTCGCAAATAGTTCGAAAACGGTGAGTAAATCTACTTAAGGTATCACTGCTCTGTGATGAAATTGATGCCTGCGAAGTTTTAATGTTTTTGTTGTATTTTTGGCACGGTGAAATCAAATTCAAAGCCAGAATGTTCCTATCATATACCATTTTTTTAAAAATTATGTTATTATCCTTATAGCGTAATTTTCGTACGCCTAAAAAGTAACCATCCGAACTGTAATACTTTACCATATGTAGTGTAACGTCACCACATGGCGGCCAGGTTCGACCATCTTTAGAAAGTTTAGCAGAGGGGATGTGGAACCGGTCGGCTAGTACAAAAACTGTTAGTAGCTTCTGTCAACTGAAAAGGGAGCTATTAACACTCCGGGACGCAAGTCGGCCGGGCAGAGGGTCCTGACCCCCCGCCGGCGGTCAGGGGAGGCTGGCTGGCCATGTGGTCCCAGAGCCACCCGCACGTGCAGAGAAGCTAGGGGGTGGGGGTGGGGGACATGACCGCCAGAAGCTAGCCGGCCGGAAGGAGGAGTTCGTTAAGAGATCGCCTCGCGTGCGAACGCAACTGCGACCCGTTGGCGGTAGTGCATTCCTTGGACACTGCGAGTGCGTAGCACCGGATGTCAGGACACCGGCGCGGTAAAGCGTCTGGGTGGAGGATGCACTAGCCGGGAGATGGGAGCAGGGTGCGTGGAGTCGCGGAGGTAGATTGCGAACGGAACCCCAGAGCTGTAAATACTGTATAATATTCTGTAAATAAATATTGTAACTAGAGCTCGTGTCTGTGTAGTCATTTCGCTACCACGACGCCACAGTAGTTTTATAATGTAAAGATTTGACACTCAAATGAATTTACAAAGCTTTTATTGTCTTATAGTAAACACCGAGGACACCAGATGATCACCTGATACGGGGTGCGAGCGTCTCAGGAAGTTGGAGCGAAATAACCTGCACCCTTGTCATTTTCCTAAGTAGAGAGCCATCCTTGGTGACAGACATTCTTATCTAATCTTTATGAAAACGTACATTAGTAGTCTCAGTTTTTCTCGCATTACATCAGTACATATCATCTGGAAAAGAAATCAGTTTCAAGCTGCATTGTGGAGAAGAATGTTGTGAATTTGTAGTTCAGTACAGAAGTATATTTATTATGTCGCATCGCTAATGTATAAATGATTCAGAGCACTTTTGTTATACACATATAGGGGGTTATTTACTTATTTTACGTCAAAAAACAGTTAAAAACTGCGTATGACGTGCTATGGGGAAAAGTGAATTGTGTGCACATTTTCAAAATTCTGTGATCCCTACACTAAGTCATATACTACTTAAATTTTGAATTTTGAAAGGGAGAAAAAAACAAAAACTCCCATGTAATAAAATATATTTTCAAGGATAAATAAGCAATAAATTTTGAAATTTGAAAGAGAGAAAAAAAACAAAAAACAAACTCCCATGTACACATTGTCTTTACACATTATACACATTGTCTAAACAGAGGGTAATATTATAGATTTTGTGAAAGAAAAAAATATCTTGCCTATTTTGGAATCAAACTTGGAGATTAAAGTAAACAATGGACAACCCACAAAGTACTGAAGATTGAAGCGTAGCTTAAAGGATGTTCTCCTTCATAATAGAAACATTTTTGTTTCAGTGCCTGTTGACTATTCAGTGATCCTCAAATAATCACACGCAAAGTTGCAACTAATGTTATTGTGAGTAAATTTTAGTGAACACAGTTGGTACGTTTGTGGCGATTTTAAGGTTCTTACAATGCTGCTGGGTCAACAATCTGGTTTACCAAATTTCCGCGCTATCTTTGCTTGTGAGATAGCAGAACACGAGTTGATCACTGGAATAAGAAAGGCTGGCCACCTCGAGAACGTTTGGAAGTTGGTTGTAAGAATGTTGTGTGCCAAAGCCTTGCGAGTCCTTCTAAAATTTTGCTGCCATCTCTCCACATTAAGCTTGGCTTAATAAAACCATTCGTAAAGGCTTTAAATAAGGAAGTAGACTGTTTCAAGTACATTTGTGACAAATTTCCTACCTGAAGCAAAATTAAAAGAAGGTATATTTAATGGTCCTGATGTAAGAAAACTGATGTCAAATGCAGCATTTAAAAAAACTGTGGATGCAAAAGAGAAAGCAGAATGGATATCATTCTGTAAGGTTGTTTCAAAAATTTATTGGTAACAACAAGGATCTCAATTACCGAACATTGTGGCTAACATGCTTGAAGTGTACAAGTAACTTGGTTGCAACATGAGTACGAAAATTAATTTCTTTTTTTCTCACCGAGAATATTTGTCTAAAAATCTAGGATTTTTTAACAAAGAACAAGATGAACGATTTTACAAGGATGTGGAGTTCGAAAGGAGATACGAGGGATGCTGAAGCATCAGTATGCTTGCAGACTATTGTTGGATGTTAAAGAATGAAATACCTGACGACAAACCTAAAACAAAAAGGAACAGAAGTATTTTCTGAAGTAAGAAGCAACGGGTGTAAAATTTGTGTGAAATAGTGAAGGAGCAGGAGTACTTTCTGAAGTAAGAAGCAAGGAGTGTGAAATTTGTGTTTCCAATAATGAAGAAAAAAAGAAAAAATAAAGCAAAACACTCTAGTGGCATGTATTAACAACCATACACATTAATTTCAGCAAGTTGTGTATATTAAATATTATTTTTCATTAAAATAAAAAAGTATTATGTAAACGTCTGTGATGAAATTTGCGTATTTATACAATACACGTAAATTGATTTCGCAAGAAAACTTTATGTGATAGAAGTAAACTGATTGAAAATGTGGATTCAGCACATCGACATTCTATAAAATCACGTTTTTTACTTTAGACAACAAACAAAAAGTATAAATTCGCAGGCTAGTGTAAGTAAACCTTTTAGAAATCCCAAAACCTTCCCTACTAAATCAATTTAATTCATTCCCATAGCGCAATTAGACTTTGAGTAATCGAAGATCAAAATTGTTTACAGACATTGGCCGGAAATATGCCATAATACATGTTTACAGCATTTGTTAGCAACGATAATCTTAGCAAACACTCTAGGGCGGGGCAAGGAGAGAAAGGGTGAACACGTTGGGTGGAACGGGGCAGGGCGGGGAAGAATGGGATAGGGGATTCCTTATACGTGGTATTCATTTCTTTTCCTTTCTAATATTTGTTTGTGAATAAATACCTGGGCAAGGCAGGATACTTCAACTAGTTCACAATACACAACGTAATACCACCCATCACGTTTCCATGACAATGGCTTATCAGAAATCTAGTTACTATTACACAATACGTACTCTACCAAAAATGTTAAAAAATAAATTTAATAAAGAAGTAAAGTAATTTTTATTGCTTCCTTGTTTATGTGATTTCAGAGAATTTTTCAATACTTATCTTTTATTTGGATCTTCTACAAACAATCTGTGTGTTTATTTATTTTAATTCCGTGAGTTTATATTTGAGATAAGGTTCTATTTTTGTTTTCACAATATTTTTTTGAAAGTTTCTCTTAATTTGTTTGCACATGGTGTTAGGATATCCATTTGGACACCTGGCGTCGTTAGCCCAATTGCTTAACTGCGCTTCGTGAAGTTACGGAATTTATGCAATTCTAGACATCACGGATTCCTGGACAGGTGATTGCCTGGGAACGCGTTTACTAATGGCGTTGAGCTCCTGGTTGAAGGCATAAAGGCACTGTCAGATTGCGTCTTGACGAGACAGGAAGACATAAGTTAACGGAGGTTTACTCCACAAACGCTCAATGCCCAAGAAGGGTGCGAAACGTTCTGCGAAGACGCAACATATATACAGACAGTAACTTTTCTTTTGAATTGAAGGTCATGTACACAAAATTTCATTAAGTTAGGAATAAAACTGTAGTTCTGAATGTAAAACGAACAACCACTCTCTTTTTAAGAGAAAATAATAATAAAAAATAGCCTAGGTTATCCTGAACAAAGCCCACTATCTTCCAGTGAAAACAACATCGAACTCGGTTCAGCTGTTCCAGAGACTGCCTCGGATAAACAGCAAAGGAATTTTGAAATCATATTCACTCCATTTTTATTTATGTAGATAAAACACTTTTTTTTTTCGGGACCATGCGGCTTATCGTTGCATCTTGGATCCAGTTCCCCCGTCGAACTTGGGGATAGGGCATACAAGAGTGGAAGATAGGCGCATCACAGGCCTAGGATGGGCCAGGAAGCTGTGACGACTGGTTCGTAAGGCCTCTGGGGCGACGCCCTCCCCAGAAAAAAACAACCTCGAGAAAAGTTGCAGAAAGTATTAAATTTTCAATAAATCTACTCATTTAATTTGTGCATACCACCAGCGCAATTTTGGAGGACGAATTTAGTTTTAGCGCTCGGTTAAGCAAAAGATAAAATGTTTTTAGAATGGGTCGTATCGTGGACTACTGCGAGTCCATCCGTAGCTGGTGCATGCGAGGCAATGGAAGCTCGAAGAGTGGGGGTAATGGGAATTAGGTGGGGCAGCCAGCGTGCTGCTATTAGGGTTTTGTTCGGCAGAGTCAGAGCTTATTGAAAATCAAATTACTTGTGCTCTCGTACGGTGTGTCTATAGTCATATTAACATCAGGAATGAAAAGCCACAATTGAGTCTCGATAGCGCAAGTGATTGGAGCAACTGGACGTATACCAGAAGATTTGGGTTCGGTTCCCGTCTTTGGCAGTTAACTCTTTGATCAAAACATAATTTATAAAGTTACATCATGTTTAGCAGGTATGGGGCTGCAATAGTAGATGACAATTGCGAAAAGAGAAAGTATCCCCAGTAATTATTAAACTTCCAACTGTGACCATGTACTGAAATGTACAAATAAATTTGATTATTTAATTTGTTACCTTTCTCGCCGTCACTCCCCATACAATGTTTCCTAATATTATTCTAACAATCATAGGAAACATAAGCATATGTAGGAATTAAACCAATAATATTTTTACAAACAACTTTTGACAATACTGCTTTACGGCGAGCTGCCGTTAAGTGGTATTCTTGCGTGGGATGTCTCGTCCTCGGTGAAACGCCATTGCAACTCTACTGATGGACAAAGCCCACAGTTAATTTTGAGTGCCTCACGCTAGAATGACTACATCAAGCAATTTAAAGACAATAGCGTCATTAGCTGATTGCCTATGTTAAGAGACCGTATGCTCGAACCGCTATTGGTAAGACGGCGTTGTTTTACTACCCTTCACTGCCTGCCATCTATTCAGATGTGAACTACAGCACTAAAGCTGGACTGGCGCCAGTCAAGTTTGGAAATTCCTCACATGTGGAGGAATCAGTTCACCTGCAGTGATAAACAGTAAAGGCAAACCCAAGTGACCCACCTTGTGTGGAGACCCAGATGGCCCCTCCAAGTGATAGCGTTTCCACCTCACGATCTATGACGCCTACGGACTATCAGCTTATGAGGCTATTTTGTATTATGCACATGTCGAAAAATAAAGTCCATTGTTTCAGATGATCGTTTGTTTTGTATAAATATATCCATTAATTAATTTACAAAGGACGTAATTTTAAAAACGTAACTTTTTTTTTTACCGAAATGTGTTCTGTTGTATATGTTGAGGTTTCTGAAACAAGCTTCTTACACCTTCAAGGAGTAAAATGAGGCGTTGCTGACAAAGAAGGGATTCCTGTCATCAATGCAGCCTAAGTTCTGAACGCGGCGTTCGAGATGGCTCAAGTTGAAACCAAGTTCGTGAGTTATAGAGCTTTGTTACTTCGTAAGACGCATTTTTAAGAGGCTGTATATTATGAATCCTGTATCTTATCTCCGTGAGATGTAAAATGTTTGCAAATCGACATAGTTTTTGCGGAGAACGTAATGGTGTCTGTGACTTCTTTTCGAATTTGACACAAGTGAATGTCTCCGTGAGGTTACTGTTTGTAATATTGGAGAGTGTCTTGCATTAACGCATTACCTATTAGAGACAGGGATTATATGATTCATAACACTTGGTTAGCTGTTTGTCAGCTCTCTGCTTTCCTTACAAAAAATAAAAGATTAACAATATTTGCTAAACAAATAAGAATGTTGCCAAAATAACATTGTCCCTATGTTATTTAAGCAAGAGTAATTAGTTCAATTAATTTTTCAAAAATGCCTCTACATCTCATGATTCTTCTGAAAATTTCAAGAAAATGGCCAAACTGTTTTGCTTGAATTTGGAACATTTAAGTCAATGAAGCGTTTGCTATCCTTTATAAATAATATAACTACAATACCAAAATTAATTTAAATGAAAAAACAAGTTAGTTAAAAATTCTTTAATAAATAGGAAAAGTTTTGTTTATTACAAAATACATATACATCAATTCATATAATATTTGAACAGAGCAACAAAATTATATGGTCAAACATCAGTCAAACAGTGCACTCCAAAAGGGAGCAAATGTCCCCATGTTGCATTTTCAGAACCCGCTATGGAATCATACCACACACACATACTATCTCTCTCCAGCTTCATGTAACATATTAAATAGTACTGCAGAGTCATCACTCTCATCATTATCCCATTCTGGAATTAAAGCTTCAGAGAGTGATGCTTTCGTTAACAATGGAATGTTAACGTCAGATTGATCCTCTGTCACTTCTGCTGTTATATTTTTCTGGTTACGGCGCATATCAATGGCTTTTTGATAGGAATGACAAGATATACCGCTTAAACACAATACAAGTCCAAAAAGTTTCATTAAATTCATTGGATCACCAGCCCATTCAACTGCCAGTATCAATGTAAAAATATCCTGAAATGAGACAACAGATTACGTGAATATTAATACATCATTAAAAATGCTCATGAACATTCACAAACCACAAATTCACGATAATATCAATTCACTGTCAATCTGAAGCAAGAAATATTTATTAATTCTTCAAAATAAACTTCTAAACAGATTTAAAAATCAATACTGCCATCACATTTATGTAATTGTCACCATCCTGTCACCAACATTTTTGGAGGCCATTATGCTCAGAACTATGTTCCGCAAAAGTAAATAAATCCTAGTACTGAATAACAAATGTATTTTAATAATTAAATTTGTTCAAAGAATTGTGCCCCTGACCAGGACTCTAATATAACTCATTTTATTAAAATGGATGTGGTTCACTGTAGATATATTTTACAAAGTTAATGTGAAGAAGGAGCGATGAAGACCCCAACAACATTCTGACATTTCCAAGTGATGTTATACTTTCCATACATACCTTACATACACCAGCAACAGACAGTGTCAGACTAGATGTGTAGCTCACCACCAAAAACTCTGCAACTTCCATTGCAAAAGCAACAACAGAGCCCAGCAAGACTTTTCCAATTGTTTCAAATAGTACGTGAAACTCAGCGTACCTGAACACCCGGCAGCTTGTGATCAAAGGCGTAGCTAAAGACAAAGAAAATTCAAGAACTTTTATGAACATCAACATGATTATAGTTATTAACATCATTAGGCCGATAGACACCAAATAACAGACGCGATTGAAGTTTGAAAACCAAGGCCGAGGTTTATAGACAACCAAGGCTGTTATTTGTGTTATCGGCCGTGGTGGAAAGATCCTCTTTCCACCATGGTAGGTGTGCAACGTCATCGTCCCTTTCAATTCGATTCGATTTTTGAATGAGTTGGACTGCATCAGAATGCATGGTGGAAACAATGGACGCGACAGTCATTCCTTTCGATTCGACAGTTGCATGTGACGATAGTTTTGTTTCTACCATGGTTTACACAATTTACACGTATGTCCAATATTTTAAGATGGAGAATATTCCAGACCATGTTTTAGAAATTGCAAGTGGTACAAGTTTCGACTTGTTATCGTTCATAACCACGATAATGTTTGAGAAAGAATATCCAGATTTTTAACATTGGCTCGTAGTAAGAATATTGACATGGAAAACGAAACTGTTATGTTGGCGTTTGCCAAAGAATGAGAGAGTACTCTCCCACATCGTTAAAATGGATGGGAGATAATTCTCAATGTTGAAACTATATTTACTAGTTAACGAAGATGTTGACATATAAAGGTTAGTATTCCACATTTTTCATTTTTACGTTTCCGTTAAGAAACTTTATTTAGTGACATCTGAATTCATTTAACAGATTTGGAAAACAATATTAGTTGAAAACGGTAGCGATCTGCTCTCGTTGAAAGAACGTGGTGGTTGGGAGTGCTCGTCAGTAGCAGAAACGTCTATCGAACAATCGATATCGAAAAGAATGAAAATTTATGAACAGTTATTCACCAGTTAGCACTGACGAAGTGGCATCAACATCACGTCGACATCGGCACCTTCGATCTTTTTATGAAGGACTAGAAATTAGCAATAAGAATATAATAAAATAATAATTGTTCCTTCAATATTCACATTTACTACAATGAGAAATAATAGATTAAAAAATTAGGATACTCCAATTGAACTGTTGAACATTACTTTTGTTTGAGCTATTTATCTTCTTTGTGTATGTTCCTTAAGTTGTTCGTCATTTGTTTTCAAAGTTTAATACGTAGTCTGAAGATCACATAGTTCCTTAACAGCCAGCGGCCATCAAGATTACCTTCTCATTTCCCTGCTGGGTTACGTCACGCAGATATATTAATAGGACAGTATCACGAAAAACTTATTACATGACATTATATTAGACACTAGTAAGTAACGATACACCGAAGGTCATTTCACAAGTAATGCACAGGTTGGCAACAATGGCGGGGCAAAGACACATCTTCGGTGACTGACGCTTCAGTTGCAGTTTAATGCTTGAGAAAGAAGCATATGCTTTTGTTTTATTGATAGCATGCTTTGTTGTTAAATAAAGCAATCTAGAAATGCAGTCTGCACCGGTCTCGGGTACTATGACTGTTGAGGAAAGAATTAATTTAAAAACCCAGGGCAAAAATGCATCAAACCTGTCCTCCGCTGCTCGAGGATGAGCCACTCATTCTCCAACACTCGCAAGGATATCGATTGTCGTAACTAAAAATTTGCACGAAAACGGTTGGGAGGTGTTATCTCAAGCACCCTACAGTCAGCTTATGAGTCCACCAGTCTTATCCCCAAGTTCAAAAAACCTGTGAGAATGAGGTTGATTATCCACTTAAGATTTTTCTACCGCCGTTTCTAGATTCACCAGTAAAACAAAAATGGCACATTAAATGGAAATGTAAAGCTCTCCACTCGTTGGAAATTTTTCATTAGGAAGCACGAAGACTGTATTGAAGAACTAAAAGAGTTATTGTCTAAAAATGGATATGTAAGTAATTAAATTCTCGGCATTATTTGTGAAAAGACTTCTGCGTGTACTGTAGAAAGGGGAGGATTCTGACGGGATCACTATGATACTTGATTGGTTTTTCTCCTCTTTTCTGCATTTTATCTTACACTGCGAGTTAAGGTAGTGATAAGGAAACCAGATGGAGCACATTGAGGACATTTATTTAAATGAATGTAACATATCTAGAATTCGTTATGATAAAAATTGGTCATTGGCAAATATTCACCTTAAAATAAATTTTATGAAATCATTTGAAACATGTTTCATAACTACATCTTCAGTATTTCTTTTTAATAAAAAGCGAGAAACACAAATATATTCTAGAACAATGTAAAGGGTATTTTTTATTGCAACGATTTTTTTCTTAAACGTTCTCTAACGTCTTTAATGGCGTCGAACGTGAAGTAATCCTCCTCTATGCTACGTCAATAATTCTTTCGGCGTCGCTAGCCGAATTCCTTATCTGCGCTCCGTGAAGTCACGGAATTTAAGAAATACGAGACTTCGCGGGTTCCTGGTCGGGTGACCGCCAGGGTACCCCGGGGGTCTAAAGGCGCCGAGCCCCTGGTCTAAGGGATACAAGCCAATGACTGACGATAACTGACTAGATTAAAGAGGATTACTCCATTAGCTCAACGCCCTCCAACACGCTGGGGCATTAGAAACGCTTTGCAAAGGCGCATTATTTTTTCTTTGAAACATAAGCTAGTTAATCATCATCAGTTGTCAGTTTTAGTCGTTTCAGCCTTTTATCCCTTCAGCCAGGGGCACGGCGCCGTTAGATCCCCGAGGTTCCCAGACGGTCATCCATTCTCAAAACAACGGTATCTCGAGTTGCTTAAACTCCGTGACATCATGGAGCGTAGTCAAGCAATTAGGCTACCGCAATTACAAGCAATTATGTACATTGCCTACCGGCTCAGACGGTCTACGACACATTCACAAATATATTTGTTACTAACTTCTTGTAGCAACGAAAGTCATTCAAAGTTAAATACGATATAAAGAGAGATACATTAACAAATACAAATAATTTTTGTTATCAGAATACATGAAAAATTCCTTACAAGAAAGTGCCCGAGTCTGCTAAAGCACCCTCATAGAAAAATACTGATTGTGCCATCAGATATATGCAAAATAACCTAAAAATGCATTTTAAAAAAGTAAATACCATACTTTCGAAAAAACATACAATTTAGATCTTTATTCCGTTTTGAAGGAAATCGTTCATATCTTCACGCACGATAACAGATTCGTTTAATTTTAGTGAAATAAATGCCTTTGCAGTTTTATAATTTCATTATTCTTTTCATTGAAAACATTGCTTTTGTGACGCTACGATGTGCGGAGGTTTGTTCCCTTTTCCTAAATTGTCACAATGAGGAAACTCTAAGGGGGAAAACATCTAATTTCGATGAAAATTGTTAATGTTATGGTCATTTGAATATGGCCTATTTTTTCTCGAATTTTTAGGTGACCCGTTTTGTAGCGTGTAATTTAGCTCGTATATTTAAAATTTACTAATAAATTTTTCTTTTCAAATAATTGAATATCGTAGACATACCTTCAAACGCAATTGCCAGAGGTAACAGCGGCCACATCATAAATGGCTGCATGTGATAAAGCATGTCCAGAGGATTTGATAATCCAAGCTTTGATTTTTGCATCATAAGCTGCGCAAGTGTCCACCGTAGGCCGCTGTAAAGAAAGAATATCAAATATTTTTTTTTAGTAAAATTTAATTTAGTAAATATTTTACTTTTTGATGGTCAGTATAGGCTACTCTCTGAATCTGAATCAGTGAAATTGTCGCTGATTCAATCAGTGAGCGCAAAGTCACTGATATCTTCAGTCGAAATGTGTAGTTTCGCTGACAATCAGTGAATATTGGAAGCTTTTCATAATGACTGCCAGCATTTCACTGGTTGTCAGTGGCAGTGCCGCGCCCAGGCCGCGCCACCGCACCGACCGGTCCAGTTATTCACGTGGTGTGTGTGTGCAAGCAAATCCACGGCGGAACGAGGAAATAGAGGTTTCTGTAGAAAACTGACCTGTGTCTGAAGATTGTTTTAATTGCGTTAGGTAAGTAGTTTTCGCTTTCTGTGACTCATCTTGTTGATAACTGTGAGTCGTTTTATTTTATGGTGATCATTTAGCCATACTAAGAAATAGGTTATGAACATGTGATTAATACCACGTATTTGTTTTTATTAATAACTTGAAACTTCTATGTAACTTAAAAGTTTTAAGTAACTGTTTGGTCATACAGTGTAAATATCTGACGTGCAATGGATAATTTCGTTATGAAAGTTGTAAAAGTCCAATATGCCTTGATTACACCACAGCAGAGCCGGGCATGCCAGCAAATATTAACTCTTTCTTTGGTTTTTCCAATTTAGTTTAATGACACCAGTCCAGGAGTGGAGTTTTGAAAAGTGTAAGAGAAAGTGCTGGAGCTAACGGGAGACTCTAACACTGAATATTTTGAAAGGTATTTTAATTTGCCAAAGGCTACTGTAATACTGATTTATTTTGGTCAGTGTTCCTTGCTTTCCTTAGTCACTAAACACATTATATTTTACTCATTTACATGGCGAGGCTAGTTTGGCAGAGTGGAGGGGGAGTGCAGATGGTACATCAAAGCCATTTGCCACTCCTGAGGTTCCCTATCCAGACCTCATAATTCTGCCAGTTAGTATGATTTTGTATGTAATCTGAAAATAAAGTAACCATTTTTTCCTCACATAACTTATTGACCTATCTATGTTTCTGTTTTAGGAGGACTCTAATTTGCATCTGGGGGAAATTTGGGAAAGGAGAAACATTCAAGAAAAATGTCCAGCAATATTTGATATGGGTGAAAGGATAGAAAACTATTCTTGTTTTGTTCAGGGTGATGGTTGGTTTTAACATCTGCCTTTTTTAATAATAAAATATTCCTTCACCCATAGCAGCATTTGACTTACTTTTAAATTAATATTTACAACAAATTTGGCATACTCAACATTAGCAATTTTTTCATTTTTTGCAGTATATAATGATTATATCCTCCGAGTATTTAATTTGAAATAAAACTCAGTTGGTTTCTGTAATAAACCCTCCTTCCTGGGAAATGAACAATGCTTCTGCATTTGTTCAATTATCAAACCTTCTACCATTGGGGTAAGTTTTGTTATATCATAGAAATTTGATTCTTTTGTTCTGTGTCTGGTATTGACTTCATAGATTGACTTAATGATTTTCCCAATATCGAGTTTGGCTCAATTCTAAATTCATCTAATTTCTTCATATTCAGGAGATTTTCATGTTCTATGTACACAAGATCTCCTTTTTTAATTCAATTTATCTCCTGTGTTGGTCGAATATTTTTTGTTATCATTATGAGATTTTATTATGAGATTGATTATTTAATTGTATTCGTGAGTGCTATTTTCCTCTCTCTTTCTAAATCTTCGTCTGTGCATTTTATTTTTAATTCATGTGGTAGGTTTTTTTTCTAGAAAGTATTTTGTTGAGACTTGTGTCACTATGTTCTGTCTCATATTTCTCCACAGCTTTTTTTCACAATAGTTGTCCATAGCAATAGCAGCCTTTTTGTCAGTTTCATTCATAATACATCTTATTTTATTCACCAAAGTCTGGTTTAATCTTTCATTGAGAACATTGGCGCATCTATGGCAGTAAAATCTATTTAATTTTTTTTTTTATTTGGAATTGTTTTAATTCTTTTGAACTTATTCCTGATATTGATCTGTTAGTACCATCTAGACATCATGGTTTTTGTTACTTCTCAGTTAGTTTTATGAAATCATCAGCGCTTTGATTTTTGATGTTAAAATATAAGCATATCTTGTGAAATGGTCGACAGTAGGTGGGTATTTTTTGTTGACCGATCCTCCGTAACCTCTGATGGTATCTATAGAAACTATCTTGAAAGGGTACGTTGTTGACCTAGGTGTGACATTAATCCAAATTTTGATTTTTTCATGATTTATTCTTTGCCGATGTCACAAGTTTCACAAATCTTCTATGTTTATATTTATATTTTTCGCTGTAAAGAATGGTGTTACTTTATCATCTGCGCTCTTCCAGGTAACAATAAGTATTGTGTACATATTTTAGTAATATTTTACTAAATTCTTCTGATAATGAGTTTTTCTCTTCTTTTCAATTTTTATTATAAATTTCATTTTAGAATATTAGTTTCTTCTTATTGTTTTGTAGTTCTGTGCATCTTCTTTGATCCTTTTTTATGTCTTCTAATTTCACTGGGTTTACAATTTTTAATATGTCATCTGAGTTTCTTAAATCACCCAGTTCTTTGTTCTTGCTTTTCTATTTAAATTTTTTAAAGGTTTATGATTGGAGTGCACCAAAAATTCTCTTCCAAGTAGCCAATGGTGCCAATATATCACAACCTCTTTTATTGCCAAGCACTCAAGGTAAATTGCTTTTTTTTCCTTTTGAGCTTCACTCAATTTTTCAAAAATATGCCACTGGTTATTATCCCATTTTGTCGTTGTTTTAGTACAGCTCTGATTTCTTTTATGCATGCTCTTTTCAAATTGTTCCATTCTGAATTTACTGTATTTTCAAAATCATACTTGAGTACCAATCTGTCAAGGGAAAATTTTAGAATTTCTCTTCCACAAAACAGCGTTCAAACTTGTTTATCCATTGGCATGCGTTTGAGTGTCTTCCATTAAATATATTGATAATAAAATCATTGACAATTTTTCTCAAATTTTTTACTTCAGATATTTGTTGCTTATCTTCTAAAACTTTCTTTAAAAGTTTCTCAATTGTTTCATCTGAGGTACTCGGTACATTTTTCAACTTCTTGTAATCTCTTTCAACCTCTGTAATCTTTCTATGAAGTAGTTGTAGAATTGCAAATTTTCCCCTTTATCCAAATATACTTTTGATAGATTTTCTGATAAAGAAATCCAGACTTTCTAACTTGATCTGTGTTTTTTAAAGTATTTTTACCTTACCAAATATTTGTGTTGTAATTAGCTCCTGTGAAGGTTTGTGTTTTAGAGTTCATCTGGTAAGCCATTTAAAATTTTTACCTCAAGTGAATTAATAGCTTAGAACTTGCGCTTCTTGATACATACCATCATTCATCAATTTTATTCTGTCTTTGAAATCAGTAGCCAGGTGCCCTATCATGTCGGGTATCAGTCATTTGTTGTAGCATGGCAGATTCGAAATTTTAGGAAACAATACACAATAGTCTTTGTTTTCTTTATAAACATATATGTGTATATATACATGTGTATACATATATATGTATATATGTACATAGAAACAAGGGCATGCAGTGTATAAATTTCCAATTTTAAGTTGGCAATGCTGCTGATTTTAATTATGAAAAGTATAATTAGCAGAGGAAGCTGATTAAGTTGCCCTAAAACTTGCCAAATACTTGTAATAATACCAAATGTTTATTTGTATGTTTACTTTAAACATGTTGACAGATTTAATGTCCTTTATTTATTTTATTGTAAATTTACATAAAATCCATTGAAATGTATTTATGTATATTTAAATTATAAGAGTCCTTTCTTACTACTTTCTTCCCATCTTCCTTTTTAGAATTTGTAGTATTGTCACCAAATTGTCAATATATGTACATAAAATGAAGAGTATTAACTGCAGGCCAATTTTTCTCCGTAGTGAATTTTGAAAAGTTCCTGAACATCGGTTTTCTTCTTTGTTGTATGTTTTTCATTGGTTTAAATAAAGACTTGTATTCTCTTATCTCACTTAAAAGGCAGTATCTTCCTTTAAAATTACCGTAATTCCAACATATCTCTTTACCAGTATTCCTTTCATT
This sequence comes from Teleogryllus oceanicus, assembly GCA_964035755.1. Lineage (NCBI taxonomy): Eukaryota > Metazoa > Arthropoda > Insecta > Orthoptera > Gryllidae > Teleogryllus > Teleogryllus oceanicus. The sequence continues at coordinate 204,006,471 of CAXIVR010000001.1, read as the reverse complement.
GAAAAGCCAATTGTTTGTAAGTAAATGATGTAACAAAACTCTCCCTACCCCAAGGATAATGTGACTTAAGGAACTAAATCATAACATAGGACAATTTTTTTCTATGTGATAATGTTGAAGACAATAAATGAACATATATATGGATTGCTCATATGAAATAGAATACAGATCTGTTATTACCTCAATTTTCAATTTTTTTTCTGAGTTAAGATATTGACTCAATATCTTTTCCATAATGTGTATATTTCATTGTATTTGTTTTGTAGTTAATATTTACAGTGCTGTTCAAGAAGATCATTTTCCCATAAAATTTTTCAATAAATTTGTGCCTTATTAACTTTGACTTTCTTTATACTATATGTCGCTACCCTGTACTATACTGCACAAACCCTAAAATCCTACTATTGAGATATCAAGGGAAAAATACTTCAAATACAGATATAAATTATTTTCATATTTATGATTATATATTATAAATTATTATTATTATTATATTTATTGTATTGTATTTATCAAATTTTTATGTTTTTGAAGGATTTGTTTAAAGCAATACGTGATTTCTCAGTAGTAGGTTTTTGGGTTTGTTCATTACAGTACTGGAGAAGCGATGTGATACTTCACTGATTCAAATAAGTGAAACCTTACTTTCACTGATTGCAACAGCTATTAATTCCACTGGTTCAATTAGTTGTCACAGATTTCACTGATTCAAATAGTGAAATTTCACTGATTCAAAAAGTGAAGTTTCACTGATTCAAATAGTGAAGTTTCACTGATTCAAAAAGTGGACCCGTTTTTCACTGATTCGTTCAGTTCAATTCACTGATTGTCGGTGGCAGATTTATAACTACCACAATCAGTGAATAGTCACTGTCAATCAGTGGTTTTTCACTGATTCAGGCTGAGAGAGTAGGTATAGTAACAGTTATGCCACAAAAAAAAAACACTGTAGATCTGGCATGGTTCCTCTGGTCAACACAGGCCTGTCAGCGTTAGTTGAATTTAAGAAGAGCCAAATAGTAATTTTTCGTTCAAAGTTTCGCCGCCAAGTTTTGACGGACAATTAAATGTGGTCACGTAATTCAAGTCAACGTAAACAAATCAATGTCGAAACATTTACAAATGATATTATTTGTAGAATACAGACTGATAACTTCAGAGATGATAATGCAGAAGAACATCTTCATCTTTGCGACAGAAACGGTAGAGTTCCCGCTAAAAACAGAAACTTAAAATTGAGAGGTGAAATAAGAAAAATAGTTGTAAGCACAAAATAAATGATTTTGCCAAAAATAAATAATTTTGGACTATCATTTACCAACATCGTATTGGCCACGCTCCGCATCAGATGATTAAACACCTCATCCAAAATCATTCATTTTCCGTCTTTGATATATTAGTAAGTAGAATTAGTATAAGTAAATTAGTATTAATATTAGTATTAGTATAAGTAAATTAGTACCACGTTGAGCTCGGCATTGGAACTTTCCCATATAACAACGTAGGTTTCTTAAAAGTTTGCAAAAAACACTTTATTAATTTTTACTTCCTCGATATACTATGTACTTCCGTAGTAAAAATCTGTGATTTTTGGAAAGACATACTCTTAATTTGGGGCCGTTATATCGCAAAAACTGGATATATACTTTTTCTAGTATTTCACCTTCAGTCTGTCCGTTAGATCGTAGACCAGTCCGTGGTTAATCCTAGCACCTAAACTGTTAAGACGATATTCTCCAAAATTGATATTCCCTGATCGCTTTGAAGGAACTCTTAAGTCCTGCGAATTTCAAATAGATATATTGATATTTTATGGGTACTTTACATGGACCGGGCATCAGATATATACAGACCACCTCTCACCCGTCTCCCGCGTTTCTCATTCTACCCCCTTGGCAAAGCATAACGTTCAACTCTCCAACACTGTGAAACCCCCTCCAAGTCCTGATATTCCCTGGAAACTTCTCCGGCCTATTACAAACTTTAGATTCTCCAAACCTCTTAACATTTTCCCAGATCATATCTAAACAAATTCCAGGAGATAAAAACTAGGTATCCCGGACGCAGATAGACGTTTTTGCAAATCAAGCTACACGTTGGTCTATGGATCATCGAAGTCGCATCAAGTGGCCTCGACTGGCTTTTGGCCTATGTTGAATGCATAATCTGTTCTTCGCTTTCCTGTTCCATAGGGAGATAATGGCATACCACTCTCCCGAAACCTTGGGACAATTCGTGAAACCATTTCATGACGAAGTTGGCGGCGGGAAACATCCTGTTTGACATTTCTCTTGCGTTGTAGGTAGTAGTTACGTACATTGTAAGCGTGTCGGACCTTTCAATTGAATAGTGAGCGGCGGTGTCAGGACCAAATGTCTGTCTGTGCCTCGACGCGACCGAGCATAAACTAATGCACTTATTTTATTTTATTATTTATTTTACGCCAAAAACAGCTGAGAACCGTGTGTAATGTGCTTTGGGGAGAAGTGAATTCTGTGCAGGTTTTTATAATTCTGTGATTCCTCCCTTAAGCTATATACTAGTACAATTTTGAATACAGAGAGAAATGAGCGTTTTTTGCAGGGATTGTTAGCTCCCATGAAATAAAATCTATTTTTCAATCAGTTATAGATTTGGCTCTGACCCCTCATCATGACCTTCGGGAAGGAATTGTTCCTGCCATGGCAACATGGAGAACAATAATTTGAGTAACTATATTTCCCACTGAATTCTAGAAAACGTGCACAGACAATGAAGTTACATTTATGCCAGAAGCAAAACAAGGGGCCATCTCAGCATGTTTTGCTCAAAGGATCAGGGAAACTAGACGAAAAACCTGATCGAGATGGGGGTCATTTACTCAGAAGCTGAGGTACAATACTTGCTACAGTTTGTTTAGAACTATACAGTCCAAATGGTAAATAATACATTATCATTGTTAAAATTAATATCACTTTCCTTTTCGATGCTAGGTCTCTTATTGTACAGAAACAGTTATGCAGCAGAAAAGATTATACTTCGGACTTACATTTTTATATCGATTTTAATTGTTTGGCATCTGGCAAAGTGTTGTAAATTAATGTACAAGTACATGTACTGTATGTGAAGTTTTTGTAATGAGTTGTTGATACTGATAAATATGATTACTACGTCGCCTGATTAATATTACTACGTCGAGTGTTATAATTATAGACATCGGCGTTTACTGAAAATATATTTTTGCCCTTAAGTAAGTGGTCTAATGCGGCGTCACCGGAGGTGACACAGTCGAACGAGCTAACTTGCGCACGAGAACATTCATCAGTCATTTAAGACAAAAATCTCTCGAATTTTGTAGAGGTGCGTCAAGCTGGAAAAGCCATGTTGGTACACCGGAATGAAACATGTCAAAGGATTTATTGCTATTTAATTGCTAATTAATTGCCACAATTTGGAATTAAATAGCCACGTAGTTTCGTGGCGAAAACGGGGCAATGTTTCTACGGGTGTGAATGAATCATTTGACATGTTTCATTCCGGTGTGCTGACATGGCTGTTCCAGCTTGACGTACCTGGTCTTGTGCTATAACGTTCACATACTTACTCAAATTATTTCTAACTTTCGCAATTTTCGAAAATTCAGAGTTCAACGAATATGAGATCTGCGTCATTCTTTTAAGAGTTTCTTCTTCTATCTGTGAAAAAAATTGAAAGAAAAAATTTGGAGCCGTTTTTGAGATTTTTTTTTTATAATTTGCATTACCTTCGAACAGAAAGTACGTGAAAACTACTAGGCTTTAAAAAAAATTACATGATCTTTTCTAAAGATCTGATGTTTTAGAGCATATTTCATTAAAGACAAAAATCGCGATTTTAAAATTTATAGTTTAGCATTGTTAACTTTTTGCAATTTTCCAAAGCACAGAGTTCGCCGGAAATGGGACTAGCACCACTTTCTTTATCGTTCTTTGATACATCTGTACAGAAAAAAAAAGCTTGTAGACGTTTACGAGATAATAATTGTTTAAAAATTGTAAATGATGTTATTTCAAGATTTCCATTAATAGATAGATTTTACTAAAGAAATAAATTTTCTTGTATATTGTAGTTGTAGAAAGATGGCGAAAAATGTTTGAACATTTGATTTTTTTCAAAAATTCGAGATTTCATTGAAAATTAGATATACGCTATTCTTTTGAAGCATCCTTTACGCTATTGGAGGCCAAAAATTAATTAAATGATGATGAAGCCATATTTGAGAAAATTTTCAAAATGTAATTGAGGCTTCAAGTAAAGTACCCCCAAAATCAAAATATCCGCTTCAAACTCGCAGGGTCTCAAGTTCAAATCGATCTGGAATATTAATTTCGGGGAAAACCGTCTGGATGGTTTAGGCGCTAACGACAGACGGACAAAAAGACATGCATTTTGCCGTCAATCGATTTTTTGGTTTCAAGGATCTACAAAACATGAATTCTGAATACACATGTTACAGGAAGTAATTTACTACATACAGGAACAAGAGTTATCCACTTTTTTGTTACCAGGGCCGGCAAAAGAGTTTTAATTCTGGCGATGATTACAAACTTTCTCTTCTTACGAAGGAAGAGGAGAAAGTAAAGTGTATTGTGCACGGAACAGTAGTTTTTTTACACCTTCTCCCCACCAGCATACTAGTATACTATTTTGTTTTTCTTTACGCAATGTTATGTTCACACGGTTAACCATGGAAACCATGTAGGATTGGTTGACTGAGCTCTCAGATTTGTTTACTGCAAATATTCCCCAATGTACTGGCCGGCCAGCGGCTAAGAAATAATACCGGCGAAACCATCGGATCGAAATTCACGCCCAAAAGTAATGAAATAACTCAATATTTTAATGACTGAACATTTCAGCTGTAAAACGCTATTAGTATGTGTCATGTAATTTTGATATAAGTATTTTGTAAGGATAATGGATAACCTTGGCACAAATTATTGTCGACGTACAGGAATGATGTGCATGGTATCTAAAGACGAAGAAAGTGTTACCTATCCATTATCAGCCAGATATATCGGTGCCATTCTTAGCGAGGTCTAGATTTATTTTAATAGTTTGCACTAAGGAATAATACTAAATATATTTATTTTCTATTACCAACCTTGCAAAAGAGGCACCAAGTATCAGAAGAAATCCTTCGAGATTGAATTCAGTAGCTTTGTAGGTAGTCAAAAACAATCCGACTGATATCATCAATACCACAAATATCAATGTCCAAGACTGAAAAAGGCACAAGATGCAAATTAAAAAAATCTATAAAGCACATCAAAGATTACAAGTAGTTATTACCTATTTTAGACACTTCATAGTACAAACAGTTGTCAATTAGATCATAAATGGGTAACTAAAAGTTGTAGCGAAACAAAATAACCATATTTGTACAACAATAACTCGCAATTTTGAATTTTTCCTTTACACACACATATCTAATTAAATTCGATTAGTTCTAAATCAATTAATACATTTGCCTCACTTCGAAACAAAGTTAGAAAACCTTCGTTCGTTTCTTGAGGCTATCTATTGCTATTATATTTAGAATTACTCAGTTTCAAATCTCTATTTTTGTATAATGGAAATACCGCTCCTGCTACGAACGGGGCCACATTTGGCGTGGAGTGTCAAAAGACATTTCTTGTCACTGTCACACAATTCTTTACGCTATCACATCTTTACTGTTATTTTTGAAACTTGACAAGTCGCCTGCGGCGTGGATATCTCTGTAACTTGAGAAGCAAAACCCACGGTATTGTGGTGGCTGTACCTTCAAATACCACTTTCTCAAAAACGAAACACATTTGCATGCTTTAAATTGAATGAAATGAAACACGGCTACACTTAACTCTAAATAAAACGGCGTTCAAGTTAATCTTGTAATCCCTTAAATTCAGTCAAGCATTACCATAAGGAAAAGGGCAATTTAACGGGAAAGAAATGATCACCCGCAGTGAACAAATGATACAAAGGCAATTGTGTTTGATTTGAATAATGGTTTAATGGTGTTGGTGTGGTACGCATACAGAATAAAACAATAAACATAAGAAGGAACATAAGACAATACATAGTTGCTTAGAAGGTTGATCAAAGCGTCCAAGAGATCCACACTGCAACATCGCAAGCGATCCACAAGCGTCCACACTGAACGAAGAAATTCTGGGATTGACTGTGAAACCATTCAACGGCGACCCGTATATCCATATCGTCTGCGAATTGCCATTAAGGTCCTCCTTAAAGAAAGGTTCCACAATCAATCCCGGAGGTTCTTCACACAAGGTCTTGACCTCATGGACCGTCGGGATTCCTCAATCAAACTTCTAGTTAACTACGTGTAGCCATTATGATCCACATAAGCATTATGTATCAACAGAAGCTGTAAAATATCATTTTGCGTAGTCCTTTTCTTGCATTGTTACAATGTTAGGTATACCGAAGAGTGTTGTGGCTTGGAATTTTGTGCTTGGTTATTTTGTGTACGTGTTATTGTCAACCCAATTAATCCAGCCATTATGAATAGGAAATGAACACATTATCAAAAAGTAATTATGACATAAATGAATGTGATTTTGTTTCAGTTTTAGATTTTAAAAAAATGTCTGTAAAGGAAAAAGGAATTACGGGAGCACCAGTAGTAAAACTATCGAAAATGAAAAAAACAAAGAAGTCCATGTGGGAGGCGTGTGATGATTTTTCTGTACAATTGGGAACATTACATAAACACATTCAACTGCATAAAACTTCAGATTAAGATACCGACCAGATCCAGCAATGGATGAGAAAAAAAAGAAATAAGCTATTGGTGAAAAGATCTGCAACATCACAAGAAAGCAGCAAGGACTTTTAATCTGACTGGCGGTCACTGAACCCTACGGTACCACCAAGGAAGCTAACTTCTAATGGAACAAGGAAAAGAATAATCTAGAGTTCTCTCATACACACAGAATAAGGAAGAAAACCAATTCTTGAGACAACTTGTCGTAGGAATAGACAATTGTTTGTAAGGGGTTAGGTGCTGCTAGAAGATAGCGAGGAGGATCTTTGAAATGATTCTTTACATGTGAATTCCACATGAAGACACGGCAAAAAATGAACCTGCCAAAGCAGCAATGGCATTAATGCAAATGGTATTGCGTTGGCTGCTGTCAATAACAATTTAAGTGTTCCAGGGTAAAAAGGCATATTGGCTATGAGCCCCAAATCCCCAGGACGCTCTAAATTAGTAGACCAATGTTCAAGTACATTTTACCTCGAAAAAGCTTATAAAACTTTTTCTTTGGTAGTTGTATGTATACACGCATTTGTTCACACCCCAGTTTTCAACCTCTCAAACGCTGTGCCAACACTGAATTGAAAACAACTTCAAAAATAAGCTCTTAGGACAATTTTAAGCATATTTGGTTGGGACACGTACTCATAACGGGGAGCAACAACATGCCGGAAACGTACTCTTACAAGGCCCGAAGGAACTACACAGTTGGAAGATTCTCTGTTAGATAGCTCGATATCGAAAAGGCCTGAAACTGCAGGGAGAGAGGAGTTGAAGTGGGTGGAAGAAGATCATTGAGGAAACCAAGGCCCACACTGGGCTGACGTGCTAATGAAGTTCGAGCGCTGATGCAATTTTATAAGCTACGACATATCCCAAGTCGAGATGTCATTTTTAGCTCAGTAAAATTAGACCAAGAAATGGTCATCGAAGGAAAACATCCCGGAGTTTTGAAACTTGGCATGATCGTTTGATGGTACTTACTGCATAACATACTAAAAATCCTAAAGTGTGTGTGTGTGTGTGTGAGGGGGAGGCGTTTGAAAGAGCTTTTTCGACGTTTTTCTTTGCGTCGTATATCTCCATAACCATCAACCCCACTGAAAATTATGTTCTATACAAAATTAAAGTAGATAAAATATCCTACAAAAAAGTTCCTACACTGTTTTGTTGTAAAATTAACTATTTTAGAGTTATAGGCTTCAAAAGTTATTGTTTATGACAAGGCCCTAGTTATCTCTTATAAAAATATGTTCTGTTCAATGCACGAGAGTAATTTTAAGTAACAACAATCATGACAAGTTTCAAAACTCCGGGATTATTTCACTCCATTTGTCTAATTTGACTGGATATTTGATAACACGAATATTCACGAACAATTGCGCATCGCCATTTATTAATGTGTCGTCTGCAATAAATATAAAGATAAGGTAATTTGCTACCTATATGAAGAGATCACAAAAGTTATGGAAATGGCCAGGGAAGACAGACATCGTGTCACATCCATGATAAGATACTCTAGGATATATTAATCCTCCGTAACTAGTTTCCAGAAGAGGTTCTTTCGCCCGAGTTGGAGGCAATGAATTATTATTATTAATTATTATTATTAGTTTAACTCGTTACTGTAATGCTTCATATGTGCTCGGGTGTATTTTGGCTATTTTCTAATAACTAATGCTACTACTTTGAAAACTGATACTTTGTTCATACAGGTTTCTAATTATATTTATAAACTATTGTCCAGGATACTTCATAAGACGTTCCCATGCATATATGTCATTCTCCTATGAAAAAGAATTGGATAACCTCGTACCTTAAACATCGAACTCAAAGAGTAAAAATACCGCACTGACACGAAAGGACAATATTTACTTATCTTTCCAATTCTTTGCCGACTGAGCATGGGGTCCCGCCATGTTCTATCCTAGGTCCTATTCTCTGTTATATGTAAACGATATGCCATTGTTTATTAAAACTAGAAGAACAGTTCTGTTTGCCGATGACACGAATGTTCTTTGCAAAAAAGCAGCAATAAGTAGAACAATTTCAGAAGTTTCAAACTGGTTTCGTATTAACAAATTAATAGTTAACGAAGGAAAACTGTTTAAATGCATTTCAAATCGTTTTGCATTGTTTTGAATTTAAAGGAATCGCATGCCCACTGGAAATGAACAATATACAATTGGCTGATGTTAAAGTAACAAAATTTCTAGATCTCTCAATTCAGTCAAACCTCAAATGGAATGTACATATATCGAAATTAAACACTAAATTAAGTTCATTATGTAACGCATGCAGAATTCTTTCAAATTCTGTCAGCTTTCATGGAGCTCGTTATGTATATTTTGCAAATGTACATACCCGCCTGGGATATGGCATACTATTTTGGGGAAGTAGTACCCAAACCTTTAGATTGCAAAAGAAAATGATTCGAATAATGAAAGAAATGCCATCCACGTGATCCTTGCCAACCTCTTTTCATTGAGCTTGGAATTTTATTTATTTGCGTCAAAAAACAGTTAAAAACTGTGTATGACGTGCTATGCGGAGAAGTGAATATTGTGCACGTTTTCAAAATTCGTTGATCCCTACACTAAGCCATATACTACATGAATTTTGAAACAAAAAACGTTCGGTAATCTGGCACTGTATCCGAGTATTGTAAATGCCCGTTTTACGGTAATCCTTTGCCGAGACCGGAGTTTTGTTCGAGTTCGGCAAAAGTCGTATTAAGTGAGTTCGCGCTAAGGAGGGTGTACTGTATTTAAATAGACTTCCGAATTTACAATTGATCTTTTGCCTCCCGCACTTCTTCAGACTACGCTCGAGAAAGTCTGTCGTTGCGTTGGGATAGAAACATTGACTAACGGAACCACTCAGTAAGGAATCAGTAAACGAGGATCCACTGACGCCAGAGGCACCGCACCGCGACCGACGAAGGGCCCCGAGTAAAGACCTCCGCCCTCTCCCTAGGGTTTCTATTCAAAAATAGAATTTGAAGGAACCAGTTCTGTAACAAAATACACTTCAATGCTAAATTTAATGGGGATATTTATTATTACTGCTTCTGCAAGTGATATCATTAATTCGAAAAAACAGAATATAGTGGTGGACCAGCTTTGGCAACGTGTGCGTCTTAGCCACACTTACCGCTTGATGCCAGTAATTTGATACCTAATAAACACCTACAATTTTCGTTTGTGAACTATTACAATATACAATATACAAAAATTAAGATTTAAAACTCTTGCTTTGACCTTAGGCCATCATCATAAATAGGAACATTTGGACCTTCTGCACCGCGCTCTCCGAGATACTAGCTACGCCACTATCCGACGTCCGGCCGACTGCGAGATTTTCCTCTCATTGTCGATCGGGGAACGAGCAGCACTCTACGTCGGTCATACTCCACGCCTGGTCAGAAGATTGGCTTGAGGGAGAATGCTCCTGTAAAGACGAAGAGCAAGTTTAGTCGTGTTTGCGATGTTGGAATGTGTCATCAGAGGCGGATTTCACAGGTCAGCATTCACCGTGTGGATCCCCTGAGCAATGGTCCCATGGGTCAATCTCACCAACCGGCTTTTGTAGACATCCCACATCCATCTGATTTCGATTTCTAAAATATCGCACTTAAAAACCTTGTCTCCTTGCTTACGATGTGCTGATCAACATCTATAAATACACGCAATTTTTTAACCAAATTCCGAAAAACATTTTGGTTTGCTGCTTTCATAAGATCCGTATGGGTTTGTTGGTCGGAGGATGATTCTTATTGTTGTTAACATGGCGAACCGGCTAGCACATTCGCCTTCCACCACTGAGGCCGTGTCCTATCTCTGGACGTGTCCACACGACCCATACGAATTTGTGGTGGACAAAGCAAACTCTCGATGTATTTTCTCGGAGGTTCTGCTGTTTTCTGACTCTCATTTCACCTTTTTTCGATCACTCACCTTGTTATCTTATCGCTGTCGTCATCTTCATTAGAGGTTAGCTCATATGCCTCAAAGTATGATGAATATTAAGATTTAATGGCGCTTCAACAACTGACGCCAATGGCACCCGGGTCAAATTATTTTAAGAACAGTTTTCCCTGTTGCAGTGTCTGTTAAAACTTTTTTTTTATGCAAAGTAAAATGTATGTAAAATTGAAAATGCACGTGATCAGTTATAAAGATGGTTTGGCAGAAAAGAGCCAGATAAACATTTTAAAAGCTCCAACTAAAAAGCCAAAATAATTGGGTGTTAGTCTCATATAAGGGTGTTAGTCTCTCGAAAAAATTCTAAAAAGCTTACAAAGAGAAGATTCATTTCCAAGTATATCTGCTAGAGAACTAGCAAGGTGATACCTTCGGCGGCTATCTGTTATCTTAGAACAGTGCAGGAGAGCATTCTCAACGGAAAGATCCGTCTCGCAGTTATCGCAATTAGTGGGGTTGGTCACCACGGAGAAAATATACGTGAGAGAAATGGCAGCGACCAAACTGCAGACATGTCGGAATAATTTCCTCGCGCCTGGAGCCATGAGATGAAGACCAAGGATTTATGGGGTTCTTGATTCTCGAGAGCGTAAAATCCGAGTTCTACCATACTGCCATGCACTGAGAATAGAGCGTTTGGTATCATTTGTTGGGACTGTGGGGATGTCTACCTCAGTTTCCTTCGTGGCGAGCTTTGCTGCCTGGTCAGCCATTTCGTTTCCTATGATCCCGACGTGGCCACGGATCTAACCAAATTATAACGACGCACCAATAAATGATGAATTTGATGTTGGATGTTCCTTGTTAGAGGGTCACAGAAGGATGACATGGATTCGAGCGAGCTTTTAGAATCACTGCAGAGCATTGTTTCCTTTAATGTCATCAATTCATCGAACATAAGGGCCTCCCATATTGCACATTTCTCTGCAGTATAAACGCTGCACGAAGAGCCTATTCGAAAACTCCGCTTGGCACTATGACAGTAGAAGGTGCATCCTATTTCACCGTTTTCGGAGGAACCACCAGTGTACATGAAGTTATAGCCGGGATTTCGTCTCTTGAAATTCCGTCAGAAATGTACTCGAGGGAGTTGAGGACTTGGGAAACTTTGATAATTTAGGGACTATTTTAGGCCGGCGAAATTTCGCAAGGGAACCAAGACTTCGGGGGCGGGGGGATTCAAAAGGACGGAGAATTTTATATTGTGTTTCTGCAAAAGCGTGTAGAGACAGATACCCGGATGAAGGAGTAATGATAATCTGGGTGAGTACGATGTCCTGTGATTTGGGTAAAGGACTGCTTGGCGCGATGGAGTATTGATAACTGATACTTTTGCACCATAGGAGCCAATTACAATATCGCACGTTCGGCTCAGAGATGGTTCACCGGCCTCGGCCAAGAGGCATTCAAAGCGACTCATGCGGTAAGCGCCTGTGCTGATCCGTACACTGGCATTGTGTATGGTATTCAATGACCGGTCGGTCAAAGGAGACGCTGACCCATAAACAATAAATCCAAGATAAAATGATAGTCTAGGCGCAAGAGACATGCTCGGTCTGCGCCCCATGGGTGCGAAAAATGTTCAATGACACACCCGCTCTTCAATTTATGATTATGTTTTTCGCCAGGTTAAACTCTTGTCGACTGTCAGGCCAAGGAATGTTACGGATTCGACGAAGGGAAGCTGATGACCGTCAAGATGATTATGGAGATGGATTTTGAGGGGGAGAACTTGAATCTAGTTTCATCGCTCCACTCTTGCAGTTAGTTGAGGACAAGCTATAACATCCTCTCAATAACTTGCCTGCTCTTGAAGGAGCTACAAATGGCAAAGTCGTCAACGAGGAGCGATGTTTTCAAAGACTCTCGAATTACTCGTGTGAAGCTATTGACAGCAAGAGGGCGGGCTTTTCCGCGCGGCAGCGCCATCATAAGTGCTCACGCCGCCCGCTCCGTTGTTGGAGGGCCCGGCGGCGTTTGCCGTCCCCCGCCTAACAGGAACCAGGACGACAACAACAGCAGGGCTACGAGTGGGACTATGACAGTACGATGCGCTGTTGTCACGCATTGCTATGCACATGGCACCACCTACAAAAGAGATACATGACATCTCAAAACATTAATACTTACCGACAGGCGATGACACGCCTTGATATGTTCATAACCTTTGCTACAACTGAACGTTTTCGCCTCCGAAACCGCTTCCAGCCCTCTGATCTGCCCTCATTCCAACGACCAAATTTCTTTGTTTTAATCTAATACCTCCCGATGTTCAATTCAGTCACAGATAAACAGAAAGGGAAAAGAAACACATTCTATTGAACCATCATACGTTGATGTGTATGTGTCAAAAGTAATCGAAGGGTGGAAACAATGTTAACTATACTTGCATGCCGCGGGTACAGGTTGGCATGGCATCAGGTTTCAATTTCTTGATGTCGAAGGACTAGTGCCCGGAAGAACCGGCGCCTTGCCGCGCGTCAAGGGCGGGGGCAATGTGTTTCGCGACCTTGAATTGGGGCTCGTGCCCCTAAGATTGTTCGTTCGGCAGACATTTTCATACAGTAGGCAGGGCTGCACAAACCCCACACGAACGACAATTTGCGTCGTGAAAAGTGTGGTAATTTTGTATTTTTTCCAGTAACTTCCAGTGCGAAACGGCAACTAATTTTTTCATAGCTCTTTTAAATAGTAAATATCTTACAAAAGGAAAAAGTTCAGAGCAGATTTCGACCAGAACCTGTTTGAAGGTCCCTTGTAAGACCTATTCGTAATTGAGTGCGACCTCCAGAAGCGAGAATAAAGACGGCAATCTTTGAATACAAAAGGTAAAAAAATATTTTATTTTTAAATAGAGTGTATGCGTATTGATTCTACATATCTTACAGTTGCAATTTAAATGTATTTCAGTACATTTAAAAACTGTGACGTGATATGACGTTTTTATTGTGCTATTCGTACGCAACGTATAAAATTGAGTACCAGCAGTCATCCTGACTGCTGCTGGAGATGGTCGCTGTCGGGGATTTCCCGTTATTTGTTTTACCGCAGGTGACCGATATCTCCGGGGGCTGGAGGATCGCTCGATGTGAGTCTCGGAAGTAGACGGGACTTCGATGACGGATTTTTGTTCGGAGGCGATATCTGATTTGCAGAGATTTCCATAAGGGACTCAGTAGAAGTCATCGGTGGCTGGTGGAGGTTTTTGTTAGATTTTTTATACTTTGTAGGTATTATCACTTTTCCACCTTGTATCTTCAGGGAAGTCTATAGGCGACACCTGACAACTGAAGAGCGCTACTAGAGCGGAGGCACGTTGTTCCCCGGAGAAAGGTAGGGCACTGGTTGGAGTTGGCTGGATGGTGGCCTTCACAATTGACACAGTGGGGTGTCGTGCAGGGTCACGGGTCGTGCACTGATGTATCGCACTTTCCGCACACTGGCCTCTCCGACAAACATCGTTGTTGGTTATGCCCAAACCTTTTGACACTTGAAACAGCGCAACGGGTTTGGTACATTCTATCGCACATGGTTGTAGAAATCACAACTGATCCTTTTCGGGAGAGAGGGACGGTCAAACGTAAGGATCAGGGTCGAAGTAGGGATCAGTTTCACCTGCTGCTTCCTTTTGATCCTATACATTTCAGTGACGCTCTGATTCTTCAAAACGGATAAAAGATCTTAGTCACTCTCCGAAGCGAAGTCCTCCTGGTTAACCACTACCTTGCATAGATTCTGGGTTAAGCGAGTCGTCACTACCACCTGAAGCTCGGCAATCTGCTTGGTCTTTAGTATTTTCTCAATTTTCTCATCGGTACGTGCTTTAAAAAGAATCATTCCATTAGTATGTCGCACGACCACTTGGAGCCTCCCGTATGTTTCCTCTGTGGCTCGGGCTTACGCTTTTACAAGTTTTCCCTTCCTCGGAGCATGCCATGAGGAAACGAGGCTTTTTCGGTGTCTTTAAAAATGTTTAAATCAATAGTTCCTTCCATACATTGCCTCTTCCTTTGGCAAGAGGGCACGGTGGGGGGGGGGGAGTTTGGTATCCAAACTATGGATAGTAAATCATCACCGTGCTCCTCGCCCACCATGGAGTCCAGCAAGGGGACACCCCACTGGGGGCCAAGGCTGACATGGAGATGTAGAGGGGGATGTCACACCGCTGCACCGCCGTGGATCGCCCGCTCACCAGTGGGTTCAGTGCAAAATCTAGTCCGAGCCGATTGATCAAGGGTGGGTTAGATCCCGACCATCCATCTAGAAGAGTCCGAGAGCAAAGCAAGTATACTGAAGCTACAAGGAATGTTCCCCAAAATACATAAACAACGTATCTTTAGGTGCAAAGCTGCAACATAGCACAAGGGGAGTATTTGGGAAACAGACAGACCCCTCAACCGCCACTACACATTCACTTCGACATGGGTCAATATGCACGGCAAACACATGGACGGGCGTTCAGCATATAGGGGGGACAGTGAAATAGAAAGGGTAGAAATGAAGAGACAGGATGTAATAAAAAACGAAAATCAACGATTGGGGAAATAAAAATCTCGATTGAAAGAAAGAAATACTTGAGAGCTCTCTCTGCATCCCTCCCCCCAATCAGGCCGTGGACCGACACACCTCGACGGGTCATAGGCTTCAATATCCTACTAAACCTTAAAAAGTGTGTGACGCACGCATGTTTCTTTGAGCTCCGAAATCTTACGATAAACATTGATCTCAAAGAGTACTTGCCATACTAGCATGAAATAGCACTAAATCATCTCATCAATTTAATGCCAATTGGGCATCGAGTCCCTCAGAGCTCGATCTTAGGCCCTGTCCTCTTTCTGTAAGCGAATAATACGCTCTCGTTCATTGCAAACGGAAGAACAGTCCTCTTTGCGGATGATACGTATATCCACTGCAAGTACGAAAATATTCCTTGGAACGAATTCAGATGTTTCAAATTCATTCTGTAATAAGAAATTAATTGTAAACGAAGCACAATCACTTTCAATGCATTGCATGTTTTGCATTTGAAACCGACAACTGCATACGCCATTGAAAAAGAACATTGTTGGAATTCTGATTTGGTGGTATTGTTCTTATGAGAAGAAATAAAAGATGTCATCTTCGTCAACATAATACGTTATTATGTTGACGAAGATGACCTCTTATTTCTCCTCAAAAGAAGAACATGCAATTGGTTGACCTTAAGTTAATATTTGTGTGTTTCTGAATTTAGTGAAACTTCAAATGAAATACCCACTTAAATGAATTGAACACTAAATTCATTTCATTATGTCACGCATTCCAAATTCTTTAAAATTCAAATAGCCTCCGTATAGCTCGTACTACACCTATTTTGTAAATGTACATTCCCGTCGCAAGTATGGTATAATATTCCGGGGAAACACACCCTATCATACCAGACTTTTACATTACAAAAATTGGTCGAATAATAAACGAATGCCATCCACGTGATTCCTGCAAGTCTGTCTTCATTGAGCTTGGAATACTAGAACAGGCAAGGATACGAGAAAATATAAAATGCAATTAAAACACCGCGTTTGCAACAAAACATTTTACAAAAATCCCAAATTAAAATGGACAACACGACCGAAAGTAGAAAACACAAGAAGTCTTAAATTTTAAATTCCGCTTTAAAAGATAAGTTTTGGGAACCGTGTAAGGGCATATCAAATCTCATTCAGATTGAAAATAAAATCCTGAACTACTTCCGAATATACGTAAAAGTTGTTATTCATCACTCATCAATACCAATATTGTCATTTCCATCGGTAGCGAGATACCTTCAAGATCGTCAGAGGTAAGAAAATGTAGAGATGTAGAAAATGTAGGTATAAGGAACTGGTAGGATAAACGGCAAACATCTTAAAAGTCTTCCATAACTTTGCTCTCTCTTGTAATGGGCCATGGTGCTCGGTACAGCGTTATCTGAAATCCCTGGTATGTTACCAAGAGCAAATGAGCTTCCTTCCTTAGATCCCGACTTCAAGGACAACTTGCAAAAGTGCATAACTCTAAAAAGGGTTTCTTCAACAATAATTGTAATTGTTCACTTTTTTCGGTAGCGATTCACAGCGAAATGAGAAAACAAGGCAGTTACAGATACAATGGATCACATCTCAACTATATCACTCTGATATAGTTATATAATAATAATAATAATAATAATAATAATAATAATAATAATATGCATTTAATAAGCAATAAAAATATGCATTTAAATTGAAATCTGGTGACCAGTGATATTTATTTGAACACTGAAAGTAATTACTTTTTTTAGGTCTCTTGGCTATCGTTACTGGGAGATAAGGGATGTTGAGAAACAAGATAAGTTCCTGAAGTTCCTGATATCAGGAATATCGCATTGATATTGTGCCATAATAGTAACTCCATTAAAACGTCACTCAACTAAACCACATCCTGTTGGCATAAGTGAAGCTTGAAACTGGATTGCAAACGTTATCAATTTGGGTGACACCCAATGCTGCTCGTGGCCCTGTGGCAGGACTAGACTTTTCTACAAAAGATTTTGAAGCAAGACAGAATAAACCCTACTGGCATACTTCCAATTGATTTTTGGTGATTACTTAACGAGGCATCTTAATTGTTAATGTTGTTATTGTTGGATCATTGATAATGCGCACTGTACATATTAGAAAAAAATGTAATACATAATAAAATATATTACATTACTGTCAATAGACAGATGGTTCCAATGACAGCATAAACTTGTGTTGCTACTTTAACGGCTGTTAAGTAACGATGTCAGTTGAACCCGACTATATTAGGTAATCCCACAAGTAATTAGGAAATTCTCGAGATAAATTCATCAGTGTTCCAGTTGCGTTTGAATGCCACGCATTTTCTCTTCAGTTAAAACGTGACGCTTACGCAGTTTTTTGTCCACGAGTATTTCTTAACTCCTGATTTTTTTCACCGGCTTTTCAATCGTATTCCGTAGAGATCTGATTCCAGGAAACGCCCTAATAAATTTCGACCGGGAGAGGTGGCTCAGTGCATCAACTGATGTCACTGCAGTGCCTCTGAACGGGAGGTCCTAGGTTTGAGTCCCGGCAGTGGCGAGATTTTCGACACTAGCTTGTCAGCTACGTCGAATTCATTAGCTGTCTGGAGGAGAAGTCTAGAGGCAGATTGCTCTGATCGGTAGTTTTCCGTGGTTTCTCCGATCAAAACCAGATAAATGCCGGAGTAGTACCCTAACAAACGGGCCACGAACCTCGCGCGATCTTTCCAACCTCTTCCTTGTCCTATACTCTCCCCTTACACACACACTAACATGCACTACAACCCCACATTCAGGGGTAACGGGTCGAGAGCTTAATATGCTTGTCCGATCTGGGGAAGTTCTCCACTGGTGGGAGATACCTGGTTGGGGAAAACCCCGCTAGCCGACGGTAGGTCGGCGCCGGATCTCGCCATCCAGCGTGGGAAGAACACCTCCACCCTCAGAGGAATAACATACGCTACACTTACGGGACTAATGACCTCAGTAGTTGACGCGCCCGGAATCACTAACAACCAATCAACCAACCTTAATAAATTTCAGCAGACACTTTCTCGCAGATTTGTATTTTACGTATGTGTCATACACCAATACTTATGTTCGAGAGTGAACTTGGAGCGAGCCATCACAAGCCGACTACTCAACAGACTGGAAAGCATGCCTTTTCCAGGGCGAGACCTTTTAAAGTTCCCGGCGACGCACAGTGTGTAATTTTGACGATCTAGGAAGAAAAAATTAATAACTCCCTTCGAAATGAATTTCTTCTAGTTTTTGGAAGTCTGTTGTGTAAACAATGTACAAATAAACAAATTTGCTTGTAGAACGTAAATTTTTACGAAATATTTTTTAAAATATTAAGGAAATTTGAATACTTGTTTTAGCCTTCATGAGAGTATACGTTTGTCCAACGTTGCATTTGTTGAATATTATGGGACATAATATTTGAATTTTACAAAACATACTCTGCAAGAACAATAAAATGAAAGTATACAAGAATAAAAAGTTGAAAATGTAAACATTATAACAAAAAAATAAAATAAGAGGAATGTACGAAAATACTCAGAAATTAGTTTGAATCACTACTCGCGTATTCTTCTGAGTATATTTATTTTGCCTCATTCCTTTATTTTAATAACATTAAGAGTTCAGGTTTCACTTTTTTCGGTTCAGTTGCAGGTTTAGCGCCTAAGCTGGAAATGAATCAACGGTTCAAGGTCTCTCACTTGCTGCTCTATTTTCCCAACTTCTTAAGTTATTAAATCTACAGTGTTTTTTTTTTTTTTTTTTTTGGCAAAAATGAATTTAATTGGTCTGCAAAATCTTGTTGAAGAAGGTGCTGGATTTTCCCAAACAATAGTTTTAATCTCATCAGCTCCATTGTAAATTTGTATCTGGACCATTGAAATACTAAATAAACTTTCGTCAGTGTTGTTCATCAGAAAATTTTTGTTTATACCTGTTTTGTTCAGACCCATCACATCCCCACTTGATTATAATTTCAAAAGATGTAGTTTGAAGCGAATGTAAAATCTCTGTCCCTTTTTGAATTGTAAATGTCCGTGCCACGTATGGTCAATCAATGCTTGAAGGAGAATTTCAGCCGATCTTTAAGTAACTGTAATTTCCGCTGGATAGCATAACAGTTTCCTTCCTTCACTTTATGATAGGGGATAGAAAAACAATTTGAGTCTTTTGCTTGTTGGCGTATGCGAACATACTGGCGGGTTGAAAGACTGGTATCCACCACCAAAGCAAGTGCGTGATCAACTGACAATGATGGCGGCTTTTGAAGAATGGATCTTCGGGCTTTCTTAATTGTAGTTCCCCTGTTGGGGGAGGCTTCAGAGAGCTCCTTAACTATAGCTGCCGAATCTCTTTTGCCATCCTTCCTTAGTTTCATTTCAGTGGCCATGGATAATTCTTCTGAACTAGTAGGATCCAAACGAGGTTTCAATTTTAGGGCTTTAGCTTTATTCCCACAGCTTTTGAAGGGCTTATTAGGTCTTCCAGCTCTATTAATTTTTACATTAATTTGCGATGGGCCTGGGACTGCCTCTAAAATATAATCAGGAAATGAAAGAGTTTCTTGCAGCCAGGACGAATTATATTTTAGGAACTGTTCTTTACTTCCCACGGATTTTTGCCATCTGGTTTCAAATGTTTTTCAAATACATCTAACATATGGCTTCATTTTATCCAACAATGCCTTTTCAGGTTCTATAATACCTAATTCACGCAAACAACAGTTAATACACCTTCAAATTTTTCAACAATTTTTTTTTACTCGTGTATCAAATAACGACATACGGGAAACTGGAGGAGCCATTCTGTAAAAAAAATTATATTCGTTAGATAAGCAGATATAAGCAGCTAGTCTTTTCACGATCAAGAACCTAAAAGTACTAGTTTTAAAATGTATATGGCCAGAAAGGTGTATAATGGTGTATAATACACTAAAACTCTAAGTGAATTTAGAGAACTTGCAATACATTTAATATAAATCACTCACCTTTTCGATTAACGTTTTTAGGCATAACAAAAGTCAATAACTAAATAATATTCACATAAAAATGATTGTAAAACTATGAAAATTACTTCTGGTTGGCATACAAATCACAGAATCAGTCAAGAGGTATATCACGACCAAGGGAACTTTGCGTACTGAAAAGGGTCATTCGGAGCTGAGTCCTGCCGGAGCGGCGATGGACGTGTTTCAACATGCACCACGGGGTTCATGTGACCTTCACGAGAAAACTAACAACGTTCCCACATAGCTGGGACATACTACTACACAGAAACCTAACAATTTTACTGTTTCAATTCAGTCCAAAATTTAATTTTTTCCTGCTAGATGGCCAAAATTACACACTGTGCGACGTTCGTGGCGAGTGCCGGCCCGCCGGCCAAGCAGAATTTTTCACAATGGCGGCACCCCAATTAATTCTCCTATTCTCTGAACACCAGAATCATTCCCGTGAAACACTGGTGTCCAAACAATTGAAGATATTCTGGCTCATTTGCTGGTTTTTGCTTTCAATATGACGAAAATTTTAAGTCGAAATTTTGATCGCAGAGATGACAGCTCAAAACACAAACAGGCTGTTTGTAACTGTTAGTTATGTGATATAAACTGAGTGAGAGTGAGTTAATTTCATAATGATTGTTCTACTGCAGAGGTAATTCAATGGGATAGTAGTTCCCTCACTAAGCACCTGATGATGTAACATAACTAGTTACGAAACGTTGTGCAATTGCTGAAATAAATGATTGTCATAAAAAACTTTGGATACTTTTATTTGCAAACATATATTGACAATCAAAAAGAAATATTGATAATGGAGTATTACTCCCCAAGCGAAAAAAGCGTTCAACGCCCCCAAGGAGCTTGGAGTCGCATTGCGTCAACTTGGACGCAACATATATATATATATATATATATATATATATATATATATATATATATATATATATATATATATATTTGAAATGGAAATCTGCATTGAAACAGTTTTTCCTTCATTTAATATTAATTTGTTACTACGCTTAATATTAATTTGAAACATCTCTAATCGTATTACTTATTTAGTCTTGTTTGTAAAGAATATTCGTATCATCAGAGAAGAGATTGATTCTTCGTCTTTTAATAGACAATTCTTATTGTGGATAATGGGAATTATAGACTAAATTGGCTTGCAAAACAAGAATGACACCGGCATTTTTTTCTCGAGTTTTGCTGTGGGTGTACAGAACAAACATTGCCTATTTTGGTTATATTATTCTTAAAGCGAATATATATATATATATATATATATATATATATATATATATATACACACACACACACACACATCAATGAATTGTATATTATTCATAAAGCTTTTTTAATCGAATGACTGCCAAAACTACGAGGTGCATTCAATACAAAGGGCTAGGCAGCCAAAACCCATTGTGTAGTTCTTTACTTAATTTTAATTATTAGCACACTTAATCCGCTTTGAATTATCGTGAGCCGAAATCTAAAGTGAAGATAAGGAGTAAACACGCCGTGCTTTAATTTAATTTTCTTTCATAAAGTGTCAAGCTACTGAAACAAACTGAACCAAAGAATTAAGGTGAAATGAAGTAAAGCTTCGCAATGATTTACATTTCGTGAGCAATGATTCTTATTTTAGTTCTATGCAGACTGCTGCCTATGGCAATTTGAGGACATCACTGAAACACTGCGTGTGTATGTGTATATCGTGGAACCTGGATAACTCGAATTTCGTCCTTTCCTTTCGCCTACGGCACTCTACACATCTGAGAATATTTACCATAAAAATCGAATATTACGAAAAAAGAACCTCGATTTCTTCAAATTTGTGCTGCTTTGTTAACCGATTTCTTCTTTCTTTTTGTGAGTTAACCGATCACTGCTTGCAATTCATTTTCTTAATATCCTGGCCACCGAGACTTGCCTAAGTGGTGTCATTTCCGCTGCACCGCGCCACCTCTCTACGCC
This sequence comes from Teleogryllus oceanicus, assembly GCA_964035755.1. Classification (NCBI taxonomy): domain Eukaryota; kingdom Metazoa; phylum Arthropoda; class Insecta; order Orthoptera; family Gryllidae; genus Teleogryllus; species Teleogryllus oceanicus. Next base: position 203,984,164 of record CAXIVR010000001.1, on the reverse strand, counting down.
CCCCCGCCTAGCGCAAAAAATTACGCCACAACTAGAATACGCTGCTAATTTGAATGATACCGTTCGTGTACGCGCTACGTATGGCCATTTGTTTGCCTTCATTACCTTTTGAGGGAACATTCATAACTGTTTATTATTTTGTGAAATTTTACACCACTTTGGAGAAAATAAACAGTGCACATATTTAAAGAAAGCGGTTTCGACAGTCAAATAATTTCGACTCATTTATCTCGAACTGCTGGTAAATTCTTCCGGTAAATTAAATTCCATTTGTAGAAATTAGACCGTTTTCATTTTCCCTTCGCCTTCGAGATATCAAAGTTCCACCGTTTACTACAAATAGAAATATAACACTACACGTACATATAGGAGGAGAGTTTAATAATAAAAATTAATGATATATTGTATTTGAACAAATATTTGAACGGAATTCACCTTTTTTTCTAATCTGAAGATAAGAGTGAAAATTAGTATGAAGATAATGGCTGTAGATTTCGTCATTGTGTATCTGGAAGAAATAAACATGCACAATTAATATAAAAATTATCATTGATATAATAGAGTACATAATTAGGAGGTATATAAGGATATTAAAATTTTGCATATATACAATTTCTGCCACGAGTGACCAAAGCATGAATATAACAAGGTATGTACAATTATGAAAAAACAAAATACACAAGCGAAGATGTTACACGCTTCCAATAATCACAAATGAGTGATCCTTCTTTACAAGTACTGTTCATTATTAAGATAAAAGTCGTTTTAATCTCGTAAGTAATTAAAATTGTAATAGAATTGAAACTAATTATATCCTATCATAAGAAGAATATTTATCGAAAATTCTAGGAAACGAAAAACATAAAGGGGAAAACGAAGAAATGTGTCTTTCTATACTTACAATACTTTCACACAGTAAAAGGTCACAAATATTGAAAACCTCAAAGGCAAATAATATGAAAATAACCTTTCCTCGGTGTCCAAACACTTGCTTCTCACGGGTTGTAACGAAGTTAACTTTATTACAAGGTTCCGCATAGGAAATAACTTGTAATAAAAAAAAATAATCACTAATTCTAAAATATGACAGCTTGTGAAACGGAAAACAGAAGTACAAGAAATTAATGTTTCTGTTCTTCCAGCTTTCTTCTATGAGGCAGAAACAGCCTGACTGCGTAAAGAATCTCTACACCAGGACCAGTCGCGATTTGTCTATCATTAAACGGCTCAAAATTATGGAATGATGTGCATTAAATATTGCTATTGCGATGTCTTCCAACTTCCACTCTAACATGAGGCATTATATATTGGCGTTGGCAAACACAATTATATGGGGCTTCATTATGTGTTCTTTCTATTGAGATATGTTTGAAATCATTTCAGAAAAGTAATTTTCTGAAATTACTTACACTTAATTTTTACATTAAACTTTACACTTAATTTTTACAGTAATGATAAGAGCTAGAAGGTTGAAATAACACATTCACAAATCGTTATGTTGAGATATGAGCTAAATTTCAATTCTCTTACTTGAATACTGTGGAAACAATAAAAAAATCTGGACTTTTTATTGCACCCTTGTGTTTTCGTCATTATCGTTACAATATTAACCACGGGCCATTGTATGCCAGCTAACTTTGAATTATCCGGCCATGAATAATCCAGCTAACTTTCTCAGAAAGTTCAAAACCTGATTTTTCTAATGAGATATGTTTGAGATAATTTCTAGAAGGTACTTTTCCGTGAGAGAAGGCTGAAAATAATACATTTTGTATATTTTGATATTTGCCCAAATATATTTTAAATTTAACTTGCAAAGTAATGGTAATATCTAGAAGGCTGAAATTACGCATTAAGCAACAATGTAATGTTGATATATTATGAACTAAGCAAAACTCTTTTTCAAATATTAGGGAAACTATTTAATGATCAACGGCAAAATTGATATCAATTGAATTGAATTGATATGAATTGAATAGAGCGGAAAAAATTGTGCAATTTCTCCGGAATTTTCCTTCACCGATATTACTAATTAAATGAAACTGTGCTCACTTGTACAAATTTTTCCGCTCTACTATCACATCTCACTACTAGTACCTTATACCACCACAATATAGCATTATTTTTTCATGCAAAATTTCAAACTCCTAGCTCTTACGATTATTGTAAAAATTAGCTGTTAGTTGATTTATGCAAAAAGACAAAATGGTTTAGAGAAAAGTACTTCTACGAAATTATTTACAACATATCTCGTTAGATTGATAACACTTAGAAACTCCTAGAATAGGGAAATTCTTTGTACCTGCTGGCGACGTCAAATAGGCGAAACTTGGGAAGGGAGGGAGGCAAATTTGGGCGGGCAAGACAAAAATTCATTTAATCAACTAACTACGAAGTGAAATATTCGTTTTAAAGTTCGTATAGAACTTTATTATTATTATTATTATTATTATTATTATTATTATTATTATTATTAGTATTATTGCACATTCTGGCTAACGCAAGATCTCCCCCTCGCCCTGCTCTCACCGGAGAATATTCTCATACCCAGGAGAGTCAATTCATTCAGTCGCTGGCGCAAGTACGTTCTCCGAGAATAAAATGAGAATGGAAGAGCCCTCTACAGGATACGCGAAAAACAATCATTCGAGTACAACTATTGACGCGCTACCCTCGCTTGCAAGAAGTCTTTTTTATACTCAAGGTAGATTTTCAACTACTAAGGTCATAAAGCGACCACTCTAAGTAAACACTGGGTACCCAGTGTTCCGGTTACGGTATACAGACATAGACAAACATCCATGCCCCGGGCGGGATTCGAACCCGCGACCCTTCAGGCGCGAGGCAGCTACGGCTCTTCAGCCTTCGCGACGTCGGCGTAAGAAGCCTTCGGGCGGCGACTTTTGGCTGGTTTGGTTTGTTTTTTCGTGTTTCCGGGCGCGTCAACTGCTCTGGTCATTAGTCCTGTTAGTGTAATGCATGTTTTTTCTCGGGAGATGGCGGTGATCTTCCCCCGCTGGATGGCGAGATCCGGCGCCGACCTACCGTCGGCTAGTGGGGTTTCCCCCTAACCAGGACTCTCCCACCAACGGGGCACCGCTCCAGTCCGGACCAGCTCTAAGCTCCCGACCGGTCTCCCAGAATATGTGATAGTGTGGTGCATGTTAGTGTGTGTGTGTAAGGGGAGAGGATAGGACAAGGAAGAGGAAGGACAGATCGCGCGCGGTCCGTGGCCCGTTTGATAGGGTACTGCTCCGGCATTCGCCTGGTGTTGATCGGAGAAACCACGGAAAACTACCGATCAGAGCAGCCGGGCGCTAGAATTCTCCTCCAGACAGCAGCTGAATTCGACCTAGCTGGAAAGCTAGTGTCGAAAATCCTGCCGCCGTCAGGACTCGAACCTAGGACCTCCCGGTTAGAAGCGCTGCAGTGACATCAGTTGATGCACTGAGCTACCGCTACCGGTCGACTTTTGGCGAAATGTTAGATTACTTTGTTAAATGGAAAAATAACCATTTCGAATCATTCTTCACTATACAAGTATTTTTCACGCACTTCTACTCTTCACTCATATTGATAATTATTCTATAGTACTCGAAGTATTAAGATGTGTTTAACATTTTACATTAATACATTTTACATGGTTATGGAAATTCTGTGAAGTTTGCAATATTGGTGGTAGGAGGGGCACCGTCCGCCTACGAACAAAACCTCAAGAAAGACGCAAAGTTGGAAGACATTGCCATGGCGGCGAGTAATAATCTAACGGAGAAAATTCCAATATTTTAATCCATTTGAATTTTAAGCTGTGTTTTTACCCTGATCTATGCTAATTATCATTTTCATTACCATTTCCGGTGCGAGAATTTGAATTATCAACCCTTTCGCCTTATGCTCACGCCCGAAGTTTGAAGCCAAGAAAGCAGCATACAAGCCAATATCACAGGGAATTCCCACCGTGTACTGGGTTTCTCAAATTCGATTGGCGTCGTGGGAATTTCAAATGAATCAGAAATGTTTAGAGCAATCTTAATTTTAACCTTTTCATAACTGAATCTTTCTTAGATGTTGCTAGCTTTTGTATATTGCTGTATTTAACTGCAATCAATGTGTTATTAATGTTATAGTTTTGAGACATTTCCCTCCACGTATTTTTCTCTAGATCTCTAGGGCAATACGTATGTTTTGGAGGGTCCCTGATACCGAAAATTTTAAACGTCTGTTCGTCCGTCTGCCAACAACACTAGCACCCCCTCCCGATATTCCCTAATCGATCTGGCCGAACTCTAGACCCTTCGCAACGGATCTTTTGATTTGGGAGTGGGGGATACTTTGCTTGAAACCCCTTTAAATTCTCAAAAACTTTAAAAAAAATGGCGCCAAATTTCTTAAAGATTTTTGTTCGAATAGATCAAAACCTTTCTTCTCTCCACGAAGAACTATATTGATATTACATCTCCATTTTTGAAGGCAGTGTACAATTCATTGTCAATGAAAGAAACTTGTCATTGTTTCATGACTTTTGAAATATATCCATGTGAATTATTCGCACCGGACCTACTCAACTTCATGTCGCGAAATGACAAGCACCGAGGTCGAGCAAGCGATTGTGGCGTTGCTTATCTAGCCGAAGTTCCTTTCTTTCCTTGTACATTTAATCACTTGAAGTACATTTAATCTCAATGGAACTTCTACGACTTATCGGTCACCCTTCCCGTTCGACATCGAAAGTATTGTTTAGAAGAAACTTGACGATTGCCCGGAATTCACACTGATCTTCTAGCTGGCGTGATGATAATATTTTTGGAAGCATGTTACGTTTTACATAAACTTGGTCATTTTTTGTAATTATTTGGAATAAATGTTAAAAACTAAATGTTTAATGAAACTACGACTGTTTAAAAATATAATTTTCCTCACACATAGACGAAGTTCAATACGGAAGTTGTCGAACCCTGAAAGGGTTTTTTTTTTTTTTAACCCAATGAAGACTTCCCAGTTGAGTATTCTCCACAATCATAACTGGTGATCCTACAGAATGACAAACTTTCTCGTAGTAGTTTTCTAATTTCCTTGGTGTGGACTGATTTTACGGTCTTGCCCCATCGTCTGGCCAGTTACCATCTATCGCCGCCTAAAGTACATTTTCTTGACATTTTCTCAATTTTTCGATTTCCTAATAGTAAAAACAAAATATTATTTTACGAATATTAAAGAAAAGTAAAACCTCCTTACAAATGGCAAATTTTCATTGAAAAATTTGAAGCTTTATCACAGAAAATGTTTGAGTTTTCGAAAACTTCATTTGAAGTCATTTAAGGCACTTTAACTCGCAAATGCAATAGTGTTTACAAATTGCTAGAAATGTGCATATTAACGGAGTGAAAAATATATTTATAAATTACATTTGTTTATTTTTTGAAAAAAAAAAAAATAATACAGCAAAATGAATTTCATGCCATCTTAAACAGCGCAATTAGCAATCTATACGAAAAGTTTGAAGAAACAATTTGGAGCTATTTTTGATAAAACGGCATTTGAGCGTTTCTGAAAATGCGGAATTTTGACCTCATTTGAAGAGAAAACTGTTGAGTTTTCGAGAAACTTTATACGACATTTAAAGCAGATGTACTCATAAATACAATAATGTGACGAAATTTCCGCTAATGTAACTATTAACGACGTGAGAGACAAGTCAAAAAGATTACATTTTTGTAATCTTTGAAAACAAAAGAATAGAGCAATACAGCGTGTTTTTAAGAATATAGCAACTGCCGATTCACGAGCTATAAAGACCCGCATCACGACCTCAACACTCTTAGGAACCCATTAAGACCGCCCGGCCCGGCACCTGTGTTTGTTTCACCTGTGCCCATTGCAAACGGCCAGCTCGGCCCGACTCCGTCCGGTAACGGAAAGGTTCGCACAGCATGCTTCCCCGAGAATTAAAGGCTTCCACAGACCGGCGCGGTAGATCCGCAGCGGGTGTGGCGTGGAAAGTTCCGTGCTAGATGCGACCACGGAATTCCCGGGACCGTTTGCACCAGCGCGTCAATTATGAGTCAGCGTTTGGTGATGGTTGGCAGGGTCGCTCGACCGAGAGGGGAGCCAAGACTCCCGAACACGGGCGGACTTCCACGAAACTCGAGCTGCAGCGGAAGAAACGCGTCTGAGTGTGTAACAAATTTCGCGCCGATTAAACGCTGCCAATCCATTGTCGCGACGTTCACCTGCCGCGCAGGTCTGAACGTGCTCATAAGGCAACACGTGACGCGAAACTTCCGCTGCGACTAATCCGCGTATGCTGCGGATCTTCCGCGTCCGTCTGCGGGAGCCTTAAATCCAGTGGAGTCGGTCGGCCATAACGGCGCGTCAAGTGGCCTTGGAAGGTGTTGACGTGCTGTTCCAGGTGTTGACGTGATGCGGTCTTGCGAGCGCATGTTTGCGTCTCGCCTCATTCTCCATCTTCCTTCTTCGCTTGTCCCAATGCAGTCACAATCACTGAATGACTCACGAATATCAAAGGGGAAAGTAAACAATATTTTGTAAGTTAATACGCGTCGTTTATCCCAATACTTAGCTGTGAAAATTTATAATACATCGGCACACAAATTATATACGCGAGCAGGTTTTAATGTCCTTGGTTAAATGCGACAGAATGAGTACTTTTGGGGATGTTCCTACATTTGTTCGTGAAAATTTTACCCTGTTCTTATACCAAGCCGATTTAAATGTTTTCTATTTTCGAAAATTCAGCGGTTTTAATAAAATCGGACTTTTACCATGTTTGTGTTATCTAACCTGTAATATTCGAACAAGAAAATTAAAGAAAATTTTGGGAGAAACATTGAAAAATGTTAAAAATATGGTACGAGCTTCTAATGAAGAACTGAAGAATTTTTTAAAAAAAAAATCCTTTAAAATCTGTAGGCCTTGAAGTTGAGCCAAATCGATTTGATAGATTCCAATAGATTTGGAAAAGAACCTGACGATTTCGGTCTAATATTGTTCACAGAATTTGTGTTTCCTGCGATTAGATTGTTCTTGTTCCCACTCTTCTTCCTCCGCAGTTAATATTAGCAATTCCTCTTCGGAAGGATCAACTCAAGCATCAGTTCTTCTCCATTGCTTCTGGAATAAGCGACGCTCCGTGCCAGGCCGTCTGTAATGGACAATTGCAAGCCGCGTCGAACGGCGCCGTGGCGCACGGGGTTGTCTAATGGGTTCCCTGCTTTAGCCGTTATGTCACAGTAGCACATTATGATTGAGCGAATATTGTTAGATATAACCAGGCCCCCTAGACGATCAACAGAGTGGGGGCTCCTCCTTTTGGTAATTAAACAAAAACAAAAAAATGCACAAAATATTAATTGTTAAATAATTTTAATAATTATTTAATAGGCGCTTTTTTAATTTCCTTAAAATTTTTTAAATTCTGAATAAAATAAGTATATTTAAAAACTATTTAACTAAAAATTGCTTTTCCATATTTATGAACTAAAAAATGTTTAAAATTTTACTGGGGCCCTTATGGTATTTTATGACTATGCCAGTTTGAATCCATTCCAACCATATCAAAAACAACTACCTTTACAACAGTATATTTTGACTTTGCTATTTTTATTTTATACTTAATTTAATTTTTAAATATTTTTAAAAAGTTTGGAACTGAGTAAAAATTTAATAGTACTTCCAAAAAGTAAATTATAAAAGATAGTCATTTTCTTGTCTGTGATGAATTTTCATATATCTGATTTTCATACTAGCTCTAGAAGTGACATCAGGGAACGAAAGCAGACTCCTCGACGTGGATAATCGAAAATCTCCTCGATGTAGACTGTAATCGCCTCCTATATTATTTCAGTTGTATACATACCTTTTGCGGCTTTCACACGCAACCGATTTTTATAAATGACGTCTCTAAAGAAAGAGAATTTCACGGAGTCGTGACGAATTGCACTTTGAATTTAAAATATGAAGGATTTGATTTAAATATTCTAACATCTAAATATTCACGTCAAATGCAATCAGCAACATTCGGCCGAATTTGTTTAATCTATATTGTTACATAACTCATAAACAAAGAGTGTTAGGGCCTTAAAAATTAAAATTGTGAGACCAAAGGCCTCAAAAAAATGTTCCCCATATTATATGCCACAGGATGAGATCTTCTTAAAGATTCTATTACATTTTTTGCTGGTTCGGCGCTTCTCGATTCTACCCCACCTGTTCAGAGCCTTAGAATTGTAACTGTATGTGAAATTAAACTAATTACTTGATATTCTACGCGACTGCATTACACGGTGCACCTCCTGCTCGATAATAACGTTAAATAAGAATACTTTGTACTGACAAGGGTGTCATATTGTTATCAATTACAAGGAGACATATAGGACAAGTGACTGAGGTTAAGAAGGTCTGGAAGAAAAAGATATATTACAGACTTATTATGGAAATGGAAAAAGAAGGGAAGAGAGGTAGGGTTTAACATGTGCGAGTTCTCGAACGGGTACGCTATTAATTATTATTTTGCCTTATAATATAGCCGACGGAGAATAAATTTACTTCATTTCTACTAATGTAGTGCCTGTATCGTTTACGTCACTAGCGCACAGAAATCATGTGTTCAATTGCTTTTTGTTCGCTTATACGCAATTAACAAATGCTGACAAGTGATGGAAAGTCAACAGCATCGACGAAAAGAAGTTGCCTCATATTTTTTGACCCCAGTGAATAAGCTGGAGTAAAAAAAAATTAATTTTACAGGAAAGCAAAAAACAACAGTCAACTGAAGTAAATCAGGGTTTAATGATATTTCAACGAAGGTAATAATGAAACGAAACTTTTTGTATGTAGGTTTTGTTTGAATATCATTAATTCCTGATTTACAGCATTTTTTAAAAGTGTTTTCTTACTCACCTGTAAAATTAGGTGCTTTTGACTTATCAGCTTATTCACCGGGGTCAAAGATTTAAAATGTAAAAAAGAAAAGTTGGAAAGTGCCGGTTTAGAGCAAAATAAACTTTTAGAACTGCAACAGGGTGGTCACTCTCTTGCTGCCCCAAATTTTCCCGATTTTTCGGTACATTTAAACAAAATGTTCTTGATAAAATTGTTGAGTATTTCAACAATATTTATAGAAAAAATGAAATTTAAACAAGACCTAGGTCCCCGTTACTAATTTGCCAGATTTTGATATCACAGTGAAAAAGACAAATTAACAAGAGTTAACAAGTGTGTCAAAAATTATGAACCAGTATTATTTAAAGGATCTATTCAAAAAACTAATATAATTGCCTCAAATATTTCATCGCCTTCTAAAGATTTTTCTAAACATTCTACGATTGTCCAAGACTAATGAAATTGCAAGACTTTTCCTAGTTATCAAGAAAGTGGCCCCCCTGTTCTAAAGAATAAATGTTTCGTTTTGAGACAATTAATTGAAAAAATGTACAGTTGTGCATAATTACGTGCTAGGAAGTTAAATCTAGGCCCGAATATATGTTGTGCCTCGTATTCATGTGAGCATTCTTACATCTACAAGCCAATTGTAGAAGGGCTTTCACTTAAATATTCTGATATGCTTTCTTGATAAACTTGTTACAATTCTAACTGAACTGTATCATAATTCTGGACTAATTTACTCTAGCACATAATTTTGCAATTATCAATTTATAATATAAAATTTTCTTCACTTACAAGGAAACCGTAATAAGATGAAGACCCCAGTTGGATAACCCTATATCAATTCCTCCGGCAATACCTGTTAATCCAATATTTTTTATGTAAGATCCCCATTGTAATACTATCCTCTCCTTGGATGTGCAGCATTCCCATATATTGCGGCAGAGCCCTGCCAAAATAAATTTTACTGTCAAGTGGCACAACACCATCGACAGGGGAAACTGCAGATCCTGTAATGAAAACAGCAATTATTGTTACAGTTACAAGCAAAATTAACGATTACATTCATGATTAACAGAAATTAGAATCAAACAGGTGATGTACCTTAACACAACTTTACACACACTGAAAAATTTAAGGGTTCTTACAAGAACCAAACTAGTCCAAATTCGACATTTTCAGGAGGCACCAACAACTTCATAGTATAAACGTGCATAGTAATGAATTTATGATTTTTCTCCGACTTACATCCTTCAATGTGACTGGCACTTGCCGAAAGTAAAGGTCCCAGAAAATAGCGCAAGTTTTACGGAGAATAACTTGGTAAAATATCTCAAAATAAGGAATTTTGGACTTGTTTAGTTCTTGTAAAAAAAACTAAATTAATGAGTCAATATTTTTCACTGAGTATTTCAAACAATTTTCCAGCAAAGTTAAATAATGTAACTCCGCAGTTACACATCGCATTTCATTCCTTTTCTATGTGACTTAAGAGTTGACGATTAAAAGATACAGAATAACATTAAGACATAAAGAAAACGAACGATATGTTATGCGAATCTAGGGGGAAAATATTATTATATTATTAATAATTATAAACATATTAATGACGACGCTTACGACATTCATTAGACCTCTTCTTCCGCCTAACGCATCCTATTCAATAACACCTAACCGTGCGTATAGAGGGGGGAGCAAGAGGGCAGCTCCCGAGGAAATTGTGAGAGGCTCCGTTTTCTTTCGTAATAAGACATTTTAATTCCGTAAATATATTCAAACCCCTTTTAACCTCATAATTTGGCGAACACTATATTTGGGGCTCTTTTCCTTTACGTTTACGAATTAACCTGTTCGTTAGATCTACTTTCGAAAAGAATGGCCTCGGGGAGCTGACGTACCACAGTCTTGAACATCTCAATTTTATCTATTAGCATAGCAAGCTTTATTGAGCTTACTCACTTCAGTTATTTTCCCGTCCTTACTTAAAGAGAGAAAGAATTGTAATCGAGCGCCGGAAAACAGCGAATTTTCGACAGAAAACTCTTATTGCAGGGCCTTGGTAACGAAAAAGGTATAAATCGTGTTCCTATATATACTAAATTACCTCCTCTAACATGTTGTATCGTTACATTCCATGTTTGGTGGGTCCCGATACCGAAATATCGATTGACTGCAAAACGTGTGCCTGTCTGTCCGTGGTCAGAGCATGCGCCAAAAACCATTCAGCTGATTTTCACCAAAATTGATATTCCTTTATTTAATTAAAGGAACTCGAGGCACTCCGAGTTTGAAAATTTATCATTTCAAAACCACAAAATTGAAGATAAGAGATTTTTGCCTTAAACAAATTCTGATCAAAAAATCAGTTCTTTAAAGCAGGTCATTAACATTTTTTTGAAAAAACAAGTAGTTTGGGAGTGATTTCTTGAAGTTAATGCATTTTATAAAAATAACATAGTCTCAAACACTGCTACATTTTTTTAAAAATAGAAGGTGGCATTTTCGTTGAACCCTCGATTTTCAAAAATTGCGAATTTAGAAATAATGCTAGAAATGTTCTGTTTCAGCACCACTAATTCCTTCGTTTAACATTACCAAAAATTGAGGGTTTGTCGACCTTTGTAAAAACTGCCGACGTCCACTCCCCCCCCCTCTTCATGCCTATACGCAGTCACCAGAACTCACCGGACTCACTCAATGGACTACCCAATGGTTCCATTGTAAAGGCAGCTCGCGAGTGAGTACGGTACCTCTTCTCCCAACTCCCTACGATACGGGTCGCCAAACATGGGAAAAACATGAAAGGGCGTTCAGAAAGCAGAAGCCAGTGAGGAAGAAACGGGTGATGAAAGGTGACATATGAAATGGAGAACAAGAGAATGGAAGATGATGGGAACACAGAATGCCTTCTCAGCACTCCCCATCAGGACCTGGATCGACACATCTCGACGATCTATGGGTAGTGTTCCAAAACGTGGTGTATTAGGATTGTGAGCTGAGGCATTCTGACTCCTAAAATGTGCGAAGGGTTCCTCCGAAGGATGTGAACGGAAACTCTGACGCACGGAAATAATCTGGAAAGACCTGGAATTGCTTCACTTTGTATAAAAGAACACGGAGATACAAAATACTTGTGCGGCCTTAAAGAAGGGACCGCGAGAGAATTGTGGAAAAGGAAAAGACAGGACAATAGGAAGAGTTTTTAAAAGAAATATTCGTAAGCACCTTCATTATAATTTGAGACCTTTACATGCCGTTCATAGGTAAAGGGCACTTCACTTTCTCTATCTCTTGAGACACCAATTGGCAAAATTCCTTCGCGAAATTAGCCACAATTCTCGAAATGTATTGATTGAAGAGACTTGCCACTATTTGACAATCACTGGACTTTTCCGTGAAATACAGAAATAACGTAAGAACAATATTTACTAACTTGTTCGATCCCAGGACCGCACAATGCGTGCATTTTGTTGAGAAATAGCCGATTTCTGACGCAGCATTACAATACTTCATCTTTATAGTGAACCCTCGGTTATAGTAAACTTAAAGTCACTTGTCCCGTTTCACTTACAATACAAATAGGTATAAGAAGATTCGAGTGATAGTAAACCTGAACCTCTGCTGTAGTGAATGTAGGAAATACGTCCTGGAAATTGATTCCATCCTGGAAAAGAATATATCGCTTCAAAGCCATGAATTTCAACACTAGACAGCTTGAAAAAAATATCATCGGCCACAGGCCATTATCGGAGATGTCTCCCCTGAGGTGAAGGTAGCGGAACCGGAATGGGCACTTCACTGATGACCTTATGCCACTCAGTTTCACTGTTGAAATAAAGGCAGTGTCCCGCGTCGGCTACAACTGGCGTGAGCTACAACAATTGTTTGTTTCAATTTCAATCTTCATGTTACTCGGTATTCCGCGACATGAAGTGCGTTGAGTTACACGCAGGCGACTCCAAGCACGCGATATCCGCCGTGGCGTGCGAAAAAAAAAGGATTAGTTTCATTAGCCGCTTACGCTATTCCGCTACCCGAAACATCTCGTATGTTATTAGGTGAGTAAAAGGGCCTTCGGCGAGAGGGACGCTGTTCCAACACTGCAAGAGGCATTGAAGGGTGTCGAGACTGCACTGCGATTCTTAGACACAGAGGACAATGCAGACTAAAATATGGATGAGTACGAACTCTGGGGAAGGATATAGAGAAATTACTAATGAAAACGTACGAAGCAAACAATTGGAAATAACTGATATTTTAAGGATAAAGATATTGAAATTTCGAGTTTGTGCTGTTAATGTATATTGTTGTATCTCTATATTAATAAAATCATTATGGAGAAATTCTATTTAATTTTGACATCGGAAATAGTGAACCAAAAATGTTAGTCCCCAGAAGTACACTATAGCCTGAGTCGACTGTATACACCAAATAATGTATTAACGGGTAATAAGGCATAGGAATACATTATAATTTAGAGATAGGAAACGTACATTCGAATTATTCCCTCTTCAGGGCTATGAAATGCTGATTAGAACATTAACATACAATAAAACATTGATATAATTTATGCGTTAAGCCAACTAACCTCTTACAGACAAACATTCGTTCAGCAAATCAAATAATGTTTACGCAATTAAATCGATCTACATGGTGGTATATTTGTTTCTGGAGTAATCGACTGAAGTGGTGTCAGCTTAATATTAAGCCAGCAAGCCAATAATTTCGCAACGTTTTAATAATTATTATTTTAATTATTATAATTAAATATTAAAATAAAATATTAAAATAATAATATAATATTAAATTTAAATATTAAAATAATCTTTGCGCAACTAATTAGCAATAAAATAATCTAATTAGTGGCATTTTTGTGGTATTCTGTCGTGATTGTGCCAGCTTAAGTCTTAAGATAGCTCGCCATTAATTACACCGAAATTTGAAGAGTAAACTAATTTTTGAACAATTAATTTGCAATTAAATTGTTAATGGCGACTTCTTTGTTGGTGGCCGATTGTGGTGGTGCAAGCTTAACCTTAAACCGGCTCACACTTAATTACACAAAGATCTAAAGAGCAATTAAATAACTCCAAATGGTGGCATATTTGTTATGTGGTAAGCGGGTATTGTAATACCAGCTTCGGACAAGTCAGTTTTATTGATAGGGTGACATAAATTGTGCGCATCAAGGTCTTCAAGCACTTTTCACTCTCGTGTTGCCCGCCCTCTCCTCTTTCCACCGCACCAGTACGAATCGTCTCACTATAGTTCGAAATATTGTCCAGAATTTAAAGAATTGATGTAGTTTTTCTTTCTTACAGTTCATTATGATGCTTTCATTGCGATGGAAAGGTACTAGGTGTTTGCCCATGACGGTTATTAATGATACCCGTAATTGAGAAGTAATATTGCCATTCCGTACATACTTACTTCTTCCGGAGAATTTTAAATTGTTCGTAATTTAAAGGTGTTCCATATTCAGATATTCAGTGGTGTCATTTAGGAAAAAATTTACTCTACTACTCACATGACAAGCACACAACGAGATGAAACATTTTTACGTTTTCATTGATTTTGCAGTCATTCGACCACTTGGACAGAGAATAGCTAAAAATCCTACTAACCGAAACCTCAAGAAATTACCAATTATGAAGGAACCCTGACCTACAATTATGTAGGGGAATGTCCGGTAATATCGGACAGCGGATGGTATCGGACAAAAGTAGTTTAGGGCAGTGGGCACTGGTGGTAGCACGGGGATCACACTATCAGTGTGTTCCTGGAAAACAATTAGCTTTGCAAATGCCACATTGGGTGAGTGCATCAAGCAATTTGAAACATGAAAAATTCTTAACGACCAATTGATGAAATATTGAAGGCAGGTTAACGGGGCTTGGTCATAAGTAAAAACGAACTTCAAGTCGGTTGTTTGCCGATGTTTCGAAAAATTTATTTCCATCCTCAGGGCTGAATAATATGAGGTAAGAAAACTACACACTTTTACTACCAAAGATGCGTACCAATGCTACCAAAGAACACGTGTCATATAACAACAATCCTGGCTGTAGTTAAACACAACAACAAAATATTGTAAATGTATTTAACTGCAGCCAGGATTGTTGTTATATGACACGGGTTCTTTGGTAGCATTATATTAAATGTGTTTTCTTTCCTCATATTATTCAGCCCTGAGGATGGAAATAAATTTTCCGAAACGTTGGCAAACAACCAACTTGTAGTTCGTTTTTACTTATGACCAAGCCCCGTTAATAACCTGCCTTCAACAAATATCAAGCAGTTTGGTTAGTGCGATACGTGTTATGTTATTTTTGTATGTTGTTTAGTGTAAGAAGATAACTTTGAAACATCTCTCTTAGGGAAGGTTTATACATCTACTGTGACTAGTCTGTATATTAAGATATATTTGTTACGTTACAGCAGTACAAGGACGTTTGTGCAATTTACATCTGTGTAGTATTCATTTTAAAGTTAAGAGTCGTTCGGTTGGTATCGGGTAAAGTAGAATCGGACGGTGCCCGGACAGTTCTTTCTTCATCCTCTCTTCATGTTTCCGTATTTCTTGTATTTGTTAGGAGGTGATATTCGAATACTAATGTGGATTTTGTCCGTGTTTCAGGAACCTATGGCCAAAATTCGCGGGAAATGGGGGGAAATAATACGACAATAGCCATTAAGCGGGCCGTTTCAAAAGAAACTAATGCTAGATATTCTGTACCCAAATGCACACTAGGCGAACGGGTAAAAATACTGGGCAAAAGGAGGGATCAAATATCAACCTAACCAACCAATAAAAGCTGTCTCGTGGCTCAAGAGCGAAGTCGCTCGCTTTTCACCAAGGACGTCCGGGTCCGATTCCCGGACAATCTCATGTGAAATTTGTTTCAACAGAACGAGTTTAGGTGCTTCACAAGGGCTAGTCCAACCCCTGTGAAGTACCCTAAACCCTACCCCTATCCTAATTCCTTCCCAATTCTGGGTAGTGACGTGGGAGCGCGCAAGAGATAGGTGCGTACGCGGAGATACTACCTGGCGGTCTTCCTGACGACTGACTACGTAATGGAGTATTTATCCCAATGACTTAAAAAAAAGTAACGGTACTCCTAAGCGCCCAACGCCCAATGAGGGTTATAAGACGCGTTGCGTCATGACGAAGGCGCAACAAATTTTAAAAAATAATTTAAAAAACATCACTTCAATACAGATACAAATTGGCAGGAAACATTTTTTATTATGATTTCACGAGAATACACCCGGACCTAAGTTTGAGAACTCCTGGGTCAAGTTTGCGGCGGGCAGTTGGGTTCAGTAAAGATCAAGTCCCTATATCTGGGGTTTTCAAACTTTCTTCTCCCATGGCTCACTTAACCTAAGCGAAACTTCCCGAGTTCCCCTGGTAACAATAACTTTCAAATATACGGATTAATATGGGCCTACTAAATATTCAACAGAAATGAGTGATGTAATAGGCTATTGATATAGGATTTGCCAGGTTGAATTAATCAACAATGAATTAGTAAAAGAAATCATATACAATACAAATATCACATAGAATGACAATACAAAATACATAAATGACACAAGGATTGAAGTAAATCAAATCTAAAGATTATATATATATATATATATATATATATATATATATATAGGTAGATAGATAAAATATATATAAAAGAAAGTCGTGTTAGTTACACTATTTATAACTCAAGAACGGCTATACCGATTTGGCTGAAAATTGGTGAGCAGGAAGCTTAGAGCCAGGAGACGGACATAGGATATTGTTTATCCCGTTCGACAGCGTTCCGGTGTGAGAACGCACGTTTTCGCGTGATTTCGCACGTTTTCGCGTTATTATTTCTAACTACAAAAATAATCAATGGTTGAGTGAGCAAGCAATTTTAGCGGCTAAGAATAAAGATGTAGATGACCTGAACTACATAATTCAGAATAAGATCATTGGAACAACGCATTCATTCAAATCTATTGACTGCGTCACGAATGAAGATGAAGCCACCAACTATCCAATTGAATTTTTTATACTCCTTGGATGTGCCTGGCTTACCACCGCACAATTTACGTCTAAAAGTTGGCTCCGTAGTAATCATGCTTCGAAACATAAACCAACCAAAACTGTGCAATGGTACGCGTTTGGTGATTAGAAAATTGAATTTACGCGACGATACTCAAAGGAAAATTCGAAGGTGAGGAAGTTCTCATTCCGAGGATCCCGATGATCCCAACCGATATGACGTTTCAATTTAAGACTTCAATCTCCGATCCGTCTGGCATTCGCCATTACCATCAACAAATCACAAAGCCAATCCTTGAAAGTTTGTGGTTTGAATCTAGAATATCCATGTTTTTCCCATGGTCAATTATATGTGGCATGTTCACGGGTCGGAAGATCATCTGCGTTGTTTGTTTCTGCGCCTGATAATAAAACAAAAAATGTCGTGTATCACAATGTACTTAACTGAAGAGTGCAACCTATACACCAAAATACAGGAACAATAATGAATGATTAATCTACTTAATTTTTTTATTTTTATTTTCTCTAAACAATTTAACTTAATAAATTCCCAAATCTGCTTATTTATTGCCTTTAACAGCCGGTCCCTATGATTACAGCTTTGTATTTCTCTCTTAAACAAAAATCAATTTAAAAAACGCTCTGCTACGTAATAGATTTTTTAATTATCTATTTAATATCGGAGCGTTTTTTTTAATTCTTCTTTTTTTGAGAGAGAAAAACACAAATCTGCAATTGCTTTATTATCACGAGTGCAACAAGGATAGTACAGTTTCTCACAGTTAGTGCGACGCGAGAAAAAGATGGGACCGGCTGTTAAGGCGGAACAGAGTTCGCCGGGTCAGCTAATTTTTAATAAATCTCCGCGACATGTGAATTGTCAACGATTTTTACTATCCCCAAATAAACACATTATTTTACTTTCAAACCAAACAGGTTTAATAGAGTGTGTGAGTAAGATACTGAAATGAAATTATTCGTTAAACAGAATATGACAACTAACCTTAATTAAGAAATCATATTAAAAGCTGTGACCGATATCACCCGACTCTCCCCATCAAATTAAATTACAATCTCGCATGTTTGAATCCTATACTATAAAACCCCATGATGTACTTTGAGCCCACTGCTTTGCAACTTTAATACTAGGCACTAACCCCATCCGAAAAAATGTCTGTTAACACTGTCATAACCTTACTTGAGAAGTATTATTAGTTTACGCTGAAAATGGCGAATTGAATTCGTGTTTCAGGCATACAAAACAGATATTTTAAAAAAAAAAAAACTTGCTTTCTCTGAAATATAGCATAAAAGGATGCAGAGTAGCTAAGACATTAATTCATAGCAGTCGCTGAATTACATCTTTAAGTACGAAGGATTTTTTTTTCTTTAAACTTTTGGTAGAGAGAGTTCTAAAATGTACCCTATAAAATGACATAAACGCCACATTGCTCTATCCTTTTGCTTGTCAAAATTTACAAAAATGTATTTTTTTTACTTATATCTCACATCGTTTTTATTTACATTAGTGGCAATTTGTTCACATTATTGCATTTATGAGTACATGTGCTTTAAATAATGCCAAACCAAATTTCTCGAAAACTCGACAAATTTCTGCGAAAATGAACCCAAATTTCCCCATTTTGAGAAACGCTCAAACGTCATTTTCTCAAAAGTTGCTCAAAATTGGTTTTTCTAACTCTTCCAACGGATAGAGCTAATTGCACTGTTTAATATGACGTAAAGTTCATTTTGGTGTATTCTTTTGTTTTTTCAAAAATTACACAAATTTAATATTTTTTAAATATCTCTCACGTCGTTAATATGTACATTTTCAGCGATTTGTATACATTACTGCATTTGTGAGTGGAAGTGCTTCCAAAGACATCAAATGAAGTTTTTCGAAAACCCCATAGATTCATGAGAAAAAGATATTCAAATTTCGCATTTACAGTAACGCTTAAACCCTATTTTCTTAGAAACGTTTCGAAATTTCTCAATGAAAATTGCCATTTATAATGAGGTTTTAGTCTTCTGTAATATACTTAGAATAATATTTCGGTTCTATCAGGAAACCAAAATATCCCGAAAATATAAAAAAAAGTACTTTGGGCGGCTATAGATAGCAGCTGGCAAGAGAATGGGGCAAGACCGTAAAGCCAGTCCACATCAAGGAAACAAGAAAACTTCACAAGTAAGTCTGTGCTGTGAAAATCAATCGCTTAAGGCGTATGCCGGGATGGTCCCTAGTTTTGCACTCCCAGACGTAAATGTACAGATTTCCCTCCCCTCTTATATGTTACTACTCTGTATCAATGTAAACTCAGTGGTTAGGCGGAAGAGCAGGCCCTATGGCCTGAGCCTCACCATTAATAAAGACATTATTATTATTATTATTATTATTATTATTATTATTATTATTTTGCCATTCTGAAGCAACACTAGTTGCTTTCTCGTATACGTACGGAGTAATATACGTAATATAAAGTTATGTAATTCTGCGGAAAATCATTTTCGAGATTTCAACGGAAATACACATTTCGGGATCACCTGATACCAAAAAAGTGTTGTTGTTGCTTTTTTCAAAACGTCCATCCGTCCCGTCTGTGAACACTACGAGTGCCTAAACCATCCGTATGATCTTTTCCAATTTGAAGAAACTTTTGTCCATCTGGCTCTAGTTGAAACTTTGAAATTAAAAAAAAAAATCTTTAAAATTTGGGGGTTCTTTACATAACGACCTCCGAACAATTTCAAAATTTTCTCAAAAACGGCTCCAAATTTTTTCTTTAAATTTCTTGTAAGAATAGAGTAAAATACCCTCACAAAGGTGGCTTAGGTCCTTTGGTTTTCACGGTTAACTCTGAATTTTCGAAAATTGCAAAAGTTTGGATTTTTTGGAGTCTTCCTACAACTACAAAATTGAGGATAGAGATTTTCCCTTCAAATGAAATTTGTTGTCCATAATTAGTTCTTTCATTAAGATCCGGTACTTTTTTTTAATTTTAATAGTTTTCGCGCAATATTTGCAATTTTCAAAAAACGCAAAAACAAGATTTTCTCCAAAACGGCTCATATATTTTTTGTTAAAATTTTGGTAGGGATAGTGCTAAATGCACTCTATAACATGACATAAACGCTATATTGCTCTATTCTTTTGTTTCTTAAAAAATTACAAAAAAAAAACAAACAAAACATTTTCACTTTCTCTCGTTCATATTTACATTTTTGGCGATTTCTTTACATTATTATATTTATGAGTACATGTGCTTTTAATAATGTCATAAATTTTCTCGAAAACTCAACAGTTTTCTCTGAAAAGCAGCTGAAAATTCCCCTTTTTCTGAAACGCTCAAACGCCATTTTCTCAAAAATTGCTCTAATTTTTTCTTGAAACTCTTCCAACGGAGAGTAATAATTGCACTGTTTAATATGACGCATTCTGGCGTATTCATTTCGTTTTTAAAAAATTACACAAATGTAATTGTTTGGAAATATCTCTATGCTGTTGAATGCTTTGCTTCAAAAAATGACTTCAAATAAAGTTTTTCGAAAACTTAATAGATTCTTGTGAAAAAGAGATTCACATTTCACATTTACAGTAGCTTAAACGCCATTTTCAGAAAACCGGCTCCAAATTTTTAAATGAAAATTGCTATTTAGGACAAGGTTTTTACTCTTCTTTAATATTCCTAAAGTAATATATCGGTTCTTCTATTAGGAACTATTCCATTACTTTCTGCGGCGATAGGTGGTAGCTGGCAAGAGGATGGGGCAAGACTGTAAAGTCACTCCACTCCAAGACAATTAGAAAATATTACTACGAGATTCTGTAGCACCACTAGATTAAATGTTGTGTGTCCCACTTTGAAATTTGGCAGATCTATACAACATCAGTGTAGAAATACATGATTATTTGTTTACAATTAATTTATGTGTCGAGCTAAAGTAAAATTTTGCATTTTAAAAATTAAAATATATTTTAAATATTTAAATAATCTGTTTACAAAAAATATATTTACATCACAACAAAGTACATCATTTTAAGTTAAATTTATTTTTCTGAAGGAAATGGTATTTGCGCAAAAAAATGTAAACATTAGCGCGCACATGATTATATTTGCCGATGCCTTCTTATTCGCTTAACCGACACCGCAGGCCAGATGTTTTTGTTCTATTATTGTCATTGTTAAGGTAATTTTTATAATCTCTTTTTGCATTGACACTACTGACTTTGTTCTTCAAAGACGTTTCGCTAACGGTCTTTCAATATTACCTCGGTCTTCTTCGTTTGCTTCTGTCTAAAGAGATCCTCTCAAAGATTCATTAGATTCATTCTCAAAGATTCATTCTCATTAGATGGCCATACCAATGGTTTTGTTTGAACTATACATTATCTATCACTTATCTACCTTCATTCTAATCTCTTCGTTAGGAATTCTACCGCATAGGGTATGCTGACAACATCGTCTCCAAAAATTCATTTTCATAGCATTCTACCGAGAGTTTATTGCATCCTGTTTAACCCATAGTTTTAATCCATAATGTACCGCAACTCTTCACCACTGTCTTCTAAATTTGTATCTTTATTTGCTTTCTAATAATTTTATTTCACAAATAACGAATCAATTACAAATGTGCTAGAAATTGCCTTTCCTTTGTTCATATTGTGACTGATCTATCGGCGCTGTCACTCTAAGATATTTAAATTCTTTTACCACTCGAAATATGCTTATTTATGTTTCTATATCAATTCAACATTTCCCTACAACAAGCTTTTAAATACATTATTTAACTTTGATAAGCATCATCCAGATCTTCAATAGAGAAAATGGAGAAAATAATATCGCTCCTATCAGATTACGTCTTGTCGGTAATTTTGATGGAAATTTCCAGAACGCTCTCTGTAAACACCCCGCAGTCGTCCCAGGTTCCTCCAAGCTGCGCAGTCTGTGGTCCCCGGGGAGGTCCCGAGGCGTGTATAATAAACATCGCGCCCCTCGCTTCTCCGGGGCGACGCCAAGAGGTCGTGTTTACAGACGCGCGGAACTAATTGACCCTTCGACCGCCCACGGAAGGCGCGTAAGATAATTATGTTTCTTCAAGAGTCAAATATTCTGTTACCTCACAATACATGTAATGTTTAGTTACAGATAGAAGATAAATTACGAAAATTGAAAACGGAAGATTAGTAGTAGTTCAAATTAAACATTATAAAATACCAATAAACAAAGATTCATTATATGATTGCAAAATATACGGAACATATAGCACAAAAAATTGCAAAATTTTAAATGCGATGGTGAGGGGAATTAACACAGATAATATCAGTTCAAATTTCAGATTGTAAATACAAATGAAGAAATATACATTCTGATATTGCAAAAGATATAATAATAATAATAATAATAATAATAATAATAAATAAAGATAAAAAATATAAAAATCTTCTAATTCCTGAATAACTGCTTGATGTAATCTACCCTTCAACCGATAGGCAAAACTCTCCACATTCCATTATTTATGTCGTTTGGCAAAACCACTATAGCACAATCACATCAAACCAAATAGAATATTTAGTACCGATTTACTACTAAAATAATACACCAAAATTAAATGTATTACTCCTCCCGTTTCTGAAATAAAGGGGGTTGTGCTAGCGTGACAGACAAGCTACAACAACCAAATTGAAAAAATTAGCACCATCGATCAAAATTGATACGAATGTTTATAGCATATTTATTACTAATTTATTACTCTAAAATTAAATTTATTACTCATGCGGTTTATGAAAAAATTGTCAAACAATTAGTTATGCAACCACGCACGACTGGCGCGTATATTATTGAAGAGTACCAACGACCTCAAAACGCTAAAGCCTATTACAAAAATACATATATCTTCAATATTACACATTCAGATCTAATTTTTAACATCTAGGAACAAATATCGAATGTGAAAACGCATTTAAGAAATATTGAATAAACAGAATCGTAATGGCCAAAACACGCAAGAGATTCATATTCAAAAATAGAAAGAACCAACAAGCACAATCGCATAAAACAAAACATATCTTTTAACAGATGTATCACACTATTACTTAACACTAAACAGAAATTTATTACTCCTGTTGTTTACGAAATAAATAATTTTATAGAACGACATACTTATGCAACAACGCACGATATACATGAAGTAATTTATAGAGTATAGTAAGCCACAAGCAAATAAAACCTATCAGTACAATATTAGAGTTATGGTACAATATTAAACGTCAGGGCACGTTAGGCGATTGTCAGCAGACGAGTTGTAGCCAATGGCAAAACTACTTACAAAAAGTTAGAAGACAAACGAAAACGGAGGTGGCATGTTTCATCGAGGCCATAATTTTGTCAGAAGATATTTAGTCGTCGTCTTCTTGAGCACTTCATTAGCTATTTGATCATCTGAGTCATTAGACGTGGTTGAGATCCAAAGCTACCAGAACGTTTAGTTAATATAATTTGAAGTAGTGTCGAATATAAATGTCCTTCTGTATGGGCTTTGGGAAATGATTCAATGTAAATAGTTTGTGTTCGTTAATATTAGATCAGGGACAGTAGCTTTCGCTCAGTATTAACACCACGAAAGAAGAACAGAATATTCCTAGAGGGCGTCCAGAGTCTTCCTGGGATCTTGTTCACTTCAATAGCACTGAGTCCAGTATTATATAATTATATAATGGTGTTATATAGTCTTCACAAACAAGTGTCGTGGAAAACATAGTAGTAAGAATGTAGTATTTTGCAAATAAATATTAGACAACATTAAAAGGTCTTTAATAGTTAAAAATATTTAAATTTAGTGATATGATTCATGACATTTATTTCACAAAGTAAAGGTTTGTAAATAAAACAATGGAATTATATTAATAAATGATGGTGGTATCTGTACTGGCACAACAGCGCTTTATGAGCTAAGGCCTACAAGCGGCGTTTCGGCCTTGCGGCCATGGGTTGAGGGGTAGGTGTGATTTGCACATAGCGATCTCTACGCCGTATCTATCAATTAAAGAGTGATTATCTGCTCAACATTAGTAATGGATACTGGGCACTAGTGGTGCAGCATTTTGACACCCTGACTTGAAATTGTCCCAGGTTCGCACGGAAATGAACGCAACTCAATCAATTGAGTGCTAATAACAACATGATATACTGCCTGTTATTGGTAAGAGTATTACGGTTTACTTATTGTGATCCGTAACTCATCATTTAGTACTGATGGAAGATCACGTTCATCCACGTAAGTATTACCCAATCATACAAGAACGTTGAGTCTGGCATTCATTAAAATTACAATAAGAATTAATTGGTTTAGAGTTTTAAATATTTTCAAGCAAAAAGATAAGAAGGCTTTAAATTGGCACAATGTGAGCACATTGTGTGAATGAATGCCCACATACATATATAGAAACACATTGTCCACAATTACCCACATACATAATTAAAACCTTTCACATGTTTTCAAAAACGTTCATATTGTAAATAAAAACTACCACTCTTGGCTCAACCGAGCTGTGATTCTGAAAGGATGACGTTAGCTATGAGCAGTTAAAATAATTCTAAATTTGAACGAACGTTGTTCTCATCGTGCGCCATATCAACAGCCTCCCAGCTCAACCTCCATAACCCCTTTCTGCCATTCCTGATCTTTTATAACGCATCCCTTCTTGGAGCGCCAAACTCGTCTCTTACTTGGTAAACCACTTGTTACTCGGGGTAAAACTGCGAGTCATCATACCAAAGGAAAGGTTAGTCTGTATTATACAGCGTTCCTGTCCTGCTCCTTTATCATCAACACGCCTTTAGCTTCTTTTTCTCCCTCAATTTCTACTTTCTGTGCAACATCTTACCATAGCTGTTCACCACTCACAGCATTATTTTTACTTTCTCCTACTTTCCCCTCTCGGTTTAATAGCCTATTTCCATCAAACATATCTTCCATCTCAGCACTCTCTCTTCGTGCTCAGACCTACTGCTGCAAGTTTTGAGCTCATTAAACTCCCCTGGTCTTGTCCATCTTTCCTCCGCTTAGCTCCTGCACACTTCTGATCCATGGCGTACAGGACCATTAAATTCCATTCACCCCATTCTCAGCCTTTCGAAGTGACAATCACCTCGTTCCATTTCTTCTCACTTGTCTTATCTCTACAAGATCACCAGCACTCCCACTCTCACCTCCCTCCACCCAATCGAACATCTCAGTCACACTATCACCCGCCTAAACTACACTTCTACCCCAGTTAAGATCCTTCCCACAGTTCATCGTTCCGTCTAGCATGTTCCCACCAACTCACAGCTCCTTTGTGTTTTCTCCCACCCGGGAACTACTACTCCCTTCCTTCGCCGCCCCTAAACTTCCCATCTCACCCTCCTCTGCCCCTCCCTCGTCACCGACTCCTCCCCAAATCTCACCCACCTGCAAAATTACAACTGCCTCTACAACTTCCTCCATCCCCTCCCCTCCTCCTCCACGCATTCTTCGCACAGTCTTGACGTCTGATTCTCCCCGAAACTCTCCAACCTCATTCCTCAGGCCCACTACTTCCTCTTCTTCCTCAAATCTCCCTTGCCCCATCCGGCCCCGGCTCGGATCTTCTTGCCCGGCGCGCCTACTCGCCCGTCCGCCTGCCTGCTCCGTTGGCCGGCTTCGCCCATTGCCATGCTGCTCGGCCATGCCGGTACGACGCACGCCGCGACTGTAGCGGAATATTTATCCGCGCTTTACATGTAAATTTGTGCGGTGCAAGCAGGCCTGGGCGGGAGCGACTGCGCTTCGGTGCAAGCGGCGGCGCGCGCGCGGCCTGCGTGGCGCCCCTGAGCTCGCTGTGAAGAGGCGAAAGCATCTCTCGCCGCAGTAAGAACTACACTTCAAAAGCCATTGTTTTGTTTGGGAGATAATATTTCTGAAACACGCCTGTTACTAGCACGATCCTCCTAACAAATAATAATAACTCCCTACATTATATTCATGAGAGTCTAATTAACATTGGTTTCATAGAAGTATAATTATGTTTGTTGCTTCGTTATTGTTTAAAGCAAAATCGTACCCCACCTCCGTATGCTCTATAAATTGCTATGTAATAAATAATTTTAAAAAGCTTGGTAATTTATATTGTCATTGACTCATAAAAAGGATAAATACGTATGTATCTATCATACGTTTTTTATACTGGTGTGTTTCAGATAGGGTCAGAAAAATTTGTCCTCATTCTTCCAAATCATCCTACCCTTGGATACTTCTTCTGCTTTAATCTTCTTGGTATTGTGATTAATCACAGCTTATTGGGGTAAAAACAGATGACGATCATCCACTTAGGGTCCTAGTCTGGAAGAGGGTTTCATAAACCCAAAGGAATTTCCGAGAGGAAAAACAAAGAAAACATAACTAGTACGAGAAATTATTTGCCATTTTTAGCACCTCTAATTTTGTTTTGCGCCACTATGAATACAAAGTGCCAATGATGGTCATTGCAGGCAAGAAACGTAGCACATTGATACGACAGAATGCATTGCTTCCAGAAATATGGTTTTGAGTTTCCACGCACAAGCGCAAAACTGGTCGGAAGGACCATGGGGAGTATATTTACTGGACTGGAGGAGGTGGAGGGTAGACAGCTTGCGGCAGAGTGTATATTTCGAGAAGTACATGCCGTTGTGGTAGGTGAGGAAAGCGACAGCAGAAACACCTGGTTGTAGATTTTGTGCATTAATCATTCAGACAGCAAACACAATGAGAGAGAACTACGATAATCACGTCATGTGACTGCTACCTTCCTTCATGTAGTGGGCTTCCCATAAGTATCTAACACTCATATGTTTTTTGTTTATGACAATCCCTGGTCAACTTATGGTCTCTAGACAGACTCGTCTAATTCGGTTTAAGAGCATACATATATATATATATATATATATATATATATATGTATATATATATATATGTATATATATATGTATATATGTATATATGTATATATGTATATATGTATATATGTATATATGTATATATGTATATATGTATATATGTATATATGTATATATGTATATATGTATATATGTATATATGTATATATATATATGTATATATGTATATATGTATATATGTATCTATGTATCTATGTATATATGTATCTATCTATGTATCTATGTATCTATGTATCTATGTGTATGTGTGTATGTGTGTATGTGTGTATGTGTGTGTGTGTATCGGTACTCATTGCTGTGTTGAATGCCATTACAATTGTAATGATTCCTGCATGTTATACCGAGAAAACATATTTATTGAGTTGTTAAAGGACAAAATTGTATAATCTGTGTCAGATATGAATTTCATTTAGTTAGCGATTTTGTTCCTTTATTTAAGGCCAATGTACTGACACTAGTTCCATTTTGTCGTCACTCACGTGGCAGCACCAAATAAGCAAAATTTACTAGACAGATAACGTCTAAACAAATTGTCCGATTTTCGATCTGTAAACAGCATTGACCTCTTTTAAAATAGAATTCACGCTACGATGCTGCTTTTTCAAAAAGATTTCCAAAAGTTTAAATATTGCTTCTCTCATAGTTCCGGGAAGAAATTAAAAATGTGGGCTTATAGCGCGATGGCGATGCTTCCTGAATCCAATGTGTCAATTCATGCAAATCGGATGAATAGGAGTGGCGTAAGTGAAATTTCCTGGAAAATATACCTGATTTCCCTCACCCTCCCCCTCCCCCTTCCCCCTGCGTCACCCGACCCGCCGAAGGCCGAACGTGGCCAAACCGCCTGCGGTAACGGGAGGCCGAACTTTCAGGCAGGCAAGCTGGGCAGTCAGTCCCTTCAGTCTCACATATTTTCTTCACGTGTCAAACTAGTGCGATGCTGTAACACAGCCAACGGTCTCTGTATCAGTTCTTGTAATAGTCGTATAAAACTATATCTTGTTCACATATTTCCGTCTTCCTTCGAATACCATCAAACAATTATTTGAGGCGGTACTCAAAATATCGATTCCGGATTTGGAACTGACTTCAAAAAGAAAAATGGAATTTGAATTCTGTAGATATCACCAATATTCTATGCCATAACATCTTATTTTGCATACATTTTACTTCTAAGATCTTCCGTTATCATTCCTCTACTAGAAAGTATGAGCCGAGATTACGTACGAGCTCTTTATCTTTGCGACTCGATTTTTGATCTCAAAACGGCGTTTGTCTCCCTTTGATAGATTTCACCTGATGAATCTGTTTTCCAAGTCAAATCGCGAAGCCAAATTTTAAAATTGTTTTCTTTGTTGTTAATTTTGGAAACTACTTTCCGACAAATTATGTAATCGGATACCGAAAACTCTTATTGTCGGGCCCCGTAAAGTAAAAGTGGATAAATCCTCTTGCTAAATATTACATTACTTCTTCTAACTCATGGTCTAGCGAAAATACAATACATGTGTCCTTGATACCTAAAATCGATTGACACCAAAACATGTCTGTCTGTTTATGGTCAACGCTAACGCCCAAACCGCTCTGCCAATTTTCTTCTCCCAAAATTGATCTTCCTGAATCTACCTGAAAAGAACTCGATCCTTTGGGAGTTTCAAATGGATATTTGATTTTGAGGGTCCTTACATTGCTTCTCAAAATCATTTTCGAAATCTTCTCAAACCGTCACCAAATTATTTGATTAAATTTTGTCCTCGTGTTACGTACAGAACGCAAGAGAAATGTGATTTATGGTGTTTGTTGACATCACTTATGTTTAGAAAATTGCCACGTGCAATTTTTTGGGGGCGTCTTCTTCAACTATAATATTGATGATATGTTTTTTTCCTTACTGAAATCTGTTCTGACAGATCTGAAAAATAAGATCGTTTAATTTTGGAAACATTTGAGTAGTTTTCGTGCAATTTGGGGCGAAGTATAGGTAATTAAAACAATTCGTAATCTTTTTCTCAAAAAGAACTCCAATTTTTTGTTTAAACACGATACAAAATATGATGGTGGTCTCATTTTCGCCCACCCCGCCGTATTTTCGAAGATTGCAAAGGTCATGTAAGTTTATTGCAAAACCGCGTAGTTTTAGAGTAATTTAAGAATGAAATTGATGTATATATTAAAAAAATCTCAAAAATCACAACAATTTTTCCATGGATAGAAGGGACGCTTTAAAAGAATTACAATTTTCGTTGAACTCTCTATCAATTTCGAAAATTGCAAAGTTAGAAATAATGCTGAAAGTGTTTGATGTCATCGCTAGTGCTTTTATTTGAAAGTGTATTGTAAGGATACTCACACAGTGTAATTGTACACCTGTAATGTTACATATTGCAGGTAAATCTGATTTGCATATTCGTTTATTTAGTTTTCCTTATATATTTATGTCCATATTTTGCAATTTCATTCTACAAATCTTTCCTGACTTACTGTGGCATATGTATTAGTACTACGATCAAGCTGGGAACTGAGATTATACACTGCTGATCGCACATACTAGTTTATAGAGAGGGTTGATAACATTTAAATACTTGTGTTTGAAATACAAATTTTATATGCATTTTGTATATGAAATATTGTAATTTTGAGTGTTTTGTACGTGGATTTTGAAAATATTTTAAAATACATCAAATCGGTGTTTAAAAAATAAATATTTAAAATACTTTAAATACAAATGAAGAAGAAGATAACAAGGATATTTGTTTTTCGATCTCTGCTAGTGAACAAAGCGACCGAAAAGGCATTGGAAGCAATGGTAAAAATACCGGTATTTTTCATACCTTCTCAAATACCTTTATTGTTATATACTAGTAAATAAATTTATTGACGTATTTACCGGTATGGACGTCAATAAATCGTTATACCGGTATTTTTCTAATGAAAAAACAATAATAGCTCTCATTCATACATCTTGACAAAATAAGTTACTTTAGTTAATAATATCTCACAAAATTTTTATTAATCACAAATATACTTTCATAATTGTTATTAATTGTTTTAATTTATAATTTTGTTTATATATATATATATATAGGTATATATATATATATACATATATATACACACACACATACACACACACTGGTCGCTAATATAATTAAGGAAACGCGAATGTTTCACCAATTTATAGAGTAAATATAATCTCCACTTCGTCATAGCACAATGTTCTCGCCCACTGAAAACTACTTCTACTGCCCTCTTCTACGCTTTCTGGGCATATCGAATTGCCCTAGTGTAACAGACGCAGCCCGCCGAAGAACGCGCACAGATGTCTGCAGAGGTCAGAAAAGTCACGCCATCAGAACAGCAGGTAACAGAGGTGCGACCCTGGCTTCCAGCTCAGAAGGGTGATTCTGAGAGCGTGCCCTGGCGGCACTGGGCTTGATACAGCGAGCGCGAAATGAGGAGCAACATCCAAAACGTGACATGTTCCACTTCCATTTCTTTTCGAGAAAACGCAAAAATTTATGTCAACAAAATTATGCAGAGATGTTTTATTTGTACTTAATTCGGAATTATAATAAGGATAGCTAAATACATTATTATTATAAAATTTAAATATTCTATGAACTTACATTTAAAGAAAAAACATTTATGTCAACTGGTAAAAAGGAAGCCTGAACATCACGGAGAAGTGATATACATGGAGTATGTAGTTAAATACTTATGAATTACAATAACAAATTCTGATACTGTACAGAAAAACTAAAGAGAGGAATAATTTAGAATATGGAAAGTAAATTACACAAATTCATAAAATATGCAGGCATATCAAGTGATTGATTTCTAAAATTTTAGGTCCCGAACGCGCTCAAAATGATTTATTAATTTAAGAGAAATAATTATATATTTATAATATAAATGTGTAATAGCGAGAATGAATCAGCGAGATACAGGAACGCCAGTCCCGTCAGAAATCAAGCCCTGCGTAAGACCAAAATCCAAATAATCGAGAAAATGGCATTTAATCCTGCTGTGTGGGTGTAAAAGCTGAACATTGAGATAGGCCGAAAAAGGAAGATGCTTTGAAATATGGATACTGAAGAAAATATTAACGTACAATGGAGGCAAAAGATAAATGCCGAAATTTGAAAAGAAAACAGAATCTTCTAAAAGCCAAAGCCAAAAAATGGAAAATAAAATATTTTGGACATACTGTGAGTAGAACAAAATTCCTAGAAAAGGATATTATGCTTGGAATGATAGAATGAAGCGGAAGAAAAGGGTGTAAGTGGCATAATTGATATGACTAATACAAAATATCACAAACAAAAGGAAAAAGGCAGTCTGGAGTCCAAGAGCAATGAAGAAATTGCTAGCATCCTATTGCTGTGTATATCCAGATAGGTCTAATAAGGAATGGCTTGCGATCTATGTCTTAGTACTATTTCTCTGCGTTGAGATCTCGCAAGAATTGGGACCTGCAGATGAAAGGAGAGATTCACAGCCGCTGCTTGACTGGACTGGAGCCACAAATAGACATCACACTTAATAGTGTTTACAACCTCAGTCTTCATGTATACATTCTTGCCATTATTAGGGAAGAACTTGAATTATCGGCGTCCTCCCAGTTTCTGGATAGCAAGAAAAGCGAAGGAATGATGCCTGCTACGAATGCAAATAAATGTTCAAAATTAAAACATCTTTCAAAACCTGGCTTAAACATCGACCAAGCCTGTGCGGAAGATTTTGCTCATAGTGGCCGGGATTAATTTATAAATTGGCGATTTGTAATAAAACGGCAAAAGAAAGTAAAAAGAATAACAGCGAAACTAAACCTGAAAAACTATCGCCGAGGGTCTTATGGAGTGAGTCACAACTCTCAAATGGGTACAGGAAGGTGGGCGAGAGACCTTACACCTAGAGTGCTTGGTGTTGGCCGCCTCCTCTGCGTACGGTAGGACATACGTAGAAATGCCAGAAAAAATGGGGTCATTTTCACAAGATAGTCTACTGGATGATGTTACAATCACCGTTCGCTTTATTCGAACACAAAGGGCTGACAGTAGCAATGCAATATTATTTCATATTTTGACTTTTTATAAAATTGTGATTATCGGTTCTTTCTATCACAACAACTCATCAAGCACATCGATAATAAACACTGTGTTTCATAAATGTTTCATTGTTTTACGAAATATGTTCATGTGCCTATACAAAATCATGTTTTGAAAATATCAACATCAATGTTGCATCCCTATTTTCGACACTCAGATATGATCGCCAAAAACGTTTGTAATCTGAATCCCTAATATGAGGTTTATCAGTGACTGGTATGCTACGTTTTACTAATAGTATATAAATCTTATAAATTGAAATTGCAAACCTGATTAAATGTTACTGATAAGCGTATACGATGTTTAGAAAAAATGGTATCTGAATGTAGAAATGCTGCCAAATTAATAAACTGTATAACAAACATAATTTATCCCTCTCCTCATAGACGGATATTCCTTCTAGCGTGGTGTCTCTGTCTAAGGGGTTAAAGTTGTATAGCTGTGACAATTTAATGTATTAAAAATACATATATATGTGTCACAATACAATGATTTACACCACATCCTTTACATTATCATTTACGTAGTTTGTATCAAAATGACGCGCCGGGAATTACTTATTCCAATCTTCAAGTTACATATAGCAGAATCATTTTTATATCAATATAACTTTACTAAGTAAGCTGGGACATGTTTGATTCTTAATCATTATATTTAATGTTTATTAAGCAGTGCTGATCGTGATGACCTCGCCTGCGCGCTATTTTACCACTTCTTCAATTTTGTCCGAAAGTACGAAAAACTGTTTTAAAATTTACTTGAGAAAACAGATCCATTTGTGGGTGAAGTCTATCACAGACAAACGCCGTTTTGAGATCAAAAATCGAGTCGCAGGATAAAAGAGCCCGTGCACTTTTATTTGGCCTTTGTGCAGTGGGAATGATAATAAAAGATCAAAGTAAAATGTATGTAAAATAAGATGTTAGACATGGAATATTAGTATCGCCACAATTAGTTCCATTTTCTTTTTAAAATCAGTTTCCAAATCGAATCGTTATTTTGAGTACCGGGCCTCAAATAATTGTTTAATGGTATTCGGGGCTGAAGACGGAATATGTGAATGATATATAGTTTTATACGACTATTAATAGATGATACGAGACCGTTTGGTTGGGTTACATCACTAGTTTGACACGTGAAGAAAATATATTGAGACTGAAAGGGACTGACTGCCCAGCTTGCCTGTCTGGAAGTTCGGCTCCCCGTGCCGTAAAGTGGTTTTAATAGTCGTCTGGCGGCCCAGGCGGGTCGGGTGACGCAGGGGAAGTGAGGGGAGGAAATCGTATATATTTTCCGAAATTTCACTTTACGCCGCTCCTATTCATCCGATTTTGCATGATTTACACGGCGTTGATTCAGGAAGCACGTCGCCATCGCGCTATAAGCCCACATTTTTTAATTTCTTCCGAACTATGCGAGAAAATGTATTCAAATTTTTTGGAAACCTGAAAAAAACGGCTTCGTAGCGTAAATTCTATTTTAAAAAGGAGTCCACTGCTGTTTACAGATCGAAAATCGGACAATTTTTTCAGACGTTATCGATCTAGTAAATTCCGGCATAGAAAAAGTTGCGATCTATTGATTTTTCCTATAAGTATTTTTCATGCATTTAGCCTTTAACAATTGAACACTTTTTCGTTATCTCATCTGGCAATGACAGATTTTCGCGAAAATCTGCAGTTTTCGCGCATTACATAACTTCTCCATTCTACGTATATTAATCCGTACATACGTATCGAAACACGAGAAAGTAAAAGCAGAGAACAGACCTTGGTTTTCACAAAATATATGGTTTTGTTTCAATTTGAAAGTAAATGGTCGTAGATAATTGTAAATACATTCATTACAGTCAAAACTATTAATCACGTTATGTAGTTGATTTGATTTCTTTTCTGTCGCAGGACGATGGTACGTCCATTGTTTACTACTGAGAATTCCTCTTACTACTGAGAATACCCCGCGGCATCGCGGCGGAGGCGGTCTCGTTCGCGTTCGCGTCGGCGGTCGCGTTCGCGTTCCCGCCGGAGCTCACGGCACTCGGCGAGTCCCGGGCGCTTCGCGGCTGACAGCCTGGAGTGAGGAGGGCGATGCCGCAGCAAACGGCGCAGCAGCAGGAAGTCGCAAGCAGGCCGCCAACAGTATGAATAGGCTTTGCGAATAGGATGTTGGAACATCAAAGTCTAGGTTTCGGAAGTTTTTAAAATCAAGACTTCATGGGTACATAAATACATTTGATATAACGGTTTCGTAGAAACTTGGTGGAAGGAGGGTAAACTCAATGTCTATTTTACAGCTACATGCAAACTAAAAAAACGCAGAGAGGAAAGAGGTCGGTACCCTGGTGGTGTTGCGTGTATATTTCGGGCTAGGTTAAAGCAATTTATTAATTAAATTACTACAAAATCAGATAATTTTCTTTGTGTTAGTGTAGTAATGCAAAATACAGACATCGCCATTGTGTTTTATATACCGTCGTTCATACAGGGCTCACGTTATTGCTCCTCCAGATTTAAGTAAAATCAATAATTTCTTAGACTCGTTGAAGCAAAGGTATCCGAGTACTGATTTACTACTCTCTGGTGAAATGAATGCTCGAATTGGCCGTGAGCAGGAAGTTTTTTCGGAGTTCGATCGGCTAGAAGCGAGAGCTAATTCTAGAAAAAGCAAAGACTCAGTCATCAATAATGATGGTCAGGAATTGTTAGAATTATACGATAGATTTAATCTCGAAATCTTAAATGGCAAACTATGGACAGGATACTGAAGGGGAAACTAACTTTATTAGTGGGAATGGCGTAGTGGGCTAGATTATGCCTGTTGTCTCAGGAAAGAATAAACAATTTATTAGATTTTTGGAATCGAATTACGGCAGAATCCGACCATTTGCCTGTGTATGTTCATTTAGCAGTAATGCTACTGAATCCGGCTACAGGCAGTGGAGCTGGCGGGAGCAAATGAACTTCGCCAATAGCAAGACGACGGTTTGTATGGAAAGAGGAAAAAGCGACAAGAATTTGCAGTCTATTCTTTAACCTGCAGGGTGGGCACGAGAGGATTTTTTTTTCCTGTTTCCTCTCCACAGCAACTTGAGTGAGGCGGGAATTTATTTTATTTAATTGCAGAGCAAATTATGCTGCCGCCTTGCGGCTTAAGCAGCTGGCGAGAGGAAGAAAAGCTATTAATAACTAAGCTTAACTGAATTCTAGCTTAAATCTAACTTTAATAATTATGTTGTAGCACTTGGCATATTTAATTTATAAAAATGTTATTGCTTTTTTTTTCTTCTTAATCTAAATGTTTTCGGTGTGGTCGGTTCTTTCACTAGTTTATTTTTCATTCACGCAATCATTCATTCAGCCATGTTAGGAGATAGGGGAACACGTGACATAGAACGGCTAATTTCGGATAGACTTATGGATATTAAAAGACAAGAGATCTCGCAGCAACGGCCGAAAACGTTCGCTAGTTACGCAACCACGCGAGTCCGTTATGGCTGCGAACGTTACGTAAACATACCGCGGACGCAAGAGGGGGATACGCTTGGTTCAGGGTCGAGGGGTGGATGGTCGTGATTAAAGGACTTATCAATGCGGTGATAGGATCACTGACTGATCCACATCCTTTTAATTTGCAGTGACCGAAACTTGAGAGGAAAAACATGGAATGGAACATTACTTCAAATATAGAATGCAACGCTCGCCCAAAAAACATTTTAGGTGATAAAGATCTGAACGTCATGAAAGAATTAGGAACATTTCTAGGAAAGTTTGACCATCTGAAATAGATGGAAAATGAAACTGGTTAGTAATGGTTATATTTAGATTGAGAGAAATAAAATGAATATAATCAACAATCCAATAATAATATTATTAGTAAGTTATGTTAGGTTAGTAAATGCAATTAAAAATATAAGTTGTAGTCAATCATTTAATATAAGATAAATAAGTTATTAAAAATAAATTGACTTAAAATAATATCAAATAGTTAAATAAATTAAAATTAAATTAAATTAAATTAAAATAAAAGGAAACGGTTAAAATAAACACATTAGGAGGCATAAGAATCGGAAATGTTAGGGCAGAGGCGTTGGTGCGGACGATTTTCTGTGGTGCTGTTTATTGCAGAGAGGCCAAACACTGGAAGAGAATTGCTTGACGCCCGCGCCAAATAAATAAATAATTTAAAAACCGGATATTTAGTATGTACTGGTTTCGATGCGCGTTTCTTCTGTATTTTTTCTCAGCCGTACCTTATGGTTCTTTCCGTGCATTGATGCGATGAAAAGACCATTTGAGGTGAATAATTGTGAACATGAAAGAAACGTAGAATGTAGGTATTGTAATGGCTTAAAGGCCTTCTGCCTAGCCCCTTAAAGTGCATCACGTCTTCAATGAAATAATAATTACCAATTAAATAAAATAAATACTGGAGAATCTTACATTTTCAAACAACATGCAGAAAAAGTCAATCTAATGCGATAATGAATTTTGCTTTGACTTGGTAAATTTACGTCACTTTCATGCTGTCATCTTTAATTTTACTTTCTAGCATTCTTTGCACGAATGAAGTTTGCAACATGCGCCAAAACAGCGAGTTTAGTATATCAACACCGTAATGGTCTGTAAATCGTATTATAATTCTAACTGTAACGTCTATTAAAAGAATTGTAATCGTCCGACTTTAACGATGAAAAATTTTTCCTATGGGGCCCTTGTAACGAAAAGTGGATACATATTATTTCTTTATGTAGTAATCGTACCCTCCAACACGTGTAGTCAGAACTCATGCTCATACCGAAAATATATTGACGGCAAAACGTTAAAGTCTGTTCGTCTGTCCGGTCTGTATCAACGCAGAGCCTGAACTTTTCAGACGATTTTAATTCAAAATTGATACTCTCGACAAATTAAAGGAACTCGAGGCCTTCAAATTTTAAAACGGATGTTTTAATTTGCGGGGGATTTACATCAAGTCTCAAAAACATTTTCTAAAAATAGGCCAATTTTTATTATACTTTGTTCTCAGATAGCGTAAAGGACGCTTAAAAAATGGCGTGTCTCATTTTCGTTGAAATCCCTGATTTTTCGAAAATTTAAAAATTCAAATTTTTTTCGGCGTCTTCGTACAACTACAATATCGAAGATAACGATTATTTCTTATTAAAATCTTCTGTTCAACATACTCATCAACAAAGTCGTGCAATGATTTTTCTAAAATATGAGTAATTTTGCATAATATCGGGTGAAATATATG
Organism: Teleogryllus oceanicus; assembly: GCA_964035755.1. Lineage (NCBI taxonomy): Eukaryota > Metazoa > Arthropoda > Insecta > Orthoptera > Gryllidae > Teleogryllus > Teleogryllus oceanicus. The sequence continues at coordinate 203,946,890 of CAXIVR010000001.1, read as the reverse complement.
TAATGTTTTAAACAAGTATTTTCTCAAAATCTGCTTCAAATTTGTTCTTTAAATTTCCCCTTGTATGTGTTAAAGGACAGAAAAAAGGAAGTCAGTCACATTATCGGCGAACTCTGTAAGTAATTTTGCAGACATTGCTTCATGATGCGCCTTGACTTTTGCCAATTTAATATCAGCATGCCTTCGACTTGAATTGACGTTTCTTCTCACTTCTGGAGACATCAGTCGATGCACCTCTCCCGGTTCCCTCCACTGGATTTACTGTATCTCCTCTCAGGCCGCCATCGTTTCGCTAAAAAGATCGGGCCCGCGGTGCAGAGAGTTTCTCCCGTCCATCTGACCGGACGGAAACGAGCAGCGTCAACACTGCCCGGGCCGCGTGCTATGTATATTACCGCCGGAAGCCATGACCGCCTGGCCCGGTTTACGCGGCCGTCGGAGGGCGTTTCCGTCGCGACATAAAGGAGATGATAGACCGCGCCCAGCGTGCGTAGCATGAAGCTGCTACAGCCCTGTCATGTTGATAAACGCTACAAAGTGAGATCTTGACAAGGCGAAATCTCACATATCTTCCACAAGATGCCGTTTTCTATATTGCTATTTACTCTTCCTTATGAAAGAGTGGATCCACGATTATGAATTGTCAACATTCGTTTTACTGGGACTAGTTGTTTGGCGTTCCTTGCTCAGTACAGGACTTAAGTACAGCAATATCTAAACTCCACCGCCAGTCTAGAATATATACACTATCGTTATCTTGAAATCATTCATGAAAAAGCGTTATAAATAGATTTTTAAAACATTTCTTTTATCTTGAATAGTCGAGAAAGTAAACATAATGACTTCAATTTTAGTTGCTTTACCATTCAGTCTTATGCACGGTAATCGCATAAAAACTGATTACGAACTGAAGATTCACCACATGCGTCGATTTTAAGATTCGTGTCACAATTATTTGAAATATTCTAATTATGTAAGGAACTGCCTTTGAAACCACTACTAGTAATTTGACTTAAAAAGTGGGTTCTACGTAAATAAATTTCATTATTAAACTTGAGAACGAAAAAATAGGCGCTGGGCAATTTTGATGAATACTAGACAAGTGGCTCTACACCAATTATTCTAACATACATATTGGAAATAAAATAACACAGTCTAATTAGTATTAATACTATTTAACTCTAACAGATATTATAATTAGATACCACACATAATAAGTTATATTCAAACCTAAATTCTAAGTTAATGAATGATAATTCACGAAATGCAACTAATTGCAGAATTTCATAGACTCGTTAGGATGTTGAAGGATAGTTCTCCTGCAAACTGATATATTTCAAACCTTCTGAGAGAAAGAGCAAAATACATAAAGATAAGAAGGAAAGGACAAAGGAGATTAGCAACCCTAGATTTCATTCAGGCGCAAAAAGAGCAAATTTAGGCAATTCTGAATGGGATAAAAGGTCCGCTCTCCACGCTTCCTAACCTCAGGCTTTGGCACCCTACTACACGAGCGTAAAGCGCGAGACACTGGAGCAGGTGACAGAACCATACTTCCTCACTTATTCTCGCCCCTACCTCAAGTGCATAATTCAAGGCTAGTTAACTGCTACTTATTAAACTGAGAAACTTTTGCCTCCGTATTTCATGTAGTATTTATTATTATGACAAAGAGACGATCTCTTTCAGAAAAAATATGTTAAAACAAACATTTTAAACATTCAGTGACAGAGGAACAGAATGTAGTATTACGAATACTACTTATTCAGAAATGTTTAATAAAATATTTAAACGTGTTTCTAAATGCCATATTAGTTATTATGAAATTTAAATATTTTATGCTGTCAGGCAGTGGTTTTTAATGTTATTCATAATATACTATTGTAAGGGAAATGTTGTGTGCTAAAGACGTAGATGACTACCGTGGCTACATCACAGCAACGCTTACGTTTCTGAAGATTTATTAAATTCTATACAATAAATAACCTAAACTATTTTAGGCAACAATTTTAACCTGTATACATTATAATGTTATATAATCACACGCAATGGAAACCAATATCGAAATGTGGTAAAGATGATAAGCAAAATGTAAAATAGCTACTTCACGTCCGCAGACGTCCACCTCGTCGCCGGCATCTCAAAACGAGCGGCGCGATGGTTTATCACGCGGCGCAGCAGCCTCCTTTCAAAGGGCGTCCCGTTGCGCAAAGCCACGACGGTTGCTGGCAGGAGTGTCGGCGACGTTGCCGAGGCGGCGGCGGCCGTGTGCAGGGTTAGCGGGTCCAAAATTACTACAAGAGTTTACCTGCGTCTGTGGGAAATCACTCTCCCATCAGGTGGCGACCGCCGAGGAAAGGGCGGGGGCAGTGAGGGGAAGGTTGAAGGGCGGTGCCGTAAAACGGATAACCGTCACCGCCCCATTGACCGCTTGATTAACGAGCGACGACGGCGACGCTGACGGCCGATGCAACCGGCGGTGAAAAAATGACAGGCGATTTCTCCTCCTCCGGCAATGCTTAACCGATGCTCATCACCGGCTGCGATTTCTTCGCCCCTGCCTCAAGGTCCTGCCACCGCCAGACAGTGGCGCAACAGACCGCTCAATCCGAGAGCAGCCCCGGGGAAATAAATTGTACGTCGCTGGGGAAATAGTCCCCAATCCGTGGGGCACATGAAAAATAACGAATATAAAACCTCGAGTGTGAGTTACAGAAGTGATTAGAAGCGTTTCTGTAATCATTTATAACGAGCGATCAGGAACTGAAATATCTCAACGTTCCGATGTTGATATTGTGAACGTGGAACGCGAGTGTCCATGGGTCATTCCAGTTATCACCAGACAAATGTATTACCCTTAAACAGAAGCAGGTGATGTCCCATGCGGCCAATCTGCTTTTCCAGCTTGACAACCATCGCTGGACACTTGATCAATCTTGGCGTCTAGGTTCAGCTGCTCTATCATTGGTTTTGCTTCCGTGCTCACATACTCTCCTTCCTCAAGACGCCCCGTTATTTCAAAGAGGGAGCAATTTAGATCGCGACGCTACGTGAGAAGGGGGCACAGGAGAGGAAGGGTGAGAGGAAATAAGAGGAGGAATAGGAGAGGGTACGGAAACGAAATGGATTGGTGCGCGCGGGCGCGAGGATCACCCCGCCAATTTGCACTGCAATGCTGGCCCTCGAACCTCGTGGACGCTGACGAACCAGGCAGCGTCACGAAATGGGCTGTGACATTTTCTATCGAGTGCCCTTACCATGAAAATTAGGTCTAATTTATGGTATCTAATATTGTGAGAAATTTGTGTCAGATTAAATTAATAGTATTAAAAGTTTTGTTTCTTACAAACTATTTTAAAATGCTAATGGTTCTAAAGCAAGGAACACTAATTTTTACATAATCAATTTCGGGAAAAACACAATATATTACATTTACATAATATAGACATTTCCTATCACAAATTGAACATGTCATTGCTTTAAAAATTTGTATTTTGATATTAATGATTCTTTATTAAAGAAATGCAAGCAATACACCCATTTTATTACGCATTATGAAAATGTAATCGCCCATTTTTCATATTAGCAGGTGTGATACAGGATTTTTTAATCAATTAAAAATCACTGGATGTTCCAATATCATTGCAAAATTGCTATTGTTAATATTGTTTAGACTGTAACATTGATGCAATTTTATAGTGATAATCGTAAAGAATATGAAACCTCTCATTAGAAATATTGCGGAAACATAATTGTCTTTATTCTCACATATTTTTCAAAAGCTGCTATTTTTCTGTTACACTGCTGAAAAGATTATATCAACCTTCCCAGTGATATTAATAGCAAATGTTATAACAGACTTCAGTTAATAGACAGCTAATAACATAAACAGCAAATTACTCATTTTTTTAATTTTGTGAAATCTACACCAGTTAAATATTTTCAAATAGTTTGAACAACTACACACTAAAAATAATAAAATTTGAAAACCTTAAAATGTTACGAATCAATGTAATTTTCTAAAACGAGCTGTTAAAAAGAAACTAAACTTTGAATAAACTTTAAAGAGATTGAGTATTTAGTTAAAAATTCAATGTTGGACAATTTTCCAATTAAAATTTTGGAGTTTCTGGAGTGTTTAGTCTGGATTCGAGAAGTTTTCTCGCAATTCAAACATCCGGAAATCTGAATGGCACTATCGCTATTGAAGCAAGATACCGTTTTTATTTACAGTAAACACACCGTCCTTGTTTTATAATGATTAATTGTGAAATAGTTTTAGACATTGTAAGATACGCTTGACAAATATTTGGGCTTATAAGATTCCATTACATGAATGGCTATCGAACCTGGTGCATTTGGTTCTAGATCAACACGGAAACACAAGAGCTCTAAATGAGATCACAAGTCCTCAAAATTGAAAAGCAAATTGCTGTCTATATTATTTACACGACATGAAACTTCCTACCTTCTTAATAATCTAAAAGAAATGGGTACATTGTGCTCAAATATTCAACAATTACATAGTGCAATATTATTCGCAAAATTTTCTGAAAATTAGTATAGAAGTCAGTTAAAATAATTTTTTATTTACAGGATTTAAATAGTAAAAACATAAAGTAAAAATGTCTAATTTTAAATGAAATAAACGATAAAGACAGTGTCACGAACAACGCAAAATTAGTGAATAAAGGCATGTTAAAATTATACTCTTTCACGCATACTTAATTTAAAAATCCGTATTCTAAGAAAGTTCAAAAAAGTTTGCGGATACAGAGTCAGCATCTCCTCCAAAGTCAGAGAGAGAGAGAGAGAGAGAGAGAGAGAGAGAGAGAGAGAGAGAGAGAGAGAGAGAGAGAGAGAGAGAGAGAGACAGACAGACAGACAGAGACAGACACACACACACACGTTCTGCCGTCAAATGTTTTCGGTATCAAGGGATCACAAATCATGGATTTTGACTACACAACGTGTTACAAGGAACTAATTTACTATACATAGAAACAAGATTTATCCAATTTTCCGGGTCCGAAAATATGAGTTTTTCTGTCGAAAATTCACCGTTTTCTGGCGCACGATTACAATACTTTGTATTCTTACGCAGAGTGGAAGAGAGCAAGAGAGATATTATAATGTAAAAGGTTTACTATGATGGATTTTTTACCACTTGCTGCCTTGACAATGTCTTCCACATTTGTGCCTGATTTAGGGCATTGTATGCGAAATTTGGCAACTGAACACACTTCTCTTGATTCAAAATGTGCTCTTTCTAATTAGATGTTTTTATTTATTCCATAAAAGTACTTTTCTGTGATGTGGGTGGAAAATGCACTACTTCAGGGCTTTTTGCAAAAATAGTTAGCTTTACACTTTACACTTCTTCCCCCCAGTAATAGTAAGAGTTAGGAGTTGTGAAATTATGCATTCAAAAACAATGTAACATAGAGATGTGTGCTAAATTACACTTCTTTAACTCAAATGATGAGTAAACAATACAACAATAAACTGAAATTTTTACTGAACACTAATTTTTTTGTCAACATCAGTTTTTTACATTTTGGACATTGTCTACCTCTAATTGATAATCAAATTAACTTTTTTTTAAACATTAAAACCACTTCTTTCTAATGAGATATGTTTGAAAGAATTCCTAGAAGGTATTTTAAGAAATTATTTAAAGAAGGCAGGAAATGCCACATTTTGAGGCTTTCTACCCAAATCATTTCTAAAATTAATTTATTAAGTAATGGTAATAGCAGAAGGCAAATTATGCATTAAGAAACAAAGAAATGTTGGTATGTTATAAGCCAAATTTCATCTCTTACTAAAAATTAAGGAAGCTATTCAATATTAAAATATGGAACACTAATTTGTTTGGTAACTTTGCGGCAGAGCACCCAAATGTTAAGAAAAGTGAAATTGATATTACTTTCAAAGAATAGAGTAGAAAAAGTTGCAGACATAAGCTCAGTTTCAAATGTATACCATTAACAGAGAAGGAAATTTTGGCAAAATTTGCCAAATATACCAAATTTGCAAAAATCATGTAGGCAAACTGTTCAATGACACTGCCTGGGGCAAAGCAAACCTGTATTAGACCACTTGACATGGAATGATCAAGTTATGAAATAAATCTTATTAGCCCTGAACACATTATTTAATTATTAACAAATAGCTGTAAAAGTAATATAGTTTTTGGCTACAGCATTGAAATGACTTGGTTGCACCTGTCAGCAAGTAACCTCATTACCCTTGAGAATGTAAAAGCTACATGAGGCAGCGGATTTATGGAGAGGCATTTTCAAGGCCCCAAGCTAAAATATTTTTGATACCTCCCCTCCTTTCTACTGGCAACAATAAAATTTTTAAGATGGGAGATTTTAACCATTTTATTCAAAATTAAACAATTAAAACGTGCTTTCAGAAAACAAATTTATTCAAATTTCAAAATTGGGTTGAAGTCTAGAACATGGTACAACCTAAGAAAGTCGTTTAAATCAGCATTGTCTTGTCCCATTGTAGCTTGATACTAGTTTTAAACCCCCTTTAAGTTCTTTTACCTGTACAATTTGTAATAATTATTTTATTTTTAAATTGAAAGGTAACCTCAACATGTCACTCAAACCTCAATGTTTGTGCTTGAATATGCCAAACATCAGGTATATGAAAAGAGACTGTTTCAATCAGACAATCAGAATGCTATGGCGGATTTTGGTGTGATAGATTTAGTCATGTACTCAATAAGTTCAAACTGTAATGCACAAGAATGAAAACGCCTGTCTTAGAATAAATCTGTTTTAACTCCAAGAGTGTGTTTATCAAATTTATTTAATTTCTATTTCTTTACAGGAAATAATTATGTTTGTATTTTCAAACATTTTTTGCAAATTGGGAATTTTGTTTAATAATTTTTAAGGCCCCTCGGACTCTGAGGCTCGATGCTGTAGCTTATTTAGCTTAACGGTAAATCCACAACCGGTCACATGTTTTAAAAGAGCCAGATCTCATCAAGAATATATCCTGGTAAAGCAACCTTTTCTACTAAAGAACACAGTTCTTTCTACCATTCATTGAGGCTTATAAGGGGCTTCTCTCACAGTAACGACAGAAAACATGAGATCTGGACAGACTTCTTTGCAACAGGTACAAAAACCAACAGCACAAGGGCAGAACCAAATTCTAAGAAAAGGACATTACGCAGATGATGGTAACCATTTTTCATCACTTGTTTCGCACAGCCATGCCATGCCATTAACCAACAGACACCTGCTTTTGCATCTGTTCTCCTTTTGGAGGACTTGACCTCCTTTTTAAACATTGTCCTCCTGTCCTCCCTCATTTTTTAAATTTACATGGAATGTCCTCCTTTTTGTTCTGTTGAATTAAAAATACCGGCATAATTTTAAAGTAATTAAATTAATTAAAAGGACTTCATGTCTTGAATATCTAAATTTTTACTTAAATAAATGACCTCTATAACAGATCAATACGATTATTTTGATGTAAAACTTATTTATGCTTATTGTTTGATGGAAAACAAAGGTGAGTGCGGGGGTGAAGTTATCCCATCGGAAACTTTCACTTTTAATGATGCTAAGTCTAATGTGATTTTCAAAGCCTATTATGGTTTGGAATTGTTGAGTACATTGTCTACTCCTTTTCACTACAATGTCATTCTTTATTTGGTAACATGTCCTCCGCTGGGAACAATTTTTTTCTGGTAACCCTGGCTTTTGTGAATTCCATGAAGATGCATGTGATTGATACCATATTGAAAAGTGCAAGAACAATAAAAAAATTAAATGAATACACAAAACTAAACACAAGAAATTGAAGTTTGTGAAGAAAAGTGCAACATCAATTTATTTATTTATTTATGCAATGCAACTTCCGTGAATATAAATCAATGAAAAGCATTGTAAATAATAATTTTAAAAAAAATGCAAGTGAAGTACGGTAGCTAGAAAACATTGTTGAAAATTTCATTTGTGAAATGCAACAAATTTCAGATACCACACCTAACACTCATCGACTATACCTATCGGTAACTACAAACTATTATGTATATGTTCTAAGAAATTGGGAAAAAAACAAACAAATTGACACGTTTAGCACATTATCATCAATAGATGCATAATATATACACTAAGGAAGTTTCAAATAAATTTCAATTCAAGTTTATGAACCTCTTTGACAAAAAAGGCAATGTACAACAACCATTTTTTCCCCATTTTGTTTCGTTTTAGATTCTAAATCACAGAAGTTCTAAATTGAATCTCGATAAAACTCCTACTTCTTAATCATCCTAGCAAATGAATACATAACATCTGGAGACTATGTTTGCCCCCATAAACATTCAATTTTTAGCTACAAAATTACATGAATTTTTTTTGAAATCATTATTTCCAGTATTTAAAAAAATGTATTATTGTAAATGAAAACAATTAGATTGTAATTTATAAAAAAAACATATAACATGCTTTATCTAGCTCAAATTACTTATGGGACAGACGCATTATTTACTTTTATATCCATTGTCCAGTTTGTAAAAGGTATATTTAAAAAGGTAAGAGCCAAATGCCAATGTGCAATAATATACAGTGATAATTATTTTTGTAACAAGTAGATTTTACTAACACCAAGAAATTTTCCTGTGTTTTGACATTTCCCTGTAAAATAAACTGTCATCTCTATAAAAACAAACAAATGCTTAGCAAAATCTAAAAAACATATTTTTGGTGAGTAAGGATAATACAATGAAATTATGAAGAAAATTGCATTTGGAAATTATTCATAACAGTGTATTACCATAAGAATCCATCGCTGGTAAAAGACTATGCCAATTGAAAGGACCAAGTACAGTATTATGCAGCTAAGTGATCTGCAAATGACTGAAAATGTGTTCACTAGTGGCACAGACTGATCCACCTGTTTCTGTTCACTCATATTTTGAGCATGTGACAAAACTTTTTTTTCCTCTTCTACACTCGTACACACTTCAAGTCTCTTTGTACATAAAAAGTGAAACACCTAATATTCAATTCTCAACAAAAACAATAACACCCACTTCACTTCCTTATAATTTCTATAACAATCTGCATCTTTGAATTAACACTACACACTGTTGGTTGCGGTTGGTTGACGGCACAGAAACAAAGTTAATACGCCATCCGTGTTGATAGCGCTCTAGGGGCGAAAACCTTACTTACAGCTGGTCACAAAAAGGCGGTAACTTTTGAAACAGTGTCAAATTATTCTCAAAAAAATCAGTGTTCTAATATGAAGTTAGTTTATAAAATTGGCCAAATTATATCCTCCAAGATTACAGTAATTGATATTATATGTCATAAGTAGTTAATTTAGTATGTGTTAATATTTGAGGGAATATTCATAAAAGAATCATATTGAAATAATATCGTGTTCTTGAGTGTAAAACAATACCCTACAGTTATGGATTATAGTGCAAATAAATATTTTCAAAAATACAGGAAAATGGGAGAAGCATAAATGGTTTGCTTCATTTTGCTCTATCTGAGGGGGGAAATTAAAGAAAAATTTGAAATGGTTTTTGAAAAAATAATTGTTGAAAAATTGACTATATTTCACGAAAAATTCCTCAAAAACGAGACATATTTAAATAAAATTGTATATGATCTAGTTACAAGATTTATCTTTGAACAACAGATTTCATTAAGGAAAAGATCTCTATTTTCAATACTGTAGTTATGGGAACATGCTGAAAATTTTTTCCAACTTTCGCTATTTTAAAGAGATTTTAACAATTACACCTGCATCATTTTAAGCGTTCTTTACGCTATCTGAGGACAAAGTTTTGAAAATAGAGCCTCTTTGAGAAAAAATTTATAATGTTGAGGATCCATGTATGGTCCCCTCAAAAATCAAAATATCAGTTTTAATCAGGCAGGGCTTTGAGTTCGTTTAGATCGATCGGGGAATATCAGTTTTCGGGAAAATCGTCTGAACTATTTAGGCGCCTGCGCTGACCACAGACAGACGGAAGAACAGACAGACGTTTTGCCATCAATAGATTTTTTGATAACAACGAACCACAAAACATGGATTTTGACTAGACGACGTGTTAGAGGTTGTAAATTACTACATATAGCGACAAGATTTACCCACTTTCGATACAAGGGCCCTCCAATACCAATTTTTCTCCCCAAAAAATCGACGGTTTAGGCCGCAGCACTATAATACTTTCTCCTCAATACGTATATTCATAGTAAGGCGAAATAACTATTAGTGATGAAAAATTATTATGTATCGTGTTTATTAATAAACCAAATTTTTTACTTTCTCGCCTTATTTCGTAAGAAGAGAAATTATTGTAACCGAGCACCAGAAAATGGCTATTTTTCGGCACAAAAACTCTTTTTTTCCGGGCCCTGGTAATGAAAAAGTGGACAAATCTTGTTGCTATATAAAGTAAATTACTTCTTCTAACATGTTGTGTAGTCAGAATCAATTTTTTTGGGTACAAGATACCGACAAACCGACTGACGGCAAAATCGGTTTGTCCGCTGTCCGTCCGTCCGTCTTAGGTCAACGCGAGCGCCTAAACCGTTGAGAGGAGTTCCTTCAAAATTGATATTTCCCGATCGATCTAAATTAACTCGACGCCCAGCGAGATTGAAACGGTTATCTTGAATTTTGGGGGTACTTTGCATTAAATCTCAAAAATATTTTCAAAATTTTTTCAAAAATTGTTCCAATTGGTTAATTTAATCTTTGTCCTCGGGTAGCGGAAGGCGCAGGTCACGTTTTGTGTTAAAACTACTGAATTTTTGAAAATTGCAAAAGTTCAAAATGTTTTTCGGCATTTTCCTACTACTATAAAATTGAAGATGGAGGTTTTTTTCCATTAATGAAATCTATGCTTCAAAGACGTGTTGAAATAACGTCATGTACAAATTTTCGAAATTATGAATAGTTTTCGCGTAATTTTGCGTGAAATGTAGGCAAATTTTAAACAATTATTTTCTCAAAAAACTTCTCTCTCTCTCTCTCCAACATTTTTTAAAAATGTTCTACTCATATGTACCAAAGGACGGTAAAAAACAGTGGTGCTAGTCCTATTTTCGGCGTACTCTCTGAATTTTCGAAAACTGCAAAAAGTTAACTTCGCAAAAATATAATATTAATGATGGAGATTTTTGTCTTAAATAAAATCTTTTCTAAAAAAATCGATATTGAAAAGGGGTCATGCACACATTTTTTAAAACAAACGAGTAGTTTTCGCGTACACTTATGTAGAAAAGAGGAAGTATTGCAATGCAGCAGCGAAGAGTGTCGTTTTTACGATGTGGAAAGTACAGTGAAATGTGATAATAGTTACGGCATTTAAGAGTAGGTGCAATTCCAAGGTGCGCAACTCAATTTTGTCTCAATGATGACTCATTGATACTCAATGATAAAAACTAGGTACGACTCATTGTTTTGTTGGATATATGAAGTTTTCTCTGTTGATAAATGGTTCATTATTATATAAATCATTATTATGGAAGTTAATATAACACCATTAGCCTAATCATTTACGTCTAGAAAATACGTAAAATGTAAACAAGGCGATCGGATAAGATAAAACGTTTATTACACGTACCTAGTAGCTTGAAGCTCTGTATGTGCCTATTGTGTTTTCGCTACCGCTCTCGTTAATAAGCAATTCCAAAACGCTCTTTTGTCGACTTATAAAAATAATTAATATTCATTGTCTCGCAGAATGTAGAAAATACAATATTTTGGATATCTTTTAGACATCATAGTACATTTTTAGATTTTCATACATGGTATTTGATAAACTGCTGACATTTTTATTAAAATTTAATTGTAAATAATTTCTTTCATGCTGGTCTGTTAAAAAGTGGTAGGCTATATATTATCTAACAAAACAAGATAAATCCTGTGACCTTCTATGAAAAGAAATAGTAGTTTCTTATCTCATACCAAGATAAACCTCTTCCTGCATACTAACCAGTATATGGTTTTGAAGCATCCAGTTACATTATGAGTTTCCATACAGTCACTGCACTTTACTTCAAATGCTTAGGAATGTGTTGTGTTTAAAGTTCAGTGATTACTAATCAATTCCAGTTCTGTTCACAAAATTGTCAGTTAAAAGCCAAATATATTCTTCATTCAAACAGTGTTTCATCATGGAATCTAATGATTTAATGAAAAGTAAAGAAATTCTCTCAGTGGCAGTTAAAATTGGAAAGGATACCACATTGTACAAACTGAATCAAGGATTACCTCTACAAATTATTATCAAAGAACTGTGTGAAGAAAGGAATATTGAATATATTCCAAATTATTATGCCTTGCAAATTACAGACACCAAGGAGGGAAATATCAATAAGTATGTAACAGAAGAAAACAGATATTCCTACATTACAAATGCTTCAGAATTGCGATTAATATACTCTGCAACAGAAATGTGTAAAATGATTCATGAAAAAATTGTTTCTGAAGATGAACTTGAATGGACTTTGGAGAAGTTATCTAGTCTGAGTAAAGATAAAACTTTTTCAGAGGAATTTGTAGCAAAATATGGAATAAATACTCTTGTTTCTCTAATGCAAAAAGCTAAGCCACCATATGAAATGATTCATTTATGCCTGGAAGCACTTTTATCTTTCTATGGTTTTAATTTAATAACAAGTTTTGATAACATTCCACTAGAGTGTTTGATCAATTTTGTTGTATCATCTAGAACAGTTCCAGAAGAGGTTACTGAGCATTCTTTACATTTTCTCAAAAATATGCTAACATCTAAGAAAGTACCAGAAAAATTATCAAAATTTATACATAATAAAATTTCTATTGATGATGTTATTACATTTTTGCAATCAAAATATAACTCGCACTTGCAAGAAAAAGCATTGGCTTATCTGAATGTTTTACTTTCGTTATCAGATACTAATGATTTTTGCATTATTACTCAGTTAGAAAGTCGAAAAGTAAGGGAAATCATATGCAAAAATATTGTTATGAATTCTATAGTATCTCATGGCATGGCCCATGAACTTTTCGTATTCCAAAGTATATTTTTAAAAGATTTAACTTCAAAATTAAATACATATATAGAGGCACACAGTGATGAGGCCATGCATCTCCAAGAACTACACAACATTGACTACTCTCATGAAAATCATTTTAAAAGGGATAGTGTTTTGTCATTCTTTGAAGAACATTCTTCAGATAAATTGTCACCAGAACCATCAGCATCCAGATCATCGGCTTATGAAAGTGATGCCGAAAAATATCACTTTCCAATAGTTCAAATGCCTAAATCAGAAAACGAAGATGAAGATGAGAAAAGTTACACATTTTGTCGTTCTCAATCACTGGACATCAGTGTCCTGACTTTAAATTGCATGCAATATTTTTCACGGAAGAAGCTAAAAACTTTTATGAAAGTAAAGCTAATGGAGGAGAAAGTTCAAAAGAAGCCTTTTCACAGTATCTGTGATCGCCTGGTAAGTTCATACTATTTTCTACATTATATGATATTATTTTATTCATTTCAAATGCTTGTTAGTTTAGGGATGCCTGTCAGTCTATGCATCTGTTTGTCCTATGCCTATCAAATGTCTAATATCAAATAACACACTTTCTCTGTATTAATGAACTTGTTTATTGATTCATACACATCACTTACTATCTGTTCATTTATTTTAAAAATTATTCATTTGCCTACCAATAATACCATTTACCTATTACCCTACTGGTAGTAGTTATCTATTCATTAATTTTTCCTCTCATATTTGTACCATACATTACACTCTCAATGAAAGTGTGTTCTTCTTATTTTCCAATTGTTTTCATGGGTTAGATTCACATGAATTATTGTGAGAGTAGGATTCATAATTAGTAATTATTACTTAGAATAATTACTTAGAAAGAAATTTCTCTGGCTTTTTTTTTTTAATAGACTAGCACTGATGATGCAGGATTAGTGTGCACTGCTGTGGAGACATTATGATTCTGTTTTCCTTACTTAAGTCATATTTTCGGTTTAAAAAAGTCCATAATTCTTATTTCAAACTCTAATTTCTTCTGAAGTAATTGGAGAGAAGTTCTCCATTAAGGAACTATTATTCATTCACGAATATTTTTAATTTAAAATAAATTTTCATCTTAATTAACACCTGCTAATATTTCCTCATGAGAAAACATTTTTGTTCAGAATCAATAAATTTCAGTGTTGTATTAGTTGCATTGTGAAACACTTCATTGTCCTAGGATTGGAAGAATAATAAATTATGTACAGAATTAATTTTTCCATGCATCTGAAATAACTTGTAGCATTTAATTTGATTTGGAGATAAATATATTTTTTTAATTTATTCAATGAAAAAAGTTTCAGGGCCCAAATTAAGTCAGGCCCTGGGCCAAATTGCTCCAGCTGCTCCCCTTCTGGGTGCCTCTGATTACAAGGCAATTGGAAAAGCTTTATTCTTTAATAAATACTTCTTATGATGGGATTTTGACTTCTTTTTTTACTATCTACTTCTATCCTTTAACACAATATATTATTAGTTGTTCTTTCATTGATATTTCAATGGTTGTGCAGATGTTCTCACTGTTGTTAACAAATTGTACCTATTCATTTCTTCCAAGAAATTTGCAAAGCTCCTCATGTGTAAAAAGAAACAGTAAAAAGTTTGGTGCTAGTCCCATTTTCAGCTATTGCTCCATTTTTTTGAAAATGCCAAAAAAACATGAATATTTCAAAACTACAAAGTTGGAAATAATGATTTTTGCTCTAAACTAATTCTGTTGTAAAAAATCAGCTTTTTTAAAAAGGTCAGTACATTTGTTTGAAAAAACTAGTAGTGTTCACAAAATTTCAGCTTGAAATTAATGAAATATATACAGGTGTTGCACCAACTACTATGAAAAAAATTCTCGGAGAACAGAAATGGATCCAAAGGATATGAAAAATAATTAATTTAATTTTAATTGTAATTTACTATTGAAAATGCTAATATTAATTCTATCTTTACTTTTTACTCTATTCTACAATTTGTATTCTCAATATATTGATTGTATTTTAAAATTAATTGAAATTAGGTCAATTATGGTTAGTACATGTATTTATATTAATTAATTTTGTTTCACGAGCAGAAAATAAAATATTTGATTACTTATTAAAAACCTATAGCTGACTAGTTTCTGTACTAGTACCAACAGATCCCATGAGCAAGGAAGGAAAAAGTAAGGCTTAAGAGTGAAGTTTATACAAATTATTTAATGAATTAGTATGAGCCACTGGTCGGTACTCATGCTTCCTCTTAAGTTTTACTAATTACTGCAAATAATTCTTAAAGAGCTGTATAGGCCATCGTTCACAAAATTATAATATTGTCCAGTTTAAGATATCATGCAACTGTGGAGTGCAAGCAACACCACCTAGAAACTGAATATCTAGGTGGTGTTGGTGCTAGGCAATGACTACGTTGTGTATATCATATAATAGACAAAAATGCAATGGAAATTTTAGTGAAATGAAAAACCCTCTCCCACACAATCTTACTCGTGAGAAAATAAAGGATAGATTTGATTTTGCCAACAATGGCAATAATAAACAAACACTATTTCTTCAAAATACATAAGAAATGAGACTTTTTAGGGCTTTCCTCCAAATAAAACAATATTCAGATTTTAAAGTGATGCCAAATTGTACAATAATTATGGAATTGTACCATAATGTATACCTCCAAACAAAACTGAACCAAAACTTGTAACTAAAACTAGTGGTGCTACCAAAACACACACTTTCTCGCATTATTTCTAAATGCTCAGAATTATTATACTACTACATAAACCAGCAAAAGTGTTTTTAACCAGCAATTTTTTTCCACTCCGAGACTCAAACTTACATCCTCAGAGTTAACTTATATTACTACGCCACACAAGCGCCGCATGAATCGAGCTCGGGCAGAGGCATAAAAAGGTAAATGCTGGATTCATGTAAAAACCCCTCAACAATCAAAATATCCGTTAGAAACTCCCAAAGCTTCCAGTCCGTTCAGATCGATCAGGGAATATCAATTTTGGAGAAAATTGGTTGAACTGTTTAGGCTCTACAGTTGTCCACAGGCCGACAGCTGTTAAGTTGATAGGTTGATTGATAGTGATTCCGGGCGCGCCAACTCCTAAGATCATTATTCCCATAGGTGTAGTACATGTTTTTGCTCGGGAGGTGGCGCTGATCTCCCCTCACTGGATGGCTAAATCCGGCCTACCGTAGGCTAGCCGGGTTTTCCCCAACCAGGTACTTCCCACCAGAGGGGCATCGCCCCAGCCAGGACAAGCTCCTCACCTGTCTCCCGGCATGTGTGGTAGTGTGGTGCATGTGAGTGTAAGGATAAGTAAAGGGTAGGATATGACAAGAAATGGGAAGAAAAGATGGCGCGCTGTCCGTGGCCCGTTTTGTAAGGTACTGCTCCGGCATTTGCCTATGCTGATCAGAGAGAACACGGAAAAATACCGGTGAAAGCAGCAGGCCGCTAAAATTATTCTCCATACAGCGACAGAACTGGACATAGTTATCTGGCTAGTGTCGAAAATACTAACACCGTCAGGACTCGAACCTAGGACCTCCCTGTCAGTAGCATTACAATGACATCAGTTGTTGCTCTAAGCCACCCCTCCCGGTTAGCTATTATGGCTATCCCAGTCGTTCTTACGGGTAATCTAAATTTCATGTTGTTAGATTGATTAGTTTGCTTAAATCTGTTCATACAGATTACAGCACAGAAAGATATAGATACAGCAGAGAAAGAAAACAATTGATTTGACATGACATACGTTTTACAAATCGAATGAGATAAAGTTGGAAAATGTTTAAAAGTTGTAAATATGGAAAGCGCAGACAGACACGTCCCGTTTATTTATCTGTATATTGATTGTATTTGTGAGTGTCAATATTATGCAACAACACATTCTTCAAATTAAAATCTCTACACAGGATTCGAACCCCATTCACTTTTGCCCCGAAGTACTTGATCCGTATACGCCTTTACGACCTCGGCAATCCCGGCCCCACAGCGGTTGTACAAGGCCGTAAGAATTGAAAAATTTCCTTTGGGCGACCATTGAAGATCTCAGTAAAGAGAATCAGGCATAATCGAAAAGCTAGTCCAGACTAAAGAGATTAGAAAACTACTGAGAGAATGTCCGTGCCATTCGATAGCTCCACTAGTTTATTTATTTACCATACGCTGTTACATACGAGGAGAAACTTTAATGAAAATATTTCAGGCGGGTTTGATAAAATATTTTTAGAAATTGTATACATTTTACCGTCCCTTATGAGGATCATAAATTTTTAAAAATTTGGTGAAGGTTTTGAAAAAAAGTTTAGAAATTGCAATAATTTCAGACCATAAGCGAAATCGGCTCGTTTTTTTTTTTTTCAAAAAATTGCACATGACCTTCTTTAAAGAGTTCATTTTTTACAGTAGACTTCGTTTAAAGCAAAAATCGCTATCTCCAATTTTCTACTTTTCAAATATTCACTTTTTGGCATTTTCGAAAAACGGAACAATAGCCGAAATTGGGACTAGCATCATATTTTTTAGCGTTCCTTATTACATATGAGGAGAAAACTTAAAAGAAAAAATTGGGAATGATTTTTGAGAAAAAATTGCCTATATTTCGCAAAATTTATCACGGACTTACTTAAAGATTCGTCTTTAAGGGACATACTTCATTAAAGGAAAAATCTCGATCTTCAATATTATAGATGTAGGAAACATTGGGCTTTTTCAATTTCCCTCCCCCCCCAAATTTCAATTTTCAAATTTCAATCCCCCCAAAAAAATTGGGCTTTTTCAATTTTCAAAAAAAACTGCGATTTCAACGAACATGAGATCACCTCCATTCTCTTACGCGCTCTTTGTGCTATGCGAAGACAAGGTTTGATTTTAAAAAATGGTGCCAATTTTGAGAAAATTTTGGAAACGTTTTTGAGTCTTCATCTAAAGCACCCTCAAAAATCAAAACATCCGTTTAAAACACCGAAAGCCTCGAGTTTATTAAATCGATTGGGGAATATCATTTTGAAGAAAATCGGCTGAACTATTAGGCGCTAGCGTTGGCCACAGACGGACAGCCAGCCAGACGTTTTGTCGTCAATTGATGTTTCGACGTCAAGGACCCAAAAAACTCTACATTACATGTTAAACGAATTTTTTTCTATATTTAGAAACCTCATTTATCCACATTTCCATTGCCAGAGTCCCGCAATAAGAGTTTTTCTCCGAAAATTCCCGGCTTTCAGCGCACAATTACATAACTTTCCCTTCTCACGAAGTACATTCGTAAGGGCGAGAAAGTGAAGAGTAATAATATTTGGACCCGTTAGGGATATCATGCTAAAATATAATCTAAGTTGGTTTCATGGGTAGTGTTTATAATGTATTTAAATTTCATGTTGATAGAATGATTAGTTATTTAAATCGATTCATAGAGATGCACAGAAAGACAACAATTGATTTGATGCGGGATACGTTTTAGTAATGGAATAACTGAGTTGAAAAATTGGTTAAAGTTAAAAATTCGAAAACCACATAAGGCACTTCCGGTTTGTTTATCTGTATTGATTGTATTTGTGAGTAGAAGTACTTCAAATGATTTTCAATAGTTTCTCGAATTCTCAATAGTTTTCTGCGACAACACATACATGAGAGATAAAGAACAATCAGCCCTGGGCGAGAATCGAATCCGCGACCCTTAGCACCGAAGAACCGACTCGGAACACACAATTAATCATCGCAGCTATCAAAGTTGACCCGGACCGGTTACCCTTCCTTAATATTCTTAAAGTCAGTTTCAGTTCTACCATTAGGTAACCAAAACATGAGAAAATGTTAAAAAATGTCCTTTGAGTGGCAAAAGATGGCAGCTGAGATGGCATAACCGAAGAGCTAGTCCAGTCTACAGATAAGAAAAATAAATAATGCGAGAATGTCTATACCATTCTTTAGCACCACTAGTTTTTTTTTTTTTTTTTTTTTTTTTTTTCAAAAAAATGTACATGGCCGTACTGAAACAGCTGAGTTTTTACAGCAGACTTTGTCTGAGGCAAAAATGTGTATCTTCAATTTCGTCATTTCGTTTTCAATCAGGTCATTTCGTTTTCTATTGGGTCATTGTCTATGCAATGTCAGTTTTGTTCTGCTTTGTACTTTCCATGTGAGAGAAATTCTGCAAACGATTTACTCTGTGTTGCTTAAATGGGAAAATAAGTATACCTTCGAGCAATATGCCAGAAGAAATCAAACAGTTGTTTATAGGAGATGATGACACATCAAAAAATTTTAGAAATAATATCCTTCAGTATAATAGTGCTATATCTTTTGTGCCGTCATTGCATTGCCATCTGGTCATGGGCCATGCGTGTTCAAATTTTTTGGAACTCCTCATCACAGAATCTTCCTTATACCCTCAAGATCCAAACAATGCAATATATTGTGAACATTAGTCTGGGTACGGTATTTTACATTTATCTCAGATCTCACCGTCAAATTTTGACGGGTTCTCACTAGTTTGCATTTAAAAATTTTGATCGGTCCTGTGTGAGTTGGTAAAATTCATGTGTCCGGTTCATTCCATTTGTCAATCCGAGAATCCAGCACGGCGAGTGTTGGGCGTAAACAGACTTTCTTCGGAAATACGCCGCAGGTAAACTGCATTTAGGATTAAAATTGAAATACACAGCGCCCTTGGAACGTGAGATTCGGCACCACAGTAGAGACGTGGGATTACCGTCTCGATGACATGTTGCTTTTCATGCCCAATTAGTGACTTTTGTGGTCCCTAATTTCAGGGAGAGGGCACAGGGTTACGACGGACTCACTGCTTCCTAGGATCAGTGAAGGGTAACCACTGAACTGTAATGTTATTCAGGTGTGATTAAATTGTGAATTCGTCAACTCCAAGTTCTTGTCGTGTTAATATTCCCATTAATCAGTAAGACACCTGCATAGTGTTAGTTCTAATTACACAGGTCAACATGGATTTTCCTGTTTTGATTTTGACACTTGTTTTATACGTAAGTTGGTTACCTGAATTCAATAATGCCCATACTTTATCCATCACATTACAATTTTTAATAATTTCAGTAATTGTGAGGAAAAATATATTGAAAATATACACATTATTTTCAATGAGTTAGAAACGCAAATATATATTATTCGTGAGAGTCAGTTGATTATGTCAGTTCATTTTGTATGATTTTGCAACAGAACACGGCCAGATGGCAGCATGTTACAGTATTATATTCATAGACCTATGAATACATTTATTAATAGCTCCATGCTTGTAATAGCAGACACTGCGCAAAAGTTAAATCAACCAGTGTTGACTAATATATTCGAATGCATCTCAAACAGAATATTTCGAAGAACTAGTTCGTTTGTTTAAATATTTGTGCTGTAACCATGCAAAGATGAAAGTATGGAATGACCCAAATACATTTTGTTATATTTGTGAATGTTTTATGATTGCAAAACAGAGACAGAATATAACCTCAATTGTTAGAAGTGATTATAACGGTTATTTGGAAATAAAGCTGGGGGATTGGCCCCTCATAAAGTGTGCAGTGTTTGTGTTGCAGAGTTAATTAAGAAAGTGGTCGAAGGGGAAGAGGAAGGCACTGAGTTTTGGTGTTCCTATAGTGTGTCGGGAGCCAAAGAACCATATAGATGATTGTTATTTTTGTATTTGCAAAGTAAAAGGATTCAATACAAAGAACCGACACGGAATTATTTATCATAATTTGGAGTCTGCTAGAAGGCTTGTACCACATGGTACTGACGTTCCTATACCAGAATTTCCTTCGAAACATTGAAGTACTGCATTCTGATTAAAGTTCAACGCAAACACAAACAGAACTTAACGATTTGGTCAGAAATTTAAATCTCTCAAAGGATGGTTCTGAAGTTATAGCTTCACGTTCGAAAGAAAACAATCTTCTAGCACGAGGACCGTATGTTACAGTTTACAGACATGGAGAGAAAGAGTTAGAACGTTTTTTTTTTTAAATCAGGAAGACTTCTTAGTATATTGCGCTCACATTCCAAACCTCATTAAAAGTTAGGAGGAGAGTATAAAATAGATGAGTCAGTACCAGTCGCACATTTCATCCATTTTAAGGAGACGTATGACAATCTTAAATTGCTACTCGAAAAGGTAAATTATAAGGAATATAAACGGATGATCTGCGGTAATTTAAATGTTTTGGGTATTTTGTTTGGACAACAACAGAGTTACACCAAGAACCCATATCACATTTGTCAATGGAACAGCCGAGATAGAAAGAATCATTGGACAACACGAGAATGGCCTAGAAGAAACACTGATTCCAGGTTCCAAGAAAATTATAAAAAATAGCTTAGTAGATCCTGACAAAATTCTGTTACCTCCCTTACACATTGAGTTGGGTTTAATGAAGTAATTTACTGAGGTACTGGATAAGAATGGAAGCTGTTTTAAGTACCTAACTAACAAGTTTCCCACCCTTTCAGAAGGAAAAGTCAAAGAAGGTATCTTTGTAGGACCGCAGATCAGAGAACTGGCTAAAGATGAACTTTTTGAAGCATGTATGACAACTCGGAATCTGGGATTATCTTCAAAGAAGAAGTTCATAAGTTCTTGGGAAGTTATAAAGATTCAAAGTATGAGTATTATGTAAATAATATGCCGAAAAATATGAAGCCCTAGGATGTAACATGAGTCTGAAAGTACGTTTCCTTCACTCCCAATTTCGACTCCTTTCCAGGAAACCTGGGCGCAGTGAGTGAAGAAAAGGGTGAGAGGTTTCATCAAGATATTAAAGACTCGAAAGGCGCTAAGAAGGGCGATGGGATACATCAATGTATCAATATGAATACATCAATAATTCTGCAACAAGCTGATCCTACTAGAATGCACGAGAGAACAAGTGGAACAAGAAGCCATTTGTCTAAGCGACAACGGTTCTATTGACTGCTAATGCGCGTGAAAACAAACAGTGATTTTAACAGTAAAGTGTAACAGTAATGGCCTTAAGTTAATGTGATTAATTTTAATTTTCTTCATAATGTTATAAAAAAATAATACACGGTAAACTGTATTTCAGTTCTTAATTTTGTGTTGATCAAAGAATGTATTCAGATTTTCAAGTTAATGATATAAACATTTTTAAATGTATTTTTTTTAACTTGATGTGATACGGGAGAATGGAAGTCATTTCTTTAATCGTTGCACATGAAATATATAAAATCAGTTATTTGATCTAAAAAGATGACATTTTTTGTAGACCTGCGTTATCTGTCCATCATGCTTTCAATAAATTGCCGACGAACGAATTTCTATTATGAATGTTGCGATAATGTGTAATGTGTGTATATAGAGAGAGTTTTCTAAATTGAGACGTGAGAATATGACGTAGAAAACATATATTAATTTCGGGAAAATATATGAAATCTTAAATTTAGAAAACTGATCCTATATTGAATTGAATTTGCCTTATTTTACGTGGCGACACTAAGGCCATGAGGCCTGCTCTTCCGTCTGACCACGCAAATTTCGTCACACTCCTTTCACCAATCATGGGAGAAAGAAGGTATTACTTGGGCGACGAAACAGGCGATTTGAATTTAGCTCAGAGGCGTCATTTAGGCTTGAGGATCTTTTACATGCAGTAAATGTACTAACATGGGACAGCCGGCTTTACTTCCCCTCCGAAAGAAGGCGTACGAAGGATTTTTTCGCCCTTAAAAATCACCCGCAAACTTGGGTATAGCAGTCCGATACGCTAACCGTTACACCATCGCCGCCGCCTAATATATATATATATATATATATATATATATATATATATATATATTGGTTTATTATTACGTTCAATCCTTACATAAGATTAAACTTCATAATAAACTTAATAATAAAAATTAAACTTAACAATGATAATAACTTAATAATTAATTAAACTTAATAATAAAAAGTGGAGTAACCCACGTCCGTCCGTCACTCACGGATAGACACTTTCCCATTCACCAATCGAGACAAATGAAGTGTAATTCAGCGCGTCTCGGTCTCTTCGTGAGAAACTGATTAATTGTTTGCGCATCCGTACAGAAAAGTCTAAGAAATTTCCAAAAACGCGTTTTTGCGTTTTTAGTGCTGCGATCTAGCTGTGGCCGAGCGAACCATGTACCCCAGCCTGTCGCCTCAGAAGACGCCACAACCAGCTAGCTGTAATGTCAGCTAAGTATGACGCCAATGAGGCAATGATATGACAAGAGATCGCTGTATTGCTTGGAAGATTGTATCGCTCGGACCCACTGTTTACAGTAGGCGATTTAGGGCTTGGATCACTCGGAATGAAAAGGTTTATCATTAGCGTTGTCACCCCGCATGCTAATTATCGTTTTATAGGATAATTTTGTTATGTGTAGCTTATACAATAATGCTAATGGGATTCTTTGCTTTTGTAGGATTACTTCGACTACAAAATTATTTTCTAATACCTATAAGAATAGAACGGTATGTTGTAGAATATGAGGTTGTAAATGTACAAATTTCCTTTAATAAGTCACCTGATAATACACACCAAGAACAACTCTTCTGGGACCGTTCGGGTTAGGTTCTCCAACACCGTACTCTGGGGTGGGTAGTTGCCGTAACCCCAAAGAAGATCCGACAAGATGATTTGCCTTTCATATTCCTTGTATTTTTGTGTTATAGAATTTTAATTCTTATTACATTATCTTATAGTTTTTATTGATACGTTATAGCCTTCGATACGGAGTTCGATATACACTGCATAACTTACCCAGATCGAAAGGATTGTGGTTACGAGGGAAATATGAAAACAGTTGCATGATGCTACATGTTCTCTTATGGAGGGAATTATGAGAGGGAATTATGTAAGGGAATTACGGGAGGGAAATATGAAAAGACAAATGGAGTCAAGTAAACATCTAGTTAATTAGTACATAAGTAAATCTGAATCAATAAAATTAGATAGAAAATAAAAGTATGTATGCACTACAGGCATTAACTGGTTCTAATGATCTGGGGCCAAAGGCCCTCAGGCATTTTGTCGCCATTCGATCCTCATTATGTCCTTGGTTCATAAATAACTCTTATGTTCTAAATCGGAGGATAAAAAACCAGACAACTGTAGGTTTAAAGTATCTTCATTAAAACTTGCGCAGTATACATTTTTAACATTTGAAAATATGTTTTAAACAGTTAAAAGCGTCTGCGACGCTTCAGCTAGTATTAAATATTTTGCGATTTTCTGTTCAATTACTAAAAATGAGGGAGAGAAAAGTATGTAGGCCCCGTCGATTTAAGAGGTATCTGTGGTTTCGTTAGGCACCCAGGCGTTCAGAAAAATACAAAAACAATGAAACGTTTTCGATTTTGACCGAAAAATTCAAATATTATATGGTGTTATTTTCCATATTCTCCCACTTTGAACGTACAGTTGTTGGGCTCTTTCATATTTGGGCGTAGTATGTAAAAAATAATCTTCAAAGAAATAAATTAAAGAATTCAAAAATATAAAAATGTGTGGTCGCCCATCGTTTTGTCGGATGCTCTTTCGGGCTACGATCACTACTACCCTCGGAGTACTGTGTTGAAAAACCTAATCCCAACGCTCCCAGAAGAGTTGTTCGGAAGAGTTCATACTTTCCGTGTATTATCATGCGGCTTATTAAAGAAAATTTATACACTTAGAAGCTCCTAATCTAGAACACACGGTTCCATCCAATATAAACATAACGAACATACCGTTCCATAGATTTATATTAAACTATAATTTTGCAGTTGAAATAATTCTACAAAAGGGGATTATTCATTAGCACTATCGTATAAAAGATTACTATCGCGCGGGTGACAACAGTGACAATGAACCCATTTCCTTCCAAGCTCTGTATTGTAAGCAGGGGCTTCCGCACGATAAATCTCTGGCGTCCTGTGATATTCATCGCCTGAGCGCCGTGGGCTGCCTCACTGCCGCGGCACAAAAATCGAGTTTCTGCTATTAAATAAAAAACGAATCATAAAGATATCTCTAAAATTAGAAGAGTTTGATTTTTCGAGTCAGACGAAACAAGAAAAAGTAGCTTTAGGGAAAAGGCTGATTAACATTTATTAGCTCTAGAGTGGTCGTCTGTGATAACTATCACGTTACTAGTTTCATAACTACAAGAAAGAATTTGTTCAAATGATATCCTGCTCTTGATTGAACGACAGGACTTTACATTAGTTTAAATTGCACTTTTAAATTTTTTGACGAAATAATCTTTTTTCCCCCATATTTTGCGGTCGTAGCCACTTGAACTGCAAATGGCCGTGGGATGCGGCATATGAGTGTGCATTCGGAAAAAAGTACACAAATAAAAAACTAACAGGCAAACGGTTTGAAGCACTGAAAAGTACATATCTCAATGCATAACAATCAATGAAAATCAAAAATTCCATTTTGAGGTAGACAAGTACCTTAAATATTGTTACGATTCTATGCGGTGAATTGAAACACAGATATTATTTTAACAAAAACCTTTATTTTGTTTCTTAAAGGCACTACGCTACAAATACGTCATTTATGTTCAGATAGTCTTCACTTGATTATTTCTTGATACGGTACAGATTCTCTTTATTTATTTTCACTACACTTCTCTTGATTATTTATTTTCACTGTTCACTTCTTTTGCACACAGTCCTAAGCACTGACCACCTGTCATACAGTCCTAAGCACTGACCACCGTCCGACGCACTAACCACTGTCCGATGCACTGACCACAGTTCACGGTGTTCAGTCCTGAGCACAATTCACTACACTACTATTCACCGCGATGCACATTTCACAGCTCAGCTTCCACTTCAGACTGACTCACAGCCGCTGGCCGCGGCGTGTTTATTATACTCGGCTGGCCGTAGAATTTTCTGGAATTTGCAATAAACATCGCTAACACACCGGGGCCATCTAGTTCGCATTCGATGTCGCAATCCGCGCGTACCCCGGATACCATCTAGTTCAGGGGGGCCGGCAGATGTCGCCATCCGCGAATACCCCGGAACCGTCTAGTTCGGGAAGGTGCTGGCAGATGATGAAATATTCGTTACAATACAATTTAAGGGAAATAAATAATCTTCGTTCTAATCCTCACCACTAGAAGGCGTAAAGGTCCACCTGTCGCAAGTTTGAAGCATGTGAGACGTCTAGAATTCTTATTTTTCAAAACTTGTGCTTGAAGTTACCATTTCTGTTACAATGGTCACTACTAGTATCTATTTTGTGTTAATTTTATTCCCGAAACATTTACCGTCAGTGGAAAAAGCTTTGTACTCCACAATAAATGAGTGCCGATCTGGCTAGCCGAAACCGTTAAGGCTGTAGCGTCAGAACATTCTCGGCTTGAAGGATTGCAGTTTCGAATCTCACCTCCTGCATGGTTGTTGGCTTGAGAGCTAGGGCTCTAGCAACCATCATGTAACACAATTCAACTCTCTTCCTTGTGTTACAGATTAATGATCCACAAATCAGGTTATGTAAATAGTTGAGGTGCGCCTACGTGCTACCTCGGCATCCAAAAGTAAGAGGAAAAACTAGTCGAGAAGGGCCCACGGGCTACCTCTGGCAGTCGAGCACAGGATGGATCCCACCCTGGCACAATATGCAAGAGCAACGGGGCGGTATGCCCTGCGAAGGGGGAAAAGTGGAGATGGAGAGTCAGCTTTCAACAGGTTACAGCGAATTCATAAAAACAAATTAGAATTTGTAAATATTCCGTTAATTTAATTGCATTACGATACTTTTGATAGAATTAATTACAATTTTCAGGTATTTATGCTACTGTACCTATAAATTATGAACACACTTGCTCTTCAATTTGGATCATGTCCTTGAAATTAATAAGTGCTTCGACGAAGAAATAGTTTTCTGGGTAAGTCATTGGTTTCTATTATGTATCTTAGGTGCACTCTGGAAAGCATGCTACTTCAAAGACATATAGTTAGTTTAGGAGTGCGGATGGCTGCAGTAGCAACTGCTCTTTGCTTGGGACAAGGTTTCAAATCCCTCGTAAGGCATGGATTATTAAATAAATTAATAATTATCTGAATCAAGATCTGCTGTTGGTGAATGCGTAGGCTTCGCGGCCGGAGTCGTTTGATACTTGGCTGTCCGGGATGACCCGCGTCACAGTCGTTGGAGCTGACGTTTCAGCCATCATGTTGTGGCCTTCTACTGAGCTATACTGCTTGGAGACGGTCTCGAGACACCTGGAGACAGGCCATCGCTCACCGCCAGTACGGTCCCGCCACGAAGACACACGCCCCCTCCCGTGGACGGCCAATGACGTGGCTGCTTATTGGTTCGTTTTCTTTCATTTTCACCAGTTTCCGTCCTCGCAGATGCATCTTTCAAATGCCCATTCTGTTAAGCTATTTATCCTCTTCCTTTTCCGCCCTACCTCTCTCCCCCCACATTATCTGGTCTCCCTGGATTGCTCTTCTCCCTCTCCGCCAATCGCGGGCACTAGCCCTCCTATATACTACACCGACCCTCCTCGCTGCTGCGGCCAATCGGCCCACGCACCCCTCCTATATATTGCGACATGCTAGCCTCTCCGTAGCAGTATAACTCAGAATAAGGCCACAACAAACATTATGGCCAAAACTTCTGCTCGACAGACTGTGACGTGGCTCATCCCGGACTGCCAAGTATCAGATAGACTTGCTGTTACTCTCTGTTCAATTGGTAAATCAATATTTTTTTGTTATAATATCCAAAATGTCAGCTATTATATTAGTGTGTGACGAATAATAACTGGGATGTAATAACTATACTAATTTACTGTGGTTGTTTGATGTGGCGAATGAATTAAGTTTAATGCCTTGTTGGGTGGTAACATTACAGCCGCAATATTGTTTTTTACAATTTAAGTCACCCATAAGAATAATGGTTATTGCTGAATATTTCATTATATTAAATGGATAATTTTTGATTGTGTGTTGAGGTTTATATGTTGTAATTAGGCTAATATAATTATTTCCAATTTTAATATTTGCTGCTATGGTTTCTACATTCGGTGAATTTGGCCATCTTGTCATCATATGTTTCATTTTATTTTGATACAATTAACGCAATTTCACCTGATGCTGTGTCTAAATGTCTGTCATTCCTATATATTTTGTACCCATTTATTTGAATTATTTCGTTCAGTATTATAACATCGGTGTCTCTCTCTGGGTCCATGCATGTTCAATAATTACTCATGGAATGCATTTTTTTAAACAAATTAACCTTTAATTAATCAAAACAAAAAAACAATATGAGGGATGATGATGGTGGTGATAGCATGCAACAGTAGTTCTTACAATGGTGTTAACATGTTGCTTACTGCGGCCTTTGATTACATTAACTGCTTAACAATCACAAAAGTGGCAAACACTTGGCCGCTACCCTCGTGCCTAGTTACCGGCACGTCCGCTGCGCTCCGTGAATTAAAGTCTGTCCGCACTTACGCGGCAATCGGGCTGAGCGTCGCTTAGTGCGCAAATTTTACTCATCTTAAGCTTCTGCGGCGTGGTGTCTGCAGTGGCGGGGATGATACCCCGGAGCTGGCGTCGGGCGGCTTGGCGCTTTCACGGGCGGGAACCCCGCAACAGCGCGCTTCCTCTGGGCCCACTGCTGCTCGTTGTCGAACACATGCCTCGACACGCGTCCCCCCGGTCACAACAGCTCGTTGATCAATTAGACAGGGAACTCCTTCCAGCATCGAACCTTAATAGTTCTCGTAACATGAAATGTTATGCGGAGCCGAATTCTAGGTTGACGCACCAAGTTCCCGAACACATGTCTTGAGTGACATGATGAACTCGTCGGGCCACAAAAATCAAGTGCACTAGTCGAGTGACAAATGTCAAGTGAATTAGTCGGCTGCCAAATGCCAAGTGAGTAGCTCGAGTGTCAAAAATCAAGTTAGAGTGGTCGAGTGCCAACTGCCAGGTGACTTGCACGAGTGCCAAATGCTAAGTGAATTAGTCGGCTGCCAAATGCCAAGTGAGTAGCTCGAGTGTCAAAAATCAAGTCGCTTCTTGGGCCACACGCGCCCACGGACGAAGGCACGTCTTCCCTCTCCCGGATCGGCGGGCCTCTTCCTCATTCGCTGGCCCTTTGCTTACGTGGCGACGCTTGAGCCAATTGCCCGCGAGTTTGATATTACAATAAGCAGTGTGTTAGAAGGTAAGCCGTGCCCTCCGCGGATGGACACTTGTGTGTTACTAATGGGTGTTCCTTCCTCGCGGCACGATCTGTCAGTTACATTTGGGTTTCCCTGCCTTCGCGTCCCGGTCATATCGTTTTACCTTCTTTTTTTTACGGGTGCCGGGCCCGATCCGTCCTTTTCACGGATGCACACTTGTGCGTAACTAATTTTGGTAGCCTATTTAGCACCACGTACGCGGATTGAAATTTACGGGGTCTCCGGCAGTCGCGGGCGTGGCACGCTCCGGGGCGTCTCAATAACACAAAGTGCCCTGGCGGTCGCAAATGTGTCCGCGAGTTTACCGGGGGAGGGAGCCGAAGGTTGGATGTAGCCGGTGTCATAACTGGCGTCAATAATTGCCGCGCAGCGTGAAGAGGCTATTGAGTACTTGAGCGGAGCTGGGTGAAGCTTTTGTTGGAGCCGGGCGGTCGCAAACAAGGGACTCCCTTTAGGAAACGAGTTACGCTGCGGGGGTGGCGTGTTGTGGCGTCGTCCCGAACGCGGAGAGGCCTGGCCTCGTTGTGGGGGGGAACGTTAACAGGACGCGGGCAGCTGGGCGCGGTCGCATTGTGGGGGGGCGGCACGCGGTACGCGGGTCTCCCAATTGTGACCAATATTTTATTTATTTATTTATTTATTTATTTATTTATTTATTTATTTATTTATTTATTTATTTATTTATTTATTTATTTATTTATTTATTTATTTATTTATTTATTTATTTTTTATTATTATTATTTTCTCGGAGGACGTACCGTTACAGTACTAAACCTGTTTCGGTAATGCAAGATTTATTAATTGCGTTTTGATGCAGAAGATATTCGAAGGTAGGTCTCTATGTTTTCAATCCATTTGCATTTCAGTTTAATCGTTTTATTTCATTGCGTTTATTTCCCATATTGAGTTAATGGAATAAGCGTTTGTATAAGGTTTTGGATTTGAGGTATGATTGCAGAAATTATTTGAGATACTAATGTTGATATTAATTGAAAAATGTCGATGTGAGATGGTTTGGGAATAGATAGTGTTGGCCAATTTATGGTTTGTCTAGTTGGTAAAGGTGTAAATTGTTTGGAACTCTGAGTTTGTGGCACAAGGGCGCGATAATTTTCAATTCTAGGTTGCTGTAGTTTTTCCGTGACTGGACGGCCGCTATATAATGAGAGCTGCGATAGTTCGCAGTGTGTTCCCCATTGCAGTTTACACAGATTGGTGCACGTGTAGGCTTCCGCGGCTCGAGTCGATGACTTCTTCACTGTCCGGGTGACGCCGCGTAGTGGGCTGAGAGGCCGACGTTTCGCCTGACATGTCGCAGGCTTCATCAGGGCATTGCCCTGATGAAGCCTGCGACATGTCAGGCGAAACTTCGGGCTCTCAGCCCACTACGCGGCGTCACCCGGACAGCGAAGAAGTCACATATTGGTGCAGTTCTTGTAGGTTTTTTACATTGCGTATAATGGCAATTTTCATTGCATATAACGTCACTTAGAACCACGTAACAATTTACGTGGAAATGGTAAATTTCCACCTTTGAGAATTTTTACACTGCACAGACGCATTTCGCTTGATACGAGTTTAAACTTGTACTACACGTTTTTGTTTAATGAAAATCAATTGTCTCTCACTTGGTGTGCCCATTGGGACCATTGAACAGGTCTTTTTTATTTATTTAGTCAAAAACTGTATGTGACGTATGGGGGAGAAAATCATCTGCGCACGCTTTCTTGAGTTTTAAAATCCCTTCCCAACAATTTAACTATTAATAGTTTAAAGATGAAAAATCGTAATAATAATAATAATAATAAATTTAAAAAAGCGAGGGATTAACATTTCAAAAACTAGATATTTTCGTTGCAAACTTATAGAAAACTTATTTTTAACGGTAAAGTAACAAACAGATTTGATTTTTCTGTATTGTTAACAAAATAGAAACTCACCCTAAGCTCTACTACCACTACAAGCAAAAGGAAAGTTCAACAAAACGTGCGCATAGTGAAGCTACATTTACGTCCAGAAGCAAAGCAAGGGGCCATCTCAGCATTTGCTCAATAGATCAGGGAAACTGGACAAAAACCCGATCGAGATGGGGGTCATTGACCCGGAAGTACATTATTTGTTACAGGCATATTGAGTCTTTTTTTAAATTATATAATGCAAATGTAGACTAATTCATTATACTGTATCTTGTTTTGTTAAAGTAAACATTATTTTTTCTTTTTGACGATCAGCATAGTCTCTAATTGTATAGAAACAGTTTTGCAGCAGAAAAGATTTTACTTTTAACTTAAATTTGTGTACCAATTTTAATTATTTAATTTCATATGGCAATGAGTTGTAAAGTAACGTACATGTATTGTATGTGGATTTCTTGTAGTGCGCTGTTGATACTGACACTTGATGAACATGATTTCTACGTCGAGTGTTGTAACTATAAATATCAGTATTACATGAAAATAAGTTCCCACCGTTAAGTAAGTCAGTTTTGACAAATAGCACAGACTCATAAATAAATAGGCAAGGCAATGGTAAAATTCCGAGCTCAATGAAAAGAGGCTTGCACGGATCACGTGGATGGGATTTTTTGATTATTCGGATAATTTTCTTTTGCAATCTAAATGTCTGGGAAGTAAAGGATGAGCTTCCCCAGAATATTATGCCATATCTCAGGTGGGAATGTACATTTGCAAAATACACGCAACGAGCTGCATGAAGGCTGACAGAATTAGAAAGAATTCTGAATGCATAACATAATGCGCTTAATTTAGTGTTTAATTCTGTTATATGTACATTCCATTTGAGGTTTGATTGAATTGAGAGACCTAGAAATTTTGTTACCTTAACATCAGTTAATTGCATATTGTTCACTTTCAATGGAGCATACGACTGCCGATTTGAAGCACAAAACTGCATTGAGACAGTTTTTCCTTCGTTAACTATTAATTTGTTATTACAAAACCAATTTGAAACTTCTGAAATTGTACTATTTATTGTATCTTTTTTGCAAAGAACATTCGTGTCATCGGCAAACAGAACTGTTCTTCCATTTTTAATAGATGAGGGCATATCGTTTACGTACAACAGAAAGAGGATAGGACCTAAGATCGAACCTTGTGGGACCCCGTGTTCAATTGGCAAAGAATTGGAGAGATAAGTAAATAATGTCCTTTCGTGGCAGTACGGTATTTCTACTCGTTGAGATCAATGTTTAAGGTACGAGGTTATCAAATCTAGGGCAATACTACGAATTCCATAAGAAGGTAATTTTGAGAGCAAGATGTTTTGGTTAATAACGTCAAAAGCTTTCGAAAGATCTAAAAATATCCCAATGGGTTCTTCATTTTGGTCCATTGATGAAGCAACATCTTTAAGGAAAGAAAAAATGGCAGTTTCCGTAGATTTTGATTTCCTGAAACAGTGTTGTGAGTCTGAAAACGCTTCGTTTTTCCTGAGAAAGGTTTCCGTTCGCGTATAGAAAAGCCTCTCTAATATTTTTGAGAAAACTGACAAAAGAGAAATTGGTCGGTAATTTTCAACTTCATTTTTGTTCCCTTTTTTAAAAAGTGGCTTAATTTTTGCTGTTTTGAAAGTATCTGGAAATATTCCTGTGTACAAGGATGCATTGAAAATGTGAGTTAATGGGTGTATAATGGCAGATGCACACGTTTTTAATAAACAATCCGGAAATTCATCCAAACCTGATGAGTATTTGTTTTTTAATTTACTGACTATTCTGAGGATTTCGTTAGAAGACGTTTCGTAAATAAACATCGTGCCGAAGTTTTTTGGGAAGCATATGATGTTGAATTTTGTAGTTTTAGTCCCATCGTGAGATCAACCGCAATTCTAGAAAATTGTTGGTTGAAGAGATTCACAACTTTTTCTGGATTTCTTGTTACTCTTTCATTATCCTTTAAAACAACATTTTCTACGAAATGTCGT
This sequence comes from Teleogryllus oceanicus, assembly GCA_964035755.1. Taxonomy (NCBI): domain Eukaryota; kingdom Metazoa; phylum Arthropoda; class Insecta; order Orthoptera; family Gryllidae; genus Teleogryllus; species Teleogryllus oceanicus. Next base: position 203,913,654 of record CAXIVR010000001.1, on the reverse strand, counting down.
GATGACGTGGTCGAATTTTTAACGATATTCCACATTGCTTTAGTTTTGCTTTTAGCGTTCAAAATATCCTCATTATTTTTCATTATTTTTGCCTGAACAATTATTTTCTTTAAAATTCTTTTATATTCTCGGAAGTAGACGTGGAAACCGGGTGACACGTTATAAAAAAGTACTTTTTTTTACACGATGTTCAATTCTTGTGTGATCCAAGTATTACTTTTTCGTGAAATGTTTAATTTTCTCTTTTTAATAGGAAAGCATGCGTTAAAGAGAAATGAAAGCTTTGAGAAAAATAAATTACATTTTTCATTTGTGTCAATAGCGTTATAAACTGCCTCCCATGATTCTTTCAGCAAGTAGTCCGTAAATAACGTTATGTTAACTGTAGTAAATGCTCTGCACATGCGTGTTTTATTTATTGTGTCAGTATTCATGTTATTAGTAATTGTAAGAATTTGTGCATCGTGGTCACTGTAACCTAGATTATTCGTTATCATTTCATATCTAGTTGTGGTTTTGTTAATTATAATTTGATCTATTGCTGTTTGTGATTTAAGAGTATTCCGTGTAGGTACGTTCACTGTAATATCTAAATTAAAAGAATAATTAAATTGGAAACTGTTTTTTCGTGGAAAACCACTACAACAATGGATTTAAAAGAATTATAATTTTGTTCAATTATCTAGTTTTTAAGAAATTAAATAATCAAAGCTCGCTTTGTTGGAGGTCTGTAGATGCAAAGTAATATAATTTTGAGCGTAGTAATATGTACAACTTATTTCAAAAACCTTTTCAACTGCATATAAATTTAATTCTGACAAGAAGGTAGAATCAATATTATTTCTTACATAAATACACGAACCTCCGTAAGCAGGGCCTTTATTTGATTCCCTTGCTCTACAATAAGATCCTGCAAGGTAAAAACTGGGAATTTGGAGTGTGTTTAGATCATTATGAGATAACCAAAGTTTTGTAAAACAAAGAACATCTATTTGACTGAGATCACACTCTAATGCTGCCTCGATAAATTCAATTTTATTTGAAAGAGATTGCACATTATGATGCATTATTTGAATCTTTTGCATGTACCTACACGGATGCTTTTCTCCTGCATCTGACTGTAGTTGCTATTTATTTATCTCATTTTTACCTCGAGTGCGTGGTCGAAGGAAGTATCGTGTCACAGCAGTGTTAGGAGGTGGGGAAGGAGGGGTTACAGATGTAGGGAAATGAATAATGGGAGAGGTAGTACAAGGATTAGGTTCAGGGGATAAGGTAATTGGGTCCAAAGGGTTCCGGAGGATGGAAGAGAACTAGGAGATGTAGGTGGGGATGAATCTTGGATAGGATACTGCTGAGGTGTAAGGATGTGTTTGGCAAGTTCGCTACCGAGTGCATGTTTTCCGACAAGGTTCAAGTGAAGACCATGCCGGGTGAAGTGTTTTTCTGAGAGAATGTTAAGCTCAAATAATTTAACATGTGTGCCTCTCAGATGCAGTTTTAATTTGTTGTTTGCGTGTCTAATTTCTTTGCACAGTGTTGGTTTGTTGTACCAGAAGGGCAGAGTCGAGATTACAATGTTCGTGTTTTGGGCGGCACGTTGTAGTTTGTCAACATGTTGCTCAGGTGTAAAGTGACCACCCAAATTGATGTCATTCTGCCCTTGATGATGACTGTATCCCGTTTGGTGAGAGTTTTTGTGTGGGTGTCCAATTCACTGATCACGTCGGCAAACCTCCCGTTAGGTTTAAACACACACATGACAGAGAAATTGGATGGGAGTTTCCCACTGAGCAGGGAGGAGATTTGTCGCCCATGGCTATCTGCTAAAATTAGTACCTTTTTGATGCGCTCAGTAGGAATGTCCTTGTTTACTTGTGGGCCAGGTTGCGCAACTCTACGTGTCTTTGTTTCTTTGCGCTTGCTAGCCTGTTTGCGTCGGTTTGTGGGTGGACGTGTCGATGATGGGAGGGGGTAGTGAGGATTGGGAAGGCATGGAAAATCATTGTCATAATCTAACACAGCAAATCTGTTTTGAATCATGACTGGTTGTGATGATTGTGTTTTTGCTTTCGCGGATGGACGGTTGAAAGTTTCTGCGGTGTTGCCTATTGTTGTCCAACCGTCTGAGTTTTGAACGACCTCTTCGAGCCTTCGGATATGTTCATCTAAATTATTGTTTACGTGTGTGAAGGCTTTCAGAAGGTCGGCTTTGAGAGTGTACAGAGTAGAAAGTGTATAGCGAATAGTAGCCTTGTCACGAATGCGTATCAAATGCGTGGCAAATATGAGAATAAATAGATAGATGACAAATCAGATTATGTGTCAAAAATGTTTCCTAAATTATCTTTTTAATTTACGTGTATTAAATTATTTAATTTAAGTTACGTATTTATTTAAAATATAAAAGAAATGTGATTCTAATTAGTATTTAAATGTTATTGGTTAATTGGGAGTGAAGTTGAGTGTGTTTCCGTTAATAGATCTAAGCTGCAAACTAATAAATACAATTAGATTACTATACTTTACCTCTTTAAAGGCCACAAAAATTCACCACTTTGATATTCGTGAATGTGAAATCACAAGGTTCAAGATTTTCCGTTACTAATATATACGAAACTTTGAATTTTGATGTTTTTCACAATTATCACAACACTTTCACTAGTTGTTTAACCCTTTACGCAAAACTAAATTTATTTGTACAGCAAATATGTATTAAAAGTCTTTGAACTCGTTAAAATGCACGTTTGTCCGTTACGCTGTCTTTTAAACCAATAACTATTTACTTCTTTTCCACTGATTCGGACAATATAAATCTCTTTCAGCGTTCCTGTAACAAGTAAACAAGTAAAGAAAACAATTTAAAAACAAAAGGTACCTGAAAGATGTAAGAAAGTAGTCAAAATTAGTAAAATATTGGAGCACAGTCCGAGCACGTCAGTCACGCAAGGAAGCTTCAGAGGGTTTTTTTTAATGTGTAGTCTACACACTTTTAACCCGGGATAATTTTTATTTTTTAAACTCCCCTAGTATTTCATATTCTGAAATAGTTTCAGGTATACCCTTTAACATTACTGTAAATATTTTTATTGTTGGATCCAAGTATGTATAGAACGGTATGCTACTTTCTTCGCAAAACTTCCTAAAATTTCTAAAGTTCTACAGACGTCTCATTGACTGTAGTTTTTCGTATGTCTTGAATTAGTCAAGAATAATTCTTACCTATCACATTAATTGGTGGTATTTTAACTTCACTGTTCACTGCCGTCGTCTTCTGAATTTGAAAGTTCATATCTGGATGAAACCGAAATGTTATATGTGTATTGTGTGCCTTCTGTTGATCATTTCCTTTTAGCTGTTGTTCGCCTTTGGAACTTGAACATGAACTTGAATTTTTACTTACAATGTCTTGGTGGGTAGGTCCCGTGAGAGAAACTTGTTTGGGCGGTTGTGGTTGTTGAGGTTGTTTAGGCTGCCATTGCACGCCCGACTGCAGCTGCTGTAGTTGCATGAACTGGAGTTGTATCTGTTGAAGTTGTTTTTGGTAAAGTTGTTTCATCTCCTGAAGTTGCTGTTGTAATCTTATTTGCATTAGCAAATTTTGAAGGTGTTGCGCTTGCGATTGTACATCTTCCATTGTTTCACTGTTACGATTCAGTGAACACGTTTCTGCGTTGTTCAAAACCTCTGTAGCGTCCTTTATTAATTGCTCCGTATCGGGACATTTATTTGTTGACATCCACTCACTGTTGCTTTTGTTCACTACACTTTTAGTTGTTAACTAAGTTGATGACTGTAGTCTTGAGGACGGCACAACAATATATTTATGACACTACGCTCGCTAATCGCACGGAGACAAATTCAAAGTTGCAACCAGAGCTACCTCGGATGTAATGTGTTCACCTCGGCGGCTCGAAACTGACCACCCTGAAACCCGAGGGCACGCGACTGACGAAGGGTCGCCAAGGCTTCCTTCTCATGAGGCCACTCCTTGGCGCCCCCAGAGAAGCGATAAGCTGTTTCATAAACTGCCACCGCCGAGCGCCACTCACCGCGAAAAAGGAAAGATTTGTGAGACACCACTGTGTGCGCCGTCGCCTGAACGAGTCAATAGGTCAAAATAGGGTCAGTGGCGCGTCCAAGCGGTCTAGTGTGAACGCTGCCATGCGGCGTTCTGCTGGAGGTGGCGCAGACGCGCATTAAGTATCACAGTAGCGCGACTGCACCGTTCATGTGAATACCTCCTTTTTAACCAATGATTTGCCAGCAGACACGCCACTCGGAAGCACTGCTGAATGGCGCCATACTAAGGGGCCCTAAAATTAAAAGGGATGTCAAAAGAATTTCACCCTGTTGCCAGGTGACCACGACACGGGCAAAGATTTCCAAATGTGGGTGCAGGTTAAAATAAGGATATTGTAATTGATATTGTAATAATTTATAAGAATTTGAATGATACAGATCATAATTTGCCTCTTCATTTGAATATTGCAGAGCTGCATCAGTCTCCCTTCAGATTAGGTATTAGAACTACAAAATAATTTCTGACTATTGTTTCTAAGCGAATGATAGAAAAACATAATTTAGTTTTTCATTGTTTTGACTCGGTTTACAGAAAACCAAGATTTCCAATTTCTTATAAAAGAGTAATGTATTCGAAAAGCACATCCAAAAATATAAGCCAGGTCGTCATATAAACCGATGTGCGTATTGGTGAGCCACACATTGAATAAGATTCCAGATCATAAGGCATCTTTACCCAGCAGCGTAGTCCCGCTGCAATGGCCTAGGCATAGTAACTAGGTCCACACGTCGTATGCTCACTCTCTCTCTATTCACACCGCGTCGCAACTCTGCCTCACGCGACATACAGAGGCTCCGATGGCATAGAGGTGGCGTCGGCTCCAGAATGTTGATTGATTTGATACCGAGCGCGTCAACTGCTAAGGTCTCGTAACTGTAGTGTATGCTTTTTATGCGGGGGATGGCGGTAATCTCCCGCTGGATGGCAAGATCCGGCCCCGAAGTACGTCGGATTGCGGGAGTCTCCTCATCCAGGTTCCTCCCACCAGCAGGGTACTGCACACCGGTACAAGTTGTGATCATTCAACCTAGCTATCTAGCTAGTGTCGAAGATCCTGCCACCGTCGAGACTCGAACTCTAGGATCTCCCACCGGCAAAGGCTCAGTGCATCAACTGATGCCACTGCAGTGCCTCGGACCAGAAGGTCCTAGGTCCATTTCAGCCGCTGTCTGGAGTAGAATTCTAGCAGCCGGCTGTTCTGATCGGTAGTTTTCCGTGGTTTCACCGAGCAATACCAGCCGAATGCCGGAGTAATACCATAACAAACGGGCCTAAGACCGCGCGCGATCTTTCCTTCCTCTTCCTTGTCCTATCATCTCCCCTTATATTTATGTACATGCATAACACATGTGGGGAGACGAGTCGGAGCATAGAGCTTGTTCCGGGTGAGGTGCCCCGTTGGCCCTGAATAGGAGAAACCATGCAAGCTGACTTGTAGATCGGCTCTGGAGCTCACCATTCAACTGGGGAAATACACTGCTTATGATAAAAACATGCACTGTACTTACAGGTCTAATGACCTTAGTTGTTGACTTGCCTGCAATCGCTAATCAATCAATTGTACGTGGAGTTCTAATTGCATGTAGAGTTCCTCATAGATTGATTTTAGGCCCTATACTCTTCTTACTATTCGTAAATGATATACCCTCGACGATTTGAAACGGAAAAACAGCTCTCTTTGCGGATGATACGAACATTCTGTACAATAAAGAAACCGTAAAACGGTACAATATCAAATGTTTCAAATTGTTTCCAAACTAACAAATTAATAGTAAATGAAAAGAAAACGGTTTTAATGCAGTTTTCCATTTCAAATAAATAATTCTGTACTCCATTGAAAATGAACGGTGTACCATTGACTGATGTCAAGGCAACAAAATTTTTAGGTCTCTCAATTCAGTCAAGCCTGTAGTAGTATATGACTTAGTGTAGGGATCATAGAATTTTGAAAACGTGCACAGAATTCACTTCTCCCCACAACACGTCATACACAGTTTTAACTGTTTTTGACGTAAAAAAATGAACCTCAAATGGAACGTCCATTTAAATAAGTTGAACAAAAAATTTAAGTTCATTATGTTACGCGATCAGAATTCTTTCAAATTCAATCAGCTGCTCGTTGTGCATATTTCGCGAATGTTCATTCACGCCTGAGATATGGTATAATATTCTGGGGAAATACATCTTATAGATCCCAGACTTTTAGATTACAAAAAAAAAAAATTGTCCGAATAATAACCAAATCCCACCCACGTGATTCTTGTAAGCCTCTCTTTATTAATCTAGGGGTTTTACCATTACCGTGTCTGTTGATTTACGAATCAGTTGTTTTTGTCAAAAATAACTTGCTTAAGGGCGGGAATATATTTTCAGAAAACGACGATGTCTATTACTATAACACTCGACGTAGAAATTATATTCATCAGGTTACAGTATCAACAGCTCATTACAAAACATTCACATACAATAGATGTACATTCTTTTATAACCCTTTGCTAGATGACATTAAACGATTAAATTCGATAGAAAAGATGATAGATAGAGCCCAGAATTTATTGCTGATTCTCCTTGGAAATAGATTTTATTACATCATTAAATGTGCACAGAATTCTGTATTTAAAATTCAAGTAGTATATGGCTTAGTGTAGGGCAGGGACCGAATACTGAAATAATAGCGGTAAAGGTATTTATACCGGTATACAAATACCTTTACCTCTATTATACCTTTATTCAAAATACCTTTAAAAATACCGGTATAAGACGTCAAATGGCCGGAAAAAACCGATATTTTTAGAGGTATTTTACCTTTATCCGACGTCTATACCGGAATTTTCGACACTTCCGCTGAGATGACTCAGAGGAAACAACTACACACGGCTGAGTTTCTGACCGGGAGGTCCTAGGGTTCGAGTCCCGAGGGTGGCGAATTTTCGACACTTATTATAGCTAGGTCGAGTTCTGCCGTTGACTGGGAAGTCGAGTTCTGTCGTCAGACGGAGGGACCAGCCAACGGTCTTTCGCAGACATCAACACGAGCTCGTTCGCTGACCTTGGACCTCACGTCCGGGCGCAGAGCTTGGCGACACGTGATAGAGTGTTGAAAATTTATCGAATTTCTCCGTATAAATCTTGTCCTTTCTAGTAGCGATAAAAAATGGAGAAACATGTCTTCTTATCCATAAATGAGTCTTCCCACGCATACCAAACTTCCTTCTTGCACGACTGTGTTTATCACTAAATACGATTATTTGCTTAAATTTGATCGTATCACTAACATTCCCAAAAATATTTTTTCAGTTGGGCCAGTTTCCTTATTCTGCACCATAATTATAACAATATTAAAAATTGACATTGAACGCTAATAGACATATTAACTATTCTTACGCGAGGAAACAGATGCGTTATGTTTAATTCATAATTAATGATTGAAGCATGTTTAATGTATTATTAAAGAAATTTCATTAAGAAAAATATTAATAGTACTATATAATATTAATTAATTTTAATAAATATTTTAAAATATTAATACTAATTAAATTGTAAATGTTTGCATTAAATTTGTGTAAATTAATTTATCATTTTGTTTGTTAATTTATAAATTTATTTCAATTAAATGTTAATTTTAATTGAAAAGTAAAAATGTTAATATTAATAAACTCTTTTTTATTAATTAATAATGTTAGTATATATTTCTTATTATTAAGGAAGAAACACTTCTCGAAGTGGGCTCCTCCAGATGCATTTTACAATGTAAGCTACCCGCGTAGAAGGGAACCCTTGCCCACATGCAATATTAATAGCTAATAATAATAGTAATAATAATAATAATAATAATAATAGTAATAATAACATAATAATTTTCTTTTATTACAAATTTTCTCAATATTTGCAGTTAATGTCAAAACATATTAAACCCTTAATATAAACTAGGAAAATAACATTTTATTTTAGCCTTATTTATTAATGTATAATTAAGATTTAATTGTGAAATGAAGTAAAAGGAAATCATTTTTTAACAAAAACCAATCTGGGCCTGAAAGCCTGAGCGTTCGTGATTATCTCAAGGTGTCAACGCTTCCTCAGTTCGCCGAAGGAAGGGCCGGGGAGGGAAGAAACGGTCCTACGCCTACGGCACATACATTGACAGCTTCTCCATGTGCGAAATACAAAGACAGACTTAGGTCATCTCTCAGGTCAGATGGGAGATAGCTCGATGAAGGACACTAAGAAAAGGTTCTCTTCAATGGAACCTATAATTATTATACCTATAATTATGGAACCTATAATTATATACAACGTATGCAAAACGTAAACGCCCGAACACAAAACATTTACAATAATAAGAATAGGAATGTAATACAGTTATATATATATATATATATATATATATATATATATATATACAAAATAATAATTTAAACAATAAATAACAATTTTAAATATATTTATTAATAAACATTTTGTGATATATTATTAACTAAAGTAACCTATTTTTTCAACATGTATGGATGGTAAGCTATATTTCTTCATTGAAAATACCGGTATAATACCGGTATAACCTTTATGGACGTCCATGCCGGTATAGCCGTCCTATAGAGGTATTTTAGCGGTATAAAAGAATAAAGGTATTTGAAAAAGGTATGGAAAAATACCGGTATTATACCGGTATTTTTACCGGTATTCAATACCTTTTCAGTCCCTGGTGTAGGGATCACAGAATTTTGAAAATGTGCACAGAATTCTCTTCTCCCCAAAGCATGTCATACACAGTTTTTAAGTGTTTTTGTCATATATAAAATAAATAAATAATCAATCAAATCTATCTCCCGGTCAGAGGCATTCCTGTGAGATCAGTTGATGCCCTGAGCCACCTCAGCCGATATATCACATTCCTGAACACACATCATGTATTTAAATGAACAATAAAAGTAATGAATGAATAATTGAACTGTCCAGACCTTTTGCTCCAAAATTCTCATTCCCCTAACGATCTGGCTGAAGTGGAGGCCCTGCGAATTTGAAACGGATATTTTAATTTTGAAGGTTCTTTAATGAAGCTTCACCATTTTTAAAATTTTCTAAAAAAGGTTTGAAATTTGTAGATTCATTTTTTCATCTTCGATAGAGCAAAGGATGCTTAGAAACTGAGCAGCAATTTTTAAAAATTGCAAATGTTCAATTTTTTGGCGACTTCCTACAAATACAAAATTGAAGATATTCACTTTTTTAATGAAATATGTTCATCAAAGATATATCTTTAAATAAGGTCAAATTAATTGTTTCGAAAATATGAGTAGTTTTCGCATAATTTATGCGTGAAATATAGGCAATTTTAAAAACAAAATGTTCTCCAAAACTGCTTCAACTTTTTTTAATATTTTTTCTCGAATAGAGCGAAGTACGCTTTTAGAATTGTCCTAGTTCCATTTTCATTGAAGTCTGTATTTTCGACAATTGAAAAAGTTAAAAAATAAATTTTTGATAGTATGAATAGTTTTCGCACAATTTTTGTTTCCAATAAAGGTGATTAAAATAATATTTTCGTAATAAAGGCTTCAAATTTTTTCTTTAATTTTTTCTCGAATGCAGCAAACTTTGCTGATAAAAATGACAAAAGTCCCATTTACGTTATTCTCTCTTTACTTTAAAAAATTGCAAGAGTTTAAAAATTGTTGGCGTCTTCCTACAACAATATTGAAGATAGAGATTTTTCTTAATGAAATGTGAGTTAAAGTAGGGTCTCCCCCGTGTCGGTGCAGGCTAGAGAAGAGAGTGGTGGAAGGGGGAGGGGAAGAGGGTGGGTAGAGAGCGAGGAATGGGAGGAGGTAGAGGGTGTTTCCTTATTTCGTCCCTCTAACATTACGAAAAGCGTTCCGGAACAAATGAATAAAACTTACCAAAGTGCGATTTTTTAATGTTTCGTTAAAGCTGGAGTCGCTTCCAAGTAATGCCAAGAATCTTTCATATTTATTTTCTTCTGGCAAACCGCGTCCCTTTTCGCACAGAACACACACGCATATGAATAGACTATTTCCTACTACACTTCTACACGAAGCAATCACATAACGCCTTCCACTTGGCCAACCTTATACAACACCTACACATTCTACACGTAAACTCTTTCGCTATCAATCCATGGTTTTGAATTCACTTAATCATCACCAAACATCTCTTTCAGCACCACACCTAAAGAACCACCTTTACTCTCACCCTCGTGACACAAACCTTGACGATCGTCGGCCCGGTGGCCGAGATCGCTAAGGCAGTAGTGTCGTAGTGATCTCGGACCGAAGGGTCGCGGGTTCGAGTCCCGTCTCGGGCATGGTTGTATTTGTGTTCGTCCTTTCACCCCTTATCATCAACATATCGTTTCATACTCATAGTTACCATACCGTTAACAGCAATAGTGGTCGCTAATGATCTAAGATGTTGATGCGACCTTAAATAACCAATTAAAAAAAATCTTGACGATCAAAACACAAATCACAAAGAATCAAAAGAGCAGAAGAAACGTAACTGTTCAACAGAAACTTAGCTAACCTCCTCGACAGCTACCTCGAACTATACAAAAAATGAAAGCCAGCCCTGTGGCCGAGATCGATAAGGAAATAGTGTCGTAGTGATCTCCGACGGAAGGTCGCAGGTCGCAGGAGTCCCGGCTCTGCATGGCTGTATTTATGTTCGTTTTTTACCCCTTATCATCACCATTTCGTTCCATCTTCATAGTTACCATAACGTTAACTCAAATAGTGGTCGCTAATGACTTAGTTGTTGATCCGACCTTAAATAACAAAAAAAATGCAGAATTTCCGCTACACAACTTTCTCTTCAACAGTCAGAATGGTCATGGTGTTCCGACAAAGTACCAGGACGTGAAATGCCGTAACGAAGAATATAACTAATCACAAAGGATTAAGATTATTTTGATAATTTAAATTTTGAAATCTGTTCAGATCGCCCACGTCTTGCTTATTATATTGTAATAATGTATCCAGTTATGTGCATTTCTCACTACCCCTGCCCACAGAAAGATTCCTCTCAAACCCTGTAACTACCCATCCTACCCCTGCCATGAAGTTCCCCCTGGAATAAGCGGCACGATGTGCCGGTGTAAACGACTCCCGTAAGTTGTATCGTGTGCTCTACTTCATCCGCAATCTGTTCTTGAAATAATATCGATGAAAGTCTCTCAATTTACGAAACTTGCAAACGCAAATATTGAACTTTGTTATTAAAACTTCGGGAAGATTCTGTTTGCTTGGGAGGCTGTTGGGGTATTGTGATTGTCTTGTAATGACTGGCGTTTGGCTGAACTGACTCACTGAGTTTTAATCGCAGCGTGGAAAAAAGTTTTGTGGTTGGAAACACTTTTGCAGTTTCAAATACTATAATATTGCGAAACCGTTAAAAGTAATGCGAGAAACTATGTACTGTTGTCTGCACCAACTGGTTTTATTATGTTCCAGGTTCATCTTTTATGCGATGCTCTGCAAGTCAATCAGGAACCTGCTCCAGACTGTACATGCTATCAACCATTAATTTTTGAAGCAACCAAAGAATCACCCTTTTTTGAAGAGCTTTTCTGTCGTGTTGCTGTTCGTTTGTCGGCAACGAGTAAAGAAATGAAGGCACGGACATCGCAGGATCATGATAAGGTACTTTGTATGGTACTAATTAATGATCAATTGTTAACCTGTTTATCAGTTACAATATTTCCCATTTCCTACGTTTCGAAATGTCGATTGTTTACTTTCTAGTTCTTAGCAGCGTCACCCCTTCCACCTCAATTTCTAGAACTGTCTGCAATGTGTACTTGTCATTAATAGTGTAAATGTCTCATTTGATGACCTCACGGATGAGTTAGATGGATTTATGTGAGCAGTTGTACAATTAATAACGGCAAACGTGTTTGCAGGTGTGACAAATAAAGCTTAACCCTCTTCAAAATGTTATATTTTCAACATTTTTTATCCGTTTTCAAATTTCACGTGCAAACAAGAGAAGATTGAGTAGTTCTGAACACAATCATGGCAGTATGGAGGCGTTGTTTTAATAGTGGTAGAACTCCCCTTTTTGAACAATTGAGTTAACTCCACTCTCAGGATCTGCGCAAGTGTTACACATTTATTCTGAAATTGATAGAGCACAATGTTCTTTCTGTGGACGACATAGCGCATTCCAATAAAAGTGAATCACAGGTGATTGCAATCTATTTATTTTGATAGTGGTACAACTCCAGTAGTACGGCTACGTAGTTTTCTACAAGCCTCGTGATGAGTGATTTCCGAGATATTTATAGCGTCTGCAGTGATAAGAGTATAAACAAGCTTGATCCAGATTTGGTAATAGGAACAACAAAAATAGTATAATTATATCGCACATTTTTTATTTAACACAGAAATTAAACTTAATGGTTTATGCGTTAAAAGACCTTCAAAGTCTGTAACAAGAATGAAGGAAAATGAACAGAATGGTGTCTGTAAGTGGCTACAAATTAGAGGGATTAGATTTGTCAAACAGAAGTCTTTTATAATTATGTACAAGTAAACCTTAAATAAAGACATTGGTTTCTACACTGTAAGCTTCACAACACACGCACCACCAGTGGATGGAGAAGAACTAAGGTTTTAAAGAACTTAAATAGCCACTTCTTCAACTACAAAAAAGGAAGGTTAATGTGAAGAAAAAGGATATGCTTGATTTATTTCCATTCATTTCAACCGTTAATCACGCTTCACAACTTCAGATAGGAACCGGACGATTTCAAGAAGATGAAGAAAACTAAATATGCCTCAACAGTAACAATAAATTAATTTTTAATCTGTTTTAATCGATATGGTCTTCATTTCCATCTTTTCTTAGAACGACATCTACCGATTTGGCCCACCAACCTCATTTTTCTGGTGGTATTACTTCTTTACACCCCCAATATTCCGCGAGGCATACAGTATGCTTATTCATATCATCTTTAGTCGAACAAGTAAATATCTTATAGGAGAAAAACATCCAATTATTTGGTCTAACTCCATCCCCGATTTTTTATAATCATTTAACTTTAGAGCTCAATATCTCGAAATGGGTGTCAATGTTATACCACTATTAAAATAACGTCTCCGTAAAATTTGCTGTTGGAAACAATCAGTTTTATGAACACTCGAACATTAAATACACATTTGGGGCAAAGTGGATAGCAACGGGCGGAAACAAAATCATAACTTTGAATTTCATTTTAATTGTCATGAAAATTTCTTTTTTGTGGCGATCTAATCTGGAAGCGTTTTAGCTTTACTTCAAAATGGCGTCTTTTTCCTTTAGACTTCAGGATTTTTCTTGACTTATTTACTACTTCATTTGATCCATTCAAGAGGATATAAGCGTGGGTATTCTTTTAATTTCTTTGTGCGGAGTGGCGTCTCAAAAGTGGTTATCTCGCACCAACTTTCTTCGCTGGCAAGCATCGTCTCAATGATGCTCTAAAGCCCATCTCCGCGGTGCATGTGAGGGTCTTGTGTCCTTTCTCGGCGGATCTGTAACAGGTGTCCTTTCGCTGTGAGCTTCTGCTGTCTTGTGAGAAGCGCTTTTATCCTAAACGCGTGTAGCTTTGGATGACGACGCCAAGCCGGAAGACGCGTGTAGCTTTGGAAGACGCCGCACTTGACAATTCACACATCCCACTGATTCCCGAGTTTTGGATGAATGTGTTCGCCTTTCTTCACCAAATTCAGAGATGGCGATCTTCTGCCCTCGGTCAACTGAGACGAGCGTTACTATTTTCATGTGTGGTGGAATTTCATCTAGCTGTCTAGACAGACTCGAACCTCGTCGCTCTCAGAGGAGTTGAGATCCCGGATCTCGAGTGTGGCCACCGGAGTCAGTTCCCGGTCGTTCCCCGTTTAGCGTAGGGTCTGTTTCAGTACATTGCCGAATTCATCTGGGTTCTTTGGGGAATCGCCCCATCTCCGGATCTCGACTTTCTGGCGAATCCCATCTCAGTTTGGCTGTGTTATGAAGTTATCTTCTTGTTTACTTCTCCGAAAACATCGAGAGTCATCCCCTGGCGCGGTCTTATCACCATCGCGTTTCTTCTTGGTTTGCCGCAGGAAGCGTTAGACTCCTAAAGATCACAAGGATGCAAGGAATTACTAACAAAAGATTCCATAATTAATGGAATGAGGAACAAAGATATTTATCGGACGAGGTTCAAAATTCCGCAATGCTGAATGTGCTGTCGCAACATTCATGTCTACTAGACTATGAAGCTAACACTTTGCTCGGGTTAGCTTCTGACAGTTCCCCACATTCGTGGCTACGTAAAGTGTTTGAAATGTATTGGTTTTCTTTCTTCAAAATAATTTCTTTTTCTTTAAAGGTCTGTCTGACAGTCTGTTTTTGAAGACTTGCGTTTCCGTAGTTTTTATATTGCCCTTTTTCTTCTTCGACCTCTTCACCGGGGGCGATTCTGCTGAGTCCTCTCCCTCCTCTGTGTTCATTGTGTCGCTCCTTTGAGGGCGTTTCCTCCAGACTCGAGCCCAGAGCTCCAATGTCACGGGTCGCTGGACCATTGCTTTGGATCCTCGTTTGCTGTGATCTTATGATTTCTTTTTCTAGGAATTTTCCATATAATTCCAGAACTTTCTATTCTCGCGTATGGTGTCTATTGGACGTTAGTTAATCCGCTCACTGACATTCTTCTTGACATTCGGCTGACTACTGTCTCATACACCTTTAGGATGGCTTCTTCGTTTCTCTCTACCCTCTGCTGTCGTAGGGGCAGAGCGAATTGTTGCGATCGGAGACCACGAGGACTCTCGGCTCGTGTCGAGGCTCAAAACTTCCTCAATGTTGAATGTGCTGTCGTTGCATTCGTGTATTCCGGATGACCTGTATTAGATGTAGTATTGTATATGGATTCCGTTGCCCGCGTTTGCTAGGTGGCGAATGGCGTGGTGGCAATGGACCTAGCAATTGGCGTGGCCGCTAAGCTACCGGAACACAAGAAATGCCCAAGGCAACCTCAGGAAGACGGTGTGCAATACACTACAGGCGTCTATGGCGTCACTGAGACTAAACCCTTTAATTGTAGAAACTTTGTGTTGCGAGAGTGATGTAGAACAGCCAAAAACAGCACGAAACGCAACGGTTACCACACATTACAAGCAAACCGCGTGGACCAGGCTTACCAGCCTAAACCCAATAATAATAATAACAACAACAACAATAATAATAATAATAATAATAATAATAATAATAATAATAATAATAACCGAGCGAATTGACGCGGGGCGTAGCGCGCTGGCCGGGAGGTCATCCCCGAGAGGTCAAAGTCGGGAGGCCATCAGGAGCCCATCAGGAGTCGAATGCTGGAATGGTTCAAAAAGGTCACGATCACCTCTTATCATCGTCCTATCAACTCATAAATCATAATGCAAGGCTTAGGAACCTTGTCTTACCAAGGGATACAGCCGAAAATCTGATACCCAAAGTGACACATGTTAATCTCTCTCCGGGACAGAATATGACTTGGCCTCAGAAGAGAACGTGTGGCGTGGTCAGAAATGGCCGATCCGTAAAAAATTAATAATAATAATAATAATAATAATAATAATAATAATAACAACAGTACATTCATTGCAGTATAATTAGTATGATGGGGGTGGAGTGAAACAAAAATCGATGGAAGAAGCGATGGAGGTGAAGTCTATACGTCGATGTAGACTTTGTGCATGGAAAGTTAAGATATTCTTCCACAGAATTCCAAAACGTAATTGTAGGATTAGAATATTAAAAAAAATAATTTTGTGCTGTACATTATTCAGTCATCTTTTAATATTTCTATTGCAATGAGTTCTTTTTATTCTTTTTAAAACATCCATGTATGACAATGAGTCTTTTTAAATCATCCATGTATTTCAATATAATTCCCAGGCAGATGAATTACACTTTTTTTTTCAAAGGTAATGAAAGTTCTACACCATCAAGTCACGTCTGTTCTGAATAAACAGCTACAATCCTGGAAGAAATTTGACGAAGAATTACAAAATATAACATATGAAAAAGTTGTAGAATCCTGGCAGTCTACAAATGATCAGAATTTAATGAAATTGCAGGACCTCCCTGCTGTAATTGAATTTAGAGAAAGTTTGAAAGCAGAAATAGAAGAAGTAATTGCGAAGCATCGACTGCACTTGCTTTGTCAAGGTACAAAATTTCTCAAAGCAAATTCACGACCCCAGGTACGTATTATGGTGAAAATGGTCTACTCCGTAAATTTTACTTTTATTATTAATCATTACTTTTATTAGTCGGTGAGAAAAATATATAGTTCCATTTGAAAAATCAAAGATAATTAAATTTCTGGAAAACTAAAAATATTATAGACAATTTATCTACGGCATGTTACTTGCCTCACGATTCTCCATTATTCAGCGAAAACTGCATTTCTATATCCTGAACCGTTTAGACGTTATGGGGGTGGTCTATAGTTGGTGGGACACCCGGTATATAGAGAAACGTTTGTTAGTATAATTTAATTACTGTTATATAACTTTGAATTTCTAATTCTTTTGTTATTTAAATTTTGATATTTGTATCCTTTTCACTTTCACACCTACTAGTACCTACGTAGTAAAGAGAAAGTATTGTAATGCTGCAACGGAAAGTCGCGATTTTTCCTTAGAACAACTCGTTTTCTGGGGCCCTGATGTGAAAAAAGTGGATAAATCTTGTTCCTGTAAGTAGTAAATTACTTTGCGTATTCAAAATTCACGCTTTGTGGATCCTTGGTACTGAAAAATTCGTTTAAGTTGAAACGTCTTTCTGTTGGTTCATCTGTGGTCAACACTAGCTCCTAAACCGTTCAGACGATTTTCGCCAAAATTGATATTATCCGATCAAGGCCCTGCGATTCTGAAACGGATATTTTGATTTTTTGGATACATTACATGAAGCCCAATATTTGCAAAATTTTCTAAAAATGGTTCCAATTTCTTAAATTATTTTTTTCTCGGATAGAGCAAAAGACGGTAAAAATTTGGCCCAGATCTCATTTTCGTTGAAAAAACGTCCGAGAAAAAATCCAAAAATTTGGTGCCATTTATTGGAGAAAATTTTTAAATGTTAAAGCTTCATGTGGAGTTCAGAAGTACAAAACGTGGATTCTAACTACATAACATATTATAGGAATTATTTTCTACTTGCAGCCACAAGATTTGTTCAATTTATGCCTTACAATGTGAGTATTTCTGACGAAAAATTGTCAGTTTCCGCTGGAGCATTACAATACTTTCGCTTTAATTCATAAGTTCGTAGTAGGCGAGAAAGTAAAAGAAAATGCCTTAATAATCTTTAGAATATGGATTCCGGTTTGGGGAAACGTTAATATAATAATAATAATAATAATAATAATAATAATAATAATAATAATAATAATAATCGATTAATCGATTAATCGTTAATATTATAATAATAATCGACTGATTGGTTGATGTTTTGGGGCACGTCAAATGCCATGGTCATTAGTCCCGTTAGCGTAGTGAACGTTATTATCACGCGATGTTGCGGTATCCCTCTCACGCCAGATATTGAGATCCGGCGCGGACCTACACGTCGATTTACGGGTGATTTACCCCTACTTTTATCTCGTTCCAGTTTATCTCGTCCCGTCCTACTGGCATCGCCCCAGTCGGGGCAAGCTCTAAGCTCTCGACATGTGCGAAAGTGTAGTGCATGTAGTAATTGAGTGTGTGAGGAACGGAAGATGATAGGACAAGGAAGAGGAAGGAAAGTTTGCACGCGGTCTGTAACCTGTTTGTTAGGTAATGCTCCGACATTCGGTTGTTATTGTTCAGAGAAAGTATGAAAACTACCAAACCGAATAGTCGTCCGTTAGAATTCTTCTCCAGTCAGCGGCTGAATTCGACTCAGCTAGATGCTATAGATAGTGTAAAATATCCGCCACCGACGGGACCTTACAGGTTCAGGCACTTCAGAAAGCGGCAATGTCGGTTCTGATCCAACTCAGCTGGTGGGTTAAGCAGTTGTCTTAAGATTTTATTTGTTCGAATTCCTCAAAAATTTGTTTTGTTCAAGTTCATTTAAGGAAAAATAAACTTCATAATGAAAGCAAGTGGATATTTGTTTAAAATATATCAAATAAATGAATTGTTCCAGAAATTAAAAAAGAGGTTTTGGTACATATACCTCTCTCCAAATTATACTGTTTTTCACTATGGAGATTGTGGTGAAAGTGAATCAGAAGATATTGAATGTTCCTCTAAGATGTCTGTCTCCAGTATAAAAGAACTCCTGGTTGGCAGGAAATGTCCTCATGTGAGAGAAAATAAGTAAGTATGTTTTATGAAAATGTAAGTCTTAACTGAACAAAACTGTAGTTGTTTGGTCAAATAAAGATATTTAACTGAACAAAAATTAAACTTTTAATTGAGCAAAAGTTAGAAAAATTAACAGTATAAAAATACGATTGACATGCTCAAAGTGCAGGGATTTATTAGGTCATTACTATAACCTAAAAATATCATTTGTTACATAAATATAGATTGAAGGACATATTGATTGTGACTTAATATTTGAGAAATGTTATTTATCAGTAGTATAGTAGCCAAATATTTGCAATCTTGAGTTATATTAGAGTTTGGGTTACAGAAGAGCTGTGTTTTGCGTACATCTACGTTATAAACGTGGCTTCTTTGTATTCTTTACCTTTCGGCGAATGCAAAGGAACACAACCTCGTAGCGCGACACTTCCGCAGCGCTCGGTGCTGCACGTGCTTTTCCGGCAAGAATTTTAAAGGCTGGTTTACACGTTGCCAATTCTGGTGAGCCAGTTACGGGTTTGCCAGCACCTAGATAGCCCGGACGCTTTGGGCGGTTGACATTAGCTGCTTACACAGTGCTAGAAGTGGCATGCAATATAAGATATTTTTCTCGATGCTCTTAGCTTATTTATGTTCTTTGCGACGTGCTGTTGATAGTATTCGACGCGCAAGCAACAGTGTGCAATGCAAGAGATCCGTTAACTTTTTTTCTTATTCACTTAATCTGCCTTAGTTAAGTTATCTATCCCCATTTTATTTGCAATTGCCAGAAGTGCATTCCTCGCCTCGCGATTATCATATTCTAGTAAAACATATCCAACCAATTTTCCGATTCTCTACATAACTTGTCAATCTTGTTAGTTTTTTCTTCCGTCATTCATAACGGCTTCTGCTTCCGTCATTTTCATAAATATTTACAATAATAAGTTTACATTGATCACCGGGCAAGTGTAAAGCACTATTCACACGTGTTGCACGTCGGTGGGAGTCACCACCTCTAGAGTACAGAGGTCGCCAGTGTGAAAAAGTGGTGAGAAAGCGCATGAGTATCCCAGTAAACCAAATATTCTTGTTCAGCTAGCATTACCAGTGGTTGACGCAAATGTCTTGCCAGACACTCGCAACGAGGCGGTTACACGTTGTCTGTCTCCACTTGCCAGTTACTGGCAACCTCAACTGGCACGTTTACTGGCAACGCAAAAATCAGCCCTGAGTCTCATAGCAGTGCAGCGAAGCCAAAGGTTCCCTATACTTGGGTTTTCTTAACGTGGCGTCTCAAGGTCACGCGCGAAAGAGAGCGAGGGAAGGCAGACTCCAATGGGGAGTTGCAACGTCACTACAACTCCGATTTCTACGGCTCCTTATTGGAGTCCGCCATCCCTCGCCCTCTTTCGCACGTGACTTTGAGATGCCACGTAAAAAAACAAGTATAAATTGACTCGCCAAGGAAGTAGGGCGATATCTTTCATGAGCAGCTACGTATGCATAACGCTCTCTTTCTTCATTGGCTATATCTTCTATCTACAACTTTGAATTCCGAGTTATTTGTGTCGTGTCCTTATGCGTTTACATTACAACTAACTTAGTTGTCACCGTATTCACCGAGTCTCAAAAGGCCAATGCACGCCCTAAAATTGTTCGGTCGTCTCGGTAGCTTTATGATAAAGGCAACTGGCCGAAAACCAGGAATCGAATCCCTATTGGGTGACATCCTTGGGACAATTTGAAGAAATTGACGCTGACCTGAAATGTCTTAATGACAACTTTCAGCATGTGATACAATTTCTTTAACTCCAATTTCTTTGGTTGCAGGAATAACCGTAAAACCGAACCCGAATTTGCCTTTTCCTTAATGCTGGATCAGGAAGAGCCGGCATCCTTGGATTTTATTGCGCCTAACCAACAGATCTACGATTACTGGACAGATGGACTAAGCCATCTTTTGGGTATGTTGACCATTTTACATAACATGTAATACTGGTAATGTTAGAGGTTTACTTGGGTTTTCGTAACGTGGCGTGTGAAGGGCTTGTCTTCACAATTAAATATGGCACGGCGTTTTGCGACTTTCTCGATCGTGCACCAGATGTCGCATGATCGCGACCATATCTAGCAGTGCTGCAGATCAAGCTACATCTAGCGAGAAAGGCGCGAAAAGCCGTGTCATATTTCATCGTGAAGAAATCTCCTGGGGTCCATATTTGGCAGCGGCCCCGCCGCTCCTCTCCGATGACCTCGCTCGGACGTTCGTTCCTTATTTCGCCGTAAGTCGCAGGTTTCGCCGCAGTACGTAAGGTTTCTGCAATCCGAGGAAAATAGGCTGAAACAATAGGCTTTCGTTCGTGAGAACGAAACTGAACGGGAGCTGCTCGCTCAATCTGAATGTCGGAGCCTTCCTCTCATGACGTGCAAGTTCTAAATTATACCTCGTTTCTTGAACATGGCGTCGCAAGGTCACGCGCGAATGAGAGAGAGGGAAGGCAGATTCCAATGGGGAGCTGCAACGTCGCTTCAACTTCGACTTTTACGGCTCCCTATTGGAATCTGCCTTCCTCCCCCCTCTTTTGCGAGTGACCCTGAGAGGCAACGTTAAAAAAAACAACTAAGTATAACGAGAAGTTCGGAAACCTTGAGTGCCAGGAACGGGAAGTTCGGAAACGAAGACGCGAAACTTTGAATGCCAGACGTGAAAAGTGGTAATTGTGAATTAAAAAAATTTTAATAAGGACATTATGAAATAAAGAGACCATTTTTGTTAAGGCCTTGAAGCATAATATGTACGCCACTGGATATAACGCTTTTTTGCCGACAATGGTAAAAAAATAAGCCACTTACGCGTGTCTGTTTCTCTATTCTCTCATTAATCAAAATATGTATATTATTATATTATCCTTTATTTGTATGCGTAATCAATGTTATTGTTTTATGCCTTGTTTGTTAACATTTGTTATTGAAGTTTTTCTTTTCAGGCTCAAAAATGAAGAGTAAATCAATGGAAACTGATTTGAAGATGTTGTTGGATATGGAAGTGCGCCTGCATCTCTTAGAGTTGGAAGGATTGGATATTCCGCATGATACTCCTATAATTCCTGAAGGGCCATCCTGTCCTGATGTACTTTTGGAATGAAAAATGTAATAGTTTACTCTTCTGATTCTGTACTCAATTGTCTTAAGCAAAATGCCAATAAAGTTATTAGAAATCCCATTATTCAAGAAGTTAATTTGCAATATTGTAACGTATTATGTAAAATGTCATTGAATATAATAAAAATAACAAGTATTAATACATTCATATAAAAAGTGAATTGTTTTATCAAACCACTTCAAGAATGTCGTTTAGTATTTTCATGGAAATGGTTGCTTAAATATAGCATAGATTTAGAAGAGAAAGTGAAAGTAGCTTCTGAGTCCAAGAGCACAGTTATGACAACCTTTGAAGAAGCTTGGGGCACCGTTGAACAATGAGAATTTTTCAAAGTATGGCTACAAACTACTACATCTTCTATATAGTGCATGCGATGTGTGCAGTAAGGAGGGAATGCCACTAAAGCTATTCCGTATTCTAAATCTAAATTAACTGATTCAATCCTGCAATGATATTCATGGTTTTCAATTCAATTTGTCTTGCATCAAAAGTGAAAACCGCTGTAGTCGGTCAAAGGAAAAAATTACGAAAGTTTTTTTCCTCAACAATTCTGTATGTTTTTAAGGGTGCTAAATTCGAATTTGATATTTGCCACCTCAAAAAAGGTCCAGCTTTCCAGAGAAAATTGCAAAAAAACTTAAAATTTCACTGTTTTCAGTTCCTAAAACCTGCGAAATTTAAAGTTTCTTTTACAATTTTCTCTATACGGACTTTTTTGAGGTGGCCAACATCAAATTTGAATTCAGCACCCTCCAAAACATGTCGAACCGTTGAGAAAAAAACTTCCGGATTTTTTTCTTCGGTTGGATCCTTTTGACCACCAATTGACTGGGCTACATTGAAATAGTCCGTTGTCAATACGGCGTTGATATACAAGAGTGCGTTTTTAATTACTATTGCATACTTGAACCAACGCGATCTGTAACAAGTTTGTCTGCACAAAAGTGAAGAATATTGTGAAGTTCCTGCTGTTATTATCGAAAAATTTTCAGTTTTTTTAGTAAAATCTCGAGAATTATACGAAAGTCAGTATGGTGTATCAGAAAGTTGGATGTAAAATAACAATGTGAATTGCGTAAATGAAACAGTACTTTTATGTTATGTTATGTCAGCACATTCCTTCTCGCACTATTTTTAAATTAGTACTCTTAGAAAGTTGAGTTGAATCAGAGTTGTAGGCCGCGAAGGAATTATTGCGTTTGCTGATTGTTTCTATGCTTGTAGTTCAACCAGCTTTTCAACAAACCAAACAAAATGGTGATTAGTTAGTGCGTTGCCAGCTGCAGCTTCTTACCTTCTAATAGCTCATGAATGTTTTTAAAATTATGAGATAATAAAGGAAATCTTTTCTAACAAGGTATAAAAGCAAAACTCATTCATGCCAATCAATAGAGATCAGATGAGTAGTGTTTTAACTTGTGAATTACCTTTCAAGCATTACAGTGTTTTCAAAGCAATAAATTGGGAATTACAATCAAAATAATTATTGAATTTTTTTGAAACAATGAAAAATATTTTCAACATCTTGAGAAGGAAACAAAGGCAGTGTACAATCCAATTACTGTTAAATGAACTTTTCAAATGAACAGTTATCGTAAGTTACATAACGAACGATACGATACCACATCTTACCCAAACAGACGTCTTGAAGGAAAAATATGTAAACTCGATTCTGAAACACAGTTTCACACTTAAATAGACAAGACAAAACAATTAGTATTTAGTCCATCTCGAGTTACCCATACAATTATGACATCAGAATAGAAAATTTATTTACAAAACATTAAGAACAACAGTATGAACAGAAAATAGCATAATACTTAATAGTTTTGAAATAGATTGATTGGAAATAATAGTTCTGTGATTCAAGTTAGCGTTTCAAGTAAATGACAAATACGCACAGGTAGTTAAAACTATTCAGTACATCAACCTTTACGAAATAAAAGGACATCCATACAACATTAATAGAGATGCTTTCGAATATTAATTATTAGCAATTATTTTAGCATTACGTTGCATGCAGCACCAAAGTGAACCAGAGAATAACAAAATGGTCGCGAAAGAATGCAACAGTTCGTAAAATAATATCTTCATGAACAAAGATTACTGACTTCGCATTTTCTTTAGAGTGAAGCAATGAACATTATGAATCCACATGATGGTTTCAACTAGTCTCGAATGATAAGATTTAAAATTATTCAAAATTGTATGAAATTACATGAATTTGATTTTGAATACTTGAAAGTGACTGCGAAACTAATTTCAAAGATAATTACAGACTAGTTCTTAAAAATGCCTGTTAAATGTTTGAGAAAATGCACTTAAAAATTGCATTGTTACAAATGCCATAATACCAGCACGGAGGCGAAGTGCTCACCAAGACCCGAGAGAAAATTGTCGATATATCAAAAGTTTTAACTCAGGAAAGCAAGTGAAGGCCACTTTCCCGCTGAAGAGGGTTTTTCATCCTGAATTTCATAGAACATTTTTCCTATACAAACAAGATATTAATACCAGTGTTTGAATTATTAGTATTAATTAGATGAAATGCTCATAACATAAACTTCTATAAACTGTAATTACTTTAAATAATAATTCTTGTTTTTAATTATGAACTTTAATAACTGATTCAACTATTCGTGCTGAAATGGGCTATAGGCAGCACACGTTACCATAACAAATGAATAGGTAAATATTAGATAGAATCATAGAAATCAATGTTCCAATCCAATATAAAATAAAACATCAAGACCTTATGAAGATAATCCTCTTTTAATGCATTTTCAATCGACGCAATCTTATATGAGCATTAAAAATGCTATTCCGGAAGATATGGCAATATTCAGCGATGTCAAATGTCTTCACGGAAGTAAATCATGTAAGTGATTATAAAAGTAAATGGGGAGTCCGGTACTTTCGGGATTTATCGTCTGCCTTAGAACAGTATCAAATTCAGCGAAACGCTGTTGCTTCCGCAGTACTACTGTCAACAGTAATAATAAAAGTAGTATGGAAGGCTTTACTAAATAGGTAAACAGACAAAAATGGGAATGAATCCGGTATAGTTTAAATTTTCTCGCACCCAAAACCGACACTAATCATGTTATTTTATAGGACTACGCAATTGTCACGTTATATTGGTGAGGTATTTAAAAAACTTCACCAGAAGAAATATATATATATATATATATATATATATATATATATATATATATATATATATAATGGGTTCAATTCGGTCAAGTTTCAATATCGGTAACTTCAATTTTTTTTAAATATTATGGTAAAAACTTATATTTATTCGTAATTTGAACTCTTTTTTCAATTTGTTGAAATTACGACTCTTAACTCTTGTTGGGCGTTGAGCGCTTTTCCTGGAGTAATCCTCCGTTACTGGGTAATTACTACATTTATCAAGTCTCGTGACGTCGCAGTCAGTGCCTTTTATCCCTTAAGCCGGGGGATCGACGCCGTTAGATTCCGGGGTTCCTAGCCGGTCCCCCAATCAGGAACCCGCAAGTCTCGAATTCGCTTAACCTTCGCAACTTCACGGAGGGTAGTAAACGAATTGGGCTAGCGACGCCGGCTATTAATATTATTGCAAAAATGTGGAATACGTGCATACGTTTGCAAGTGTAATATCTGCGAATGGCAGGGAAATGTTCAGATGTTTGAACTGCGTAGATGGTAGTACCTGTAAGTGGCCACTACTGCCTTGAAATAACCATCTAACATTTCTCGCTACAGAGCAGAAATTCACTCTTATCCTTTTTGTTAGGAAATCTAAACAAAAACGCTAGGAAATCTAAACAAAAAATTAGTCTCTCCTACCCCGTTTTGCCCCAGTCCAGTACTACACAATTTGGTTTTCGTAAAAATTCAACTTTATTTTAGAGAAAAAACATCTCACTTCGAGAAAGTGTACCTAGACAAAACCAAAACAAATGTTTTTTAAACCATTATAGGCAGAGGAAATCCTCCAACGAAGAATGATCTTGATGTATTACAAGAAAATCGACACGTATACAGCATATTAACCATCAGCTCGCGGCATCCAGCATCCGACATCTGCCACTTAGAGGCGACAGTGCTGCCCTCAGAAGCTCTATATTTCGTGGTTCTGAACATCATTTGATCGGAAGCAAACCCATTTAACTTTTTCTTTAAAATTTCAAATTATGTGTCGAAGTATAATTGCATCACAGCCCCATTTACAATTACAAGCCGCTTGTGGTGTAAATATGTAACTACTGCCCGGTCAGAGAGCGCCAATGCTGTGCAGGTGCTTGGCAGTGCCATTAGTACCTCAACTGACTTGCAAGGAATTCCCAACGTGTAAGCCTAAATCAGGCTTTAGCGTCTTAGTATGCAACAAGTATTAAACAAGAGAACGCTATAATTTATCTTGTGCCAGTTGTCATGAAAACTGTTTGTTTACGTAGGTACTAGTCTTGCATTCAAACTCTGTACTGTTTAATGATACGGCGTCAATGATGATTTCAATTTTAGAAGTGATTTCTTTGTTGCGCGGGTGGTGAACTGTCTTTTCGGTTACATAACTTTGTTCTGTAAGCATTTATATCCCTGACGAATATGAGGTGAAATCACGCATTGCAACGCAGATACGGTGAATTTTAAGGAAGACGTAAACTCAGAGAAGCAAATGAAATAGAAGTAAGTTTGAAGCAAGAGGCAGATTTCTTTACTGAAGTGGCAAATCTATTTACGGTAAGTTATGATACTTCACCTTTATTCATTGCAATTCTCATTAACAATTTGCAATCTGTAAATTCGTTGAGTACATATGGAGTATGTAAACATAGTGTAGAGTTTTGGAAAATATTAAAATGACATCTAACAGACCTAATGGAAGTATGAAATGTATTCATTAACATATTCAAAGATATTCAGCAAATCATATAGACTCCTTCATTTTTAGTATTCACTGAAGTACTTCACAAGAGGAAGGTTAAGTTATTGCTGACGGCGTTAAGATGGTTAGAACGAGATACATGTTATGTTTCACAAGCCTTTTTTATTGTATTAATCGAAAGTTAAGAGGTTCTTCTATATTCTGGTAGAGTTTCAATTGATTTTACCGTGTAGTTTTTGCGTAACGAGACAGTAAAATTTGTTTTAACACGGGTTCTTATGGTGACCTGTCAGATCTGACCTGAAATTTTAAAATTACAAGAAAATAAACTGTTTAAAAACTCTTCTTAAGGTAGCTAGCATCAAGAAGAATTAATATGCGCTATTCGAAGAATATCTAACGTTTCAAACAGGAGAATTTTGCAAAATTATCAGCCCAAAGGAAGACGTTCGCGTGCTTTCTAGAGGGTCAGGACTGTGACGCGCAACTCGGCAACACCGTGCGCGCAACGCGCGTAATTCAAATCGAGTGACAAGTCCTCGACAGTAGTTCTTACATTCCTCAGGGTCTTCTGGGCGCAATTGAAAGATCCTTACTCCTGGGAAACATATTCGGCAGGCTGAAATTTGATAAATATAATGATTTGTGCGATCTGAACGAAAATCTCAATTCAATTAATATTCTAAATGCATCACTTTGATATTACCCTCTATGAGAAAATGGGTGATCTTGAGAGTTTAAAGAATTTTTATACATTCAGTATAGCATTATATTGTGTGCCGCAATACCGCCGTCGTATTGAGCCGCAAATCAGCTTTTTGACTTTTGCTCCTAAACAATGATTATTTATTTGATTATTCGAATGATAAATTATTCGAAAATGATTCATATTCTTTTTTTATTATGCGAGATACACAGTGGATTGCCATTGCCTCAAACACCACAGTGAAAGATACCTTACGCAGGATTCAAAGCAGCAATCATTAGCGTAGATCAGCACCTCAATCAGCGGAGCAGGTGGACATTCAATTCACAAAGGTATTAGGAATAGACATTTTGGAGGCACCAAATGTGTTGCAATAATAAAATTCTTTTTTGCTGGTGTTAATATCAACCATTCACGGTATAGGTAAATGCAGAGCTGGATTTCACTGTTAGCAAAATAAGGCTTGGGACCCAAACACCGTGCCCGGATTTTTTTAAATAAATAATAAAAACTTCATAAAATGTTTTTATCCGATTAATCAAACAGTTAACTGAACTACAAAGTTTGATTTTGAAAATAAATTGAATGGAACAATAAGAAACTAAACATGTAGTTGTAAATGAGAACTTTAAAAAGCAATTTCCACTTTGTAAGCATTTTGTTAATTTACATATGTATTTGTACAAGGATTTATTATGTCATAATAAGTGTTGTTAATTAAAGATTTTTCTGAAGGAGTGCCCAATACAGTTTTGTGCTCGAAGGCCTGCAGTATCTAAATCCACCCATGAGCAAATTTAATTGAAACTGTAAGAGGAATGATAAATTCAGTCTTTGGTAGTTTTAGTATTTTAATAGAAACCTCTTTTCTCTACATCACTATTTTATCTAATTGTTTGCATTTCCTGAACAGTAGAAATGCATTTTAAATGAATCTCATGTCTTACTTCCAAAACATTTAAACCTCTTTTCATTTTGAATGCAACGATTACAAAAAACACTTGGGAATCTCTGAAGATATTATCTCCAACAATTATAATTTTATTATTCAGGGTCTAAATAATACAGCTCACAGAATTATATGATGCAGTAATTTCATTTTTTCAGCTTTAGTTTGATATGTACTTAACAATAACCTGCATCGAAATGATATGAAATTAACATGATATAAAATTATGCTGAAAACATATAACCAGCAAATAACTTCCATGAATTATTTGAATCCCAATGGTAAAATAATACGGCACATTGCAATTGCAAAAATAGTTCTACAATTGCAGTGAAAACTATTAAAACAAAATTTGATTATGCAGTTTAATTACCTAAGCAAAAATAAAATTGGGGAGTAACAGAAAAAAAATTATTGGGGTAAGAATAATAATAAGGAGCAGTAGGAGGCAATGAATAGGATTTGTGTCAATTTACAATATAATGCTTTATACAATGTTGTAGAGAGACAAATTACTTAAGCAATCGAATAATCTAAGGTTATTCTTCCATTGGCTAAGGTAATTCAAGAAATAAAAATTAGAGGGAAACAAACATTGAAAAATATTTGAAAATTTTTATTGTCACTGTTCTCGTGATATTGAAGGAATTATTTTGTCTTCTCTCAAATTCCGCTTTGGAAACAAATCTTCGCTCAGATAGAGATATTACCAATATTGTCGACGAGGCAACGAATAATATTCAAAGTAATTCAAAGCAAGGAAACTGAAGAAGCAGGAGCCCCGAGCAGATATGCCAATCTCAAGGACATTACGACGTTGCCCAATTTACCAAAGACTTTTCGCCCTACTCAAACTTAAAACTTTATGCGATTATTAGCGATCACTGTACAAAAATACATAGATATATGTAAATAATGTTACTTTCCAATGTTTGGTTCTTACTAATTGTGTAATCGTGCTTTTTTATTTCCAATCTTATGCCGCAATTTTTCATTCCTTGGTCACGCGATGGTACTAGTTAAGAAACTAGACAACGGTGTTTTTATGTGGTATTAAAATATTTTTATTTTCCATCTGCGAAACAAAATTGATTGGAAGAATTCAATAAAACTCAGCATAAGAGTCCCTATTTTGTTTATATAAGTCTCACAATACCCACTTATGTCGCAAATAAATATTTTTCAACGTAATATGGACTCTATATCTACTAGAAAATATCTCGCTCTAACCAAGGTTAGAATTTTTATGTAATTACATTATTGTTTGACATTAGCTACAATCATTTTTTATTACATTTTCGAATTAGACATTTTGAAGTGATTTGAAACCTATTTGTTTATATTTCCCGGTATAATACATTGTTTCGCCTATTTTAAAACTCCCATATCTGTGCACATGTCAACATTTTATTTGCAATATGCTTCATAAAATAATACATACATTTGTGTTACGATAAAATGTTGAAATATACAGAGTTATAAGTTTTAGAATATGTAAGAATAATAATAGTAACTAAAAACTAAACTAAACTAGTAATAATAGCACTAAACCCGGAAATATGGACAAATGTGAATAGTCAAATAGGTTTCGAAAAGCATAATTCGAAAACGTATGACAAAACTTTGATCGTAACTAATGAAAAAGCAAATAAAAAAGTATTAAATTAATAATGTATAAGTCAAACAAAACTCCAGTTCGGTTGTTTATGGGGACATGGAAAATATTCATTCTTTCGATCAATCAAGAATATGCATACTCAGAGGCGTATCTAGGGTATGGCGGACAAGACATGGCTCGTGCCATGGGCGCCACTCACAAGGGGCGCTATTTAGCTTTCGACATTTACGAAAAAAGTTGAATGATTTATTATTGGAATTATGGAATTAAACTTTACACAAAAGATGAAATAAAATAAACTTTTTGTGCTAATTGTATAAAATGCTTACAAAATGAAACAAAAAATATCGAAAAATATAATAAATTTTAATCGCTTATTGTAAGCGATGTGTAAAACTTCAATTCGAATCGTTACAACGTGTACTTTTGCCTTTTGTTATCATTTTGTATAATCAACTCATATAATTTGTTTTATTGTGTGCTGATTGATTTTGAAAATGAAGCAGTATTTTTTTATGATTTAACCCATTATGACCTGAATTTTTTTAATCAAAGGAATGTGATAGGGTTTTTTAAGAGAATTTATTTAACACACAAAACGTGGTTTTTATTTATTTCCAAAAATGAATTTTTGAGATACAGCGTGTGACCATATGGTCACGCTAGATCTTTACACGAATACAATCGCTAATCCTTGAAAGAGCAAAATGATTCAATTTTCAGTGGTATAAACATGAAATGTCAAGAAGAAATACACGTAACAAACACTATAAGTATAACAATACATGAAAATGGTGAAAATAATAAAAATTATACAGTAAACAAATATAAAACAGATTAGCTCAGAGAGTGATAATTCGCAGAACAAGGTATACAGAGACCAACTTGGCATTTTTTGCACTGTGTTCTTCCAACTGATGTACAATTGTCCCCAGCACAACGCTTTCTTTTTCCATTGGGAACTGGTTCGACATAGTGATCTATCTTGTCATAGCCTGTAAGTACTCTTCCACCTGACTTCAATAGAGAAGGACGTCCTGCCCCTTTAGGGAAATTTTTATAACGAGTCAAGTATGTTTGAACTATTTCTCTTCTGAAGGCTAATTGGGAAATGCTGGACCCCTTGTTCCTCATTATTATCCATGCATTATGAACACATACATCCACTAACCAAGTAAAGATGGGCCACCACCACTTTTTTCCTCTTATTCATCCTCTATCCTGTAGGTTCCCACATTGGCGTCCATTTGATCCGTACCACCCATAAAATTGTTGTATTTTGCTATGTTATTTGGGCGATCCTCTTTTATAATTTTCCTTTGTGATCTGCAATAACGTTTAACAGGTGTCACAGGATATACACTGTGTGTGGTGGTCGCGACAGTGACAATGTTATTATCCATCCATCGAGTGATGTTTATCTCTTCTTTCAGTCAGTGTTGACTGCTGCCTCAAATGTTCCTCTGGGCATCTTTTTCATCTCCTCTGGCTTTGAAATAGGATAATCTTTTGGCACCCTATTTTGACGTATTGTGTCTGTCCCTTCATACCCTCAACTTTTTAGATGACATGAAAGATTCATTCCTGTAAACAAGTTGTCAAAGTATAGTCTGAAAGGCAGATGTTTTATGGAATTTGGAAATATGTCAAGCATTTGCAGCATTGGAGCAACTGCTTTGCCATAATCTGCTTCATACTGCTCGTTCGCATTTGGAATTCGGCCTTGGTAAATTTCAAAGTTTACTAAGTACCCTACCTTGGTGTTTAGACACCAAGCCTTGTATCCGAAGCGAATAGGCTTTCTCCGGATGCACTGCTTACAACCATGCCTTCCAAAATATTCAATCATACTCTCATCATAACATATTTCCCTTTCAGGAATGAAATGTCTAATAAATCGTTCTTTTGCCATATCCATGAATGGCCTAAGTTTTGACATTTTGTCATTTTTATTCAACCTGCTGTTGTCAGCACAGTGAATAAAACGCATTATATCAACAAATCTATCTCGTCTCATGGCATTATGTACAAAAATTTTTCTCATGTCGCTTGAAGAATCCCAAAAACATCTTTTCCCAGGCAATTGAACATACCAGACAAAATTAAAGTGCAAATAAAACACTTCATTTCTTCCGCCGTAATGCTTGGGGAAGGTATGTTCTTCCAAAGAGCATAATTATTTGATTGTTGAACCAAATAATCAAACATTTCGGAGTCAAAAAAGAGTTCAAAAGCTTCGGTGCATGTAAGATCTCTATATGCACTAAAATTAGGCTCAGAAAACACTACATTTTTTTGGAAAATCCTCGAGTGACCATGTACGTGATGTAGAAATATTTTTCTTCCCGCGCAAAGTCTTTGGTTTCTGCCTTCTAATTACTTCTGAAGTGCATTTTTCAATATCTTCACCATCAGCAATCGCTATATCTCCAATTACTTCACCATTTGCCAGAACCGCTTCAGCAGCTGCTTGCAATTGCTTACTACTCAAATTGTCCAGAAAACCTGATAATTCATCCCCAGAATCTGATTCTTCTCGCACTTCTGGAGGTTCCATAAATACATCTGTAACATCTTCCTCCTCATCTTCTAATAAATCTATAATTTCCTTCAAAGTCAGCGACCTGAAATTGGAAGAGCAAACATAACCTAACATTGTCAGGTACCTAGCGTGATCATATGGTCACAGCAGAATTCAATTTGGAATTTCTCACTATGTATACTGCTTTATCATTTGAAGTTTTCATATTTCATTACCCATACGTTCAACGAAAGGAATAATATAGAAAAATTGAAAAAACAATTCTGTTTCGAAAAAAAAAGCTCACCTTTCATTACGCGCCATCTTCTCGGCACCTCACCTAGAATACCGCCTGAAAGCTACGCACTTAAACAAAGGAAAGTCGACATAAACACAAAAATACCAACTTTCATAAGTAAAATAAAGTTTTAGATGTGGATTATTGTACTTTTCAGTTTAATATAAAATAAGTCTGAAACATCAGGAGCCAATAAGCGGCACGTTGTGTAGTGTGACCATATGGTCACGCCAGGTCATAATGGGTTAATGCGGAAACGTTCATCAAGTTTTTTGACAGGACAAATATGCTATAATTAAGGTTTCCTTTATTGTTTTTACCACACTATTATTGAGCCCCTGTTAGATTTTAGTCCTAAGATTACCAAAAACCCTTTTCACAAGGCATTGCTTTTCTGTTGATAACTTTTCTGCGACGGCGAATTTTATTTCGTAACTAGCTCACTAGAGTTCGCAGCCACTGCGTTTACAGCAACTGTCACGAAATTTAAAATTAAAGGTTGCACAAAATGCTCGGAAATGGCGGTACGTCTTCCGTAGTTAGCAGTGAGGTAGTGGTGCAATGATAGCAATACATGATCTTGACTAGAAGGACACAGGAACAAACATCGATATTAACGAAGAGAATATTTTTTTTCCCATTTATAGTATATGAGAAGTTAACTTTTCTTCCACTTGTTGAAGTTCCAAAGCATAGATCATTGAGGTCAACGATGTAAAAAACAAATTAGAATAAGGAAGGTACTAACAAAGGTCATTGTCAAACTTAACAATAATCCAGCTCAATATCTAATAGCTGCAAGAACAAGCCAGCATTTTAAAACATTTCAAATACAAGGAACGGGAACTAGTGGTTAACAATAGTCATTAGATACCTTCATATTTGACACAGGTAGACATTTTGTTATTATGTACTGTTACACATTTTCTCATAGTAAATTCACAAAAATAAGTCGTAGATAACTATTAAAAAACAAAACACAATGGTATGTATGAATTTGGCATTTTAGAGTCAGATTAATTCGACTTGCCATCTAGTGGGGTACCCAGGCCTAGCCACTGCTTTTATTTATTATCCACGCCTGGGTGTAAAGGAGACGGGTAGCGAGCATGACATATCACCAATACCGTTCCTAGCTTACTTGACCTGCCTGAGCTTTTTCTTTCTATTGCCATAGAAACTGAGCTACAGATATTCAGCTACAACTCTAGATATTCAGCTATAGGAACTGAGACAATTACAGAATTCAAATATGTACATCAACTATTTAAACTATGCTCTGCTTGCCCCATCGACAGCAATGTAATCTGTACAGGAGCGGGTTTAGGCATAGGCACAGGAGGAACTCGCCTACGGCGGCAAAAACTGTGTCTAAAGCGCCTTTTTTCGTCGCGGGCGATTTTTCTTTTTTGATTTTTATTCTATGATTGTTCTATGATTCTATTTTGATTCTATGATTCTTTCTTTTTGATTTTTAACAGATTCATTAAATGTACGCAAATTCATTTTTTAACAGGCTGATAATACCTTCTGCTATGACTTATGATAAGTGAAAAGGAGTTAATATACAGAGAGTATATTAATAAGTCAAAAGTTATACAGTTAAGATTTAATTACAATTACTGAAAAAGAATCATGTTACTTCGATACCAATTACTACTCGCACAACTTTTATTGAATACAGTTGAAGTAATAAACAGTTGAAGGCACAAGCTCGTAGGACGACATTTCAAGCATTAAAACTTGGTTGGCGCGTTTTATCTTGGTGTTATCTTGATGATAAAGATAGCCTTGAATCAAAACAAACGTTTTCTAAAAAAACATTTGACATTTACCTTTACACCACCTTTTTTCGAAATTTTATTACAAATGACAAATTTTGTATTAAACGTTCAATTAATTCAAGGAATATGCTTTATTTTTAATATTCTCAATTATATAGTCGTTAATTAGCATAATCTGAGCATCTCTATCACGAACTGTACGCTACAAATCGAATGTCTTCATTTGTGAAACGATACTTGCCTAAAGAAAAAAAAGAGTAATTTGTCAAGAGTTGCAGTTTGTTACAGCTGGAACTTGTTGGAACATGATTAATAATAACCTAACAGAATTAGTCGTGCCCCAAGTCTGTCAAAAACCGTCAATCTTGTAAAAGTCAATTCAAATTTTGAGGTTATTGTCAATAGAAATAAAATTCACAGCAATGGATAAAGTGGCACAAATAAAGTAGAAATTTTCAGGAATTGAGAATTGAATTGTGTATTAAAGCTAACTGCAATGAAAAATACAATAATGGACGATAAGGAAATGACCCATTTTAATGAAAACAGTAAATATGCATGACAGCACACTTGAAAACTTCACATTGGCTTGACAGCTCGCACTTCGACACGGAGACAGAACGGGGAAGTACCAACTTCACAAGCGTGCCTCACGACAGGGGGCCCAACAATCAACAAAATGAGTGCAAAACAGTTAACTTTCAAGTGTTTACTTCACATTATGTTGCCCAGAGTACATTTATGGAAATTGCATTTAGGCCGCCGACCTGGATGGCCGAGGTGGCTAAGAGCGAGTACCGACTCAGCGCTTCGGTCCGAAGGGTCGCGGGGTCGAGTCCCGCCTTGGGCATTGTTGTTTGTCCCTTGTCTTTGTATGTATGTGTTGTCGCGGAGGGCCTCGCGTTCTGCTGACCCCAGATCTGAGGAGCCCGCAAGTGTGTTGGTGTCTAGTGTATGGTCGAATATGCGTCCCATCGGGACGCAAAGGGTAACCGGCTGTCAGCTGGATAAAAACCCTAGAAAGAAGAAGAAGCATTTAGGCCATAGAATCGGGCCCCAGAAATCATAGTGTGTGGGTTGGCAGAAGCCCGCGTGAACGGGCAATCCAAACCGATAATCTTTCCCCTTATCCATCGCAAGCCAACGGATGTAATTTAGTTTGTAACATGTTTCATCTGAACTAGACTTCTTTGTCTTTCCTTATCTTCAAAATGCACGAGCCGCCACCGATTTTTTGGATGTTTCATAAGTGGTATTTGTGGAGCCCTAGTGACGCTGTGTCGAAATGAGATCTCACAGCCGAACCACCCTCCCCTCTCCTGCACGCCACAACTTGTGGCAGAGGGGTAGGGGATAGTCGCCACGAGAATGAGGAAGCCTCCATGACTGCGTAAAGGAAGTCCACCATTATGTTCTTTTGCGAACAGTATACCAATAGCTTTTTTTAAAATTTATTTTACGTAAAAAAAAAGTTAAAAAACTGCGTATGACGTGCTATGGGGAAAAGTGAATTGTGTGCACATTTTCAAAATTCTGTGATCCCTACACTAAGTCATATACTACTTAAATTTTGAATTTTGAAAGGGAGAAAAAACTCCCATGTAGTAAAATCTATTTTCAAGGATAAATAAGCAATAAATTTTGAATTTTGAAAGGGAGAAAAAAAAAACTCCCATGTAGTAAAATCTATTTTCAAGGATAAATAAGCAATAAATTTTGAATTTTGAAAGGGAGCTTTCCTCTACTGATGCTATCTGTCCTACTCACATTTTGTAGTTCATACTTTAGGTTGGGTATGTACAGTAGCTATTATACGCGCACGATTTCTTGAGCCCCGGAATACCTACCCCCACTCCTTTGCCAACAATAGTTGAATTCAGAATAGATGATAGCATCGAGAGTTGTAGACAAAATCTGATAATCAGAAATGTTCGCTCTCATGAAATAGAAACTATTTTGCACTGAAAAACGAACGACAAATTCGATGTAAAATTTCTTTTGACAAAATAACCAAACTCCCCACTGCTCTTAACCAGCGAAGCGACGCCTCAAGAAAACGTGCGAAGGTAATACACCAGTTTCAGCTAATGCAGATTGTGATACGATTCGTTCATGCATGAACATACTACATGGAGTAAAAAACTTGTGGGGCAAACAGGAGTCTGTTTTGGAAAACATTAAGAAAAGATGCACGCCAAATTATTTTTAATGTGTATTCGCATAAAATGCGTGGATAATTATGCGTATGACAAACTCAAGGGTGTTTGGCAATTGCGAGGACCGAAGCCCCAAGCCTCGTCCACAACTTCGAACTGCGTACCAGTCACTTTTCGCGGGAAAGTGCGTCGACTCACTGCGAACACGGTGTAAAATATTTTTTTGTATACCATCATTATAAACGACCCTTTTCGATACCCCGAATCGTGCATAATCCGGTATTTTATCGCACGCTACATGACGTCATCGCCATTATTAAACGCGACATGACGTCATCACACATTCAGCCAATGGTAGCGAAAGAATCGTGGAGAGGTAGAAGAAGACGGAACAGCCGACCACCGTTTTCTCGCACGGATGTCAACAATGCCATCTTGAATTTGATTTCCAGAGGGCGTTGGATGTCAAGCACCCGAAACGTCACAAGAAAGTTGTTTCGCGAAATTAAGTTTGATTCTCTTGTAAATTTATAATGCTGTTATACAAAAAATAGCGTATGCAACTCGTTTATAATGTTGCTTTATTGCATTCGTACAAATTTGAAATCTCGCTCCTAACGTCGCTCGTTTTCAAAACATGCACTCATGCAATAAAGCTTAACATTATAAACTAATTGCATAAACTACTATTTAAACACCGACGCCGCGAGTGACTCATTCTCGGAATCGACACCGCATCATGAACGAATTGTAACACAAACTGCATTTCTACCTGTTTCAACCACGTTATCTTATGGAAGAAACATATTTTTTTAGTTTTCCGTGATTTTTTACAAGAACTGTCAAGGTTAGTCTTTAATTAAGCGAACAAGCCATTCGGGCTAAACTTGTGCTCTCTTTATTTTTCAAACCTAGTTTTTTGTGCCTTGACATGAACGATATCATTTTCTTTCCATCATTTTTGTTTTGTGCCAGGATTCAACAACCGTTTTCCTTTACGACCTATTGATAAGCAACCTTGTGGGCTTGCTCATATGTTAAACCATAGCATTTTTTTTATTTTATAGAATAATTTCCAAACTGTCCTGTAATTTGAAAACTTGCTCTGGTGCTAAATTCCTTTGTAAATCAATCGTACCCATCTTCGTGAACTGTTTTTTCTTGTAATATATCTAAGAGAAGACTTGGAAAACTCACGTACATAGCCCTCTCCCTAACCTAGGTGTCATGCTTAAGATCTTCTAATTAAACTTCCATCTGGCCATCAGTTTTACTCCCTTTGAATTTTCTTTACTCCAGATTTTTCCAACCCCATCAAAAAAGTTGTATAATTACCTACTTCAACATCGTTTATCTCATTAACATTTCTTGAAGAAAATGCCTCTTGCAGTGCTCTAGTAAAAACCAATGGATCAATGTAAAGCGTACAATCAATGCTAAATTGGCATGTGTTATCTTACATAACGCGCATTTGTAAGTTTCAACAACATTTGTTGCAGTAGCTCAAGATATTTACGATTAAAACATTACAAAGAGAATTACACAAATATTCTCAATGACTTAAGAGAGTGAAGACTTCAGCAAAGGAATACTTTACAACCACCGTATTAAAACAGCTGAAAACACAGTTGCCAACTTTTGATACTAACGTAACGAACTACAATTTTGAGTTTTAAAAACAAGTCTCGTTCCTCCACTCTCCCCTACGAATGAATGGCCTCTTCCGAATTCTGCCAGACGTACTTCTACAGCAGCTACTTAGCGAATTGCCAGGCCTCTAGCTTGACCGTTTCGTTTTAGCAAGCGGTTCCATCATACGGAAGCTGTGCACATTAATTTTTCATTTTTCACTTTAACTTCTCTGGGTAGTTTCTTTGGTTCCTTGTTCAGCACAGAAATTTTGTTCACTCGTCGACGTATTTTTCAGACAGTGTGTGTACCAGGAGTTACGAGGAATTCTTTCCAGGCTTTCCCCATCATGAGGCAATCAATAGAAAAGCTTTTCCTTAGATCGTCTAGGCACTCGAGGAAATATTGCTGCACATACACCCGAACGTGACATGACCAAGAATAAGGCCATTTCTTCCAAGTGCACACAGGTTTTATATATATATATATATAAATATATATATATATATATATATATATATATATATATATATATATATATATATATAAAGAATTTCCGGCTTCAGAAAAGGCTATTACATTATATTGCAATTGCAGAACTTACAAACAAATAATTTTATGTGGAGTATTACGTCAAACACCATTGACTCTTTTGGGACATGCTTATAGGCATAATACACTAATTTCTTAACACCGATCTTATCAAGCACTTGAACTTGAGCATTACATCTTCATTCCAGCTCTTTAGCAAGGAGGCAAAATGCTGTTTTAATCTTCATCCCCTCTATTTAAAAGTTATTTGTTCAACTCATTTATTTATTTTCAATTACATTATAATTATTTATAAACTGAAGGATACATACAGATCAAGCATTTAACACTACCAGTTCTAACAAGCCAATGTCAGCACCAAAATTGTTCATCTGAACACCACACAATCAGTGCGACCAGTACAGCCTGCTTGCTTCAGTTCCACCTGCCATCCACTTCATTGAGCACTTACTAAACACATTTTCCAGAGGTTTACAAGACATCCTCTAAACTTTATGAATGAGAAAGTAACTGAGAAAAAAATAAAAAAATTCACTTTTGAATTTATTCAATACTATTTACCCTGATTACAGCAGCAACCATTACAACATACACTGACAAGTAATAGACGAAGCAATACGATTTTCTTTAAAATATAGGCAGCATATACAAAGTCATATTGAATGTAAAATATTGTATTCACCTCATTAATAGCTACTTGCAAGTGATCTACGTACATTTGCTTCAAGAGTCTGAACTGAAAATTTCAGACCTTAAGTATTATATCTAACGTGAATTTATGAAAAAGGAAGTTACCTGTACTCTCAAAACTATATTAAAAAAAAGTCAGTCTTTCCAGTGCAATATGTTACATTTACTTCAATTTTCATAAATACTATTATCTCACAATTATAATTAGCACATACAAGTATACATGAGCGTACAAATCTGTTCAAAATGTATCCAGCATGCCTCACTCTACATCATGTTTCAATGGAACAGAGCATCATGAAAAAATTTTAGGAAACAAATCGATCCTGAAAAGAAATAAAATTAAATTTTATTCAATTTAATGGTCAATAAGATTGAATGAAATACATATTTGAAAACAAAACTAAACCATGATATTCATGAGCATTGGCAAAAGGAAAACATGCTTGCATTTTTCTTTCATTCAAATTCACACATGACAGTTTCAGTGTTTCTCACAAATAGTAATATTATTTGTACAATCTTTTGCAGACATGGCCACTTTCCCATGTTAAATCAAAAGAACATTTAAACGTTTCATTATAATCTTTTATAAAAAGTAAATTTAAACAATGTAACGATCAGTCTACCAATGAACGAATACTTATGGCAATGTTGTATTTTATAAAAGTAAGTGCGACAACTCTCATAAATTGAAGTGAAACCTCTTATTCATTTTAACAAATAGTATTGAAAGTTTCTTTTTTAGGGGCATAATGAGATTGAGTACTAATTGAATCAAAACAAAAATTTTAATTGAGTATCTTCATTAAATTACTCCTATAGGTACGTAAAAGGCAAAATTTAAATCAGCATTTTTTAATATAACTTCAAATCCACGTTTACAGTAAAAGGAAGTCTGAAAATTTGTATCAACTGCCATTTTATACAGCCTCACCAGATTGTCTTGGCTACTAATAAAATACTCCACAAAATGGATACAGGAGATATGGTAAATATTTGTTGATGAATGTACCCACAAGAGTTTCACTTCAATCAATGACTACACAGTTGGGCAATGATCCACAAACATTTACCCAACTTGAAAATCACTTTCCAAAAACATTGTGCCTTGTTGATTATAAGGCTACCAGACAGGTTTTGAACATTATGTACAAATGTATAAATGTAAACATGAGAAAAATCCAATTTAACCCAAAATTCATTAAATTTTGAATTGTAGCACTGTAATTTGTAGGATCTAGAAAGCTCAAGTAATTTGCACTATTAATTTATGATCCATTCCAAACAAGTGGGCAGTTCAATAGCTAATAGAAAAAATTATGCTCACTGTTCCCAAGAGTATCTTTTCTAGCTTCAGAAAATGAACCAAGTAAAGCCTTTGTCAGTAGGTATCTACTTAGCCGCTGCACCCAAAACTGAAATAGTTGTTCAATGAAAAGCTACGGAGGGGAGGGAGGGAGTTGAAAACCCACACACCTGTTTCAACATGCACACAAGAATGTGTAGTATATGTGTATGTATATATGCATGTGTGCAAGCTTGTATAGAGTAGTGCACATAAACAATGTATATACAAAATGAATGCACCCCTACTCACACATGCATCAACAGTATTCATACCTTCACATGACTGAACAGGACAGAATATTATGGCACAATGAAAATTTCATTAGTATCCTCGATGAGAAAAGGCATTTTCATTACTTTTTAATAACATGGAAGTTTATACTTTCATAAACTATACGTAGTGCACTATGAAAGGTTTTAATAGAACAAGAATAAAATTATGCATTTCACAATGATATCCACAAAACACACAAGAAAAAGATTTAGGACTCCAAAACAAACTTTTCACAAGCAATATTCATTAATGAGGAGTCACTGCTCAATGCAATTTCAAACACTAGTTTTAACATTTTTTAATCGAATAGTTTTTGAAACTTCAGGAGTACAATCTACTAAATACAGCGCTTCGTTTACATCTTTTGTAAAGGTCACTGCAAATATCCACACATTCTGATATGGAACAAAACCACCACTGAGTATGGAAAACTATCTTAAATCTGTAAGGTATTTTTAGCAAATTATTTTCTACAAATAAGAATTTCAAATTTTGAGTTAATCATTATGTAAGTACTCCCTAAAATTTAAAAATTCCGCTGACATAGTTTAATAACGGCAAAGAAAAATTAAACTGGAATTTTCTTTTGGGCTTTTCCCTCTTAGATGCATCCCATGAAAAATAATGCACAGGCACAAGTAACATGCAGGCAGATTGATGCAGTGAATACACCAATGCATTCAATACAAACCCATATTTCACAATTAATGAAAATTCACAATGGTGTGTGGAAATAACACACCTATAAAATTCAAATTCTTATGCAACATTAATACAAAATCATCAATCCAATATGCACCAAAAAATTACATATGCTTAAAAATACTGGTATCAGCACCCTATAAGCATCATAATTCCATTACGCCAACCAATTGGAAAAACAGATATTCAAATAACTTAATTAAATCCTTAATCTGCAAGATCTACATAACCTGCCATTATCACATGTGTGTTTGTCCATTTCTGATTATGAGAACTACTGCAACTTCATCATCCAGGTACTTCTAGCTACACTGCCATTTAAGGTGCTGCGTAAACATCAAAATCATAATCAGTTTCAATAAAAACAAGATGTACTTAAACTCGCATTACATGCCATGAAGGCATTGCTAACTACAACCACTGAATTGTGGACAAACACACAGTAAGGTATCAAATGTATAATAAAATGAATTTATATTATACTGCAACTGCTCCATGTTAATTACCAAATTGCAAATGTATTGCACTATAATGTACACTTTTATTCTTTGGTCTATTTGGAGTAAATATAACTGATCAAAATCATTTGCAACTCATTGGAACATTATGTATATTACATCAGTACAAACGACAAGCACTTTCAAGAACATGAAAAACCAGAGCCATTAATAACTTAGGTAATATCACTTGGGATTTACCTGTCCCACATCATCCACAAAAACATTTCATTTCATGACAATGAAAGAACACGGAAGGCAACAAAAAGAACCATTAAGAAATCTTAAGTGAGCTGACTGCCAAGTTTTTTAAATTCTTCATATACTTCACCAATAGGTGCTCTTACAGCAAAAAAGAAAAGGAGAGGTTACGCCAAAATGCCAGTTTTCAATTATCATCTTGATCGCAATCGCGGCTTATGTGACCTGTCTTGCCACATTTGTAACAGGCCTTGCTGGATGCATTGGGACATTCGCGAGCGATATGGCCTGGCTTACTGCAATTATAGCACGAAGGACCAGAAGTTGCAGACTCTGGACAATCCCTGGCAATGTGACCTGTCTTGCTGCAGTTGTAGCATGACGGTTCGCTAGGACTCTGCTGGCAATCTCTAGCAATATGCCCTACTCCATTGCATCTGTAGCATCTATCTTGATCTTCCTTGCATTCTCTAGCAAAATGCCCAAATCTGTTGCATTTATAGCACTTCTGTTGGCCACCACCACGGCGATCATAGCTGCCTCCTCCACCTCCACCACCTTCAGGGCATTCACGAGCATAATGCCCTGTGCGATTGCACCGGAAACAAGCACTTGAACTCATGCTGCAACACAAAGGAAAAGGAAATATAATCAGTGAAGATGGGAAAAATACTGGTCTTGATTCTCTGTAGAATAGCGACTTATTTTAAGAATTAGTTTGAATTTAAAATTAATGATTTTGAAGAACAGTACTTTCATATTTTAGAACAAATCAACGAAAATAAAATTCTTAATTACTAGTTTTAATTTATTTCTCACATACTAAAACCACACCTCAATTTGTAATACATATTACAGCAGACATCATTTAGCCAAAATACAGCATGATACCCAGAAGTTTTGTGAATTCAACTCAATTAGATTTTAACAATTATACAAATCAAATCTGCTCATGAACATCTCATCCAGAAATTATACTTCGCTTAGCTTTGTAAATAAAATTAGAGTGTGTCTGCGATTTCAAAATATATATACCCTTAAAAAAGCCCTTTCAATTGTTTTCACAATTCTTATCAGTGTCTGGAGGTAATCTCTGAAAAGGCTCATCCAATATGATGTGGTTTTCACTTTAAGGTAGAGTGCTTTGCCAGGCATAACATAGGCTTTTTTAACATTATTTTCTAGAATATAAAGACAATTGGGTTATTTTTCATACAAATCTAGTCTTATTCTAATCTTAATGAAATTTTCTGTACATGACCATCCAAACAAGAGTTAAGTTAGTATGACATTTCATAAAAATTATTCCTGTCACACTTTGCTACAACTTAGAGCAAAACGTAAGACTTTCAGTTTTTCACAAATATCTCTAAAACAGAGTAAATTCACTCAAATGTATCAAACGTTCCAATTATCCAATAGTGCAATTGGATATGGCGTAATTGAAGGTCAAAATTTTCACTGGACATGTACTGGGAGTATCGGTTTACAGGTGCCCTTAGTGTTGATTGTAACAAACAGGGCAGGCCACGTGAGATAGATGTCTGAGGTAATTAGAAAATAACCAGGCAACGCAGGGTACTTCACCTAATAAAAGCTATAATTACTTCTTGATTGGGCGAAGGATATATAATGAATCTTTATGCAAAACTGCTGCAAATTACAACTATCACTTTTGTATAAAATTACCAGGTTATTAACAAGCATTCCTTGGTATAACCAGATAACAAGACTTT
The DNA here is from genome assembly GCA_964035755.1 of Teleogryllus oceanicus. NCBI lineage: Eukaryota > Metazoa > Arthropoda > Insecta > Orthoptera > Gryllidae > Teleogryllus > Teleogryllus oceanicus. Next base: position 203,869,556 of record CAXIVR010000001.1, on the reverse strand, counting down.
AAGAACAAAAACTTGCATATTCGCAAAACTGAACAAAGATTGCATCATCCTGTAACTTTTAAACTAAACTTAACTTCAGTTAATCTATTACCTACAACATTTACTGAAGTAGAACAGTAAAAATTTTGATATAATCTGCAGTGTACTCTAACCACGAATTTACCAGCAATTCATCATATTTCAAAGTTCATCCATGCTACTGAAAATGTACATCAATTATTAAAATTAATTCCAGAGACTCCCCAGACTATTCAAATGCAAGCCATTATTTTTAAGAACTTCATGCATTGCTCGAATGTACTTTGCGAGAAATGATACCTTTTTGAATTCGAGATTAGAAAGGATTTCGAACGAGAAAGTCTTCAACACTGGTCGAACTATAATTTTAGTAAAGAGTAGTCCTGAAATGTTAATACTACGCTAGGTTGCTAGTGGCATAACCGTGATATTACGCATATCGACAAAGCTCTTCAGATACAGGAAAGTCCCATCACTTCCATTCTCGTGGCTAATATTACGGAAAATGATGGAGTCATTCCACACACATTACCTCGAATATAAACAATACACGCACAAATCGAAAAAATTCCAGAATTAAAACCCAAATAAGTAATAAGGTAAGTGAAACAAACGTGAACGAAACTGGACACCAAACGAGATAATTTTTCTTGATCAGTCAACACACAAGGCACAAACGGAGGCCATATTTGTAACCTCGCCACATACCGCATCTTAAATACGCTTAATAAACATTTCGCTTGCCTGTCAACTCAAACACTTCCAATCATGCTTCTCAACTTCCAGAAACAATTTAATATGCGTATGCCATGCGCCACCGCCACCTTCAGTAAGTACACAGTGAAACTACGCAACCTTAATACACGAGCGAAATAGGATATTGAACGCAAGTATTTTCAATTGCCCAATAATTATTTTAAATTGTTGGAATCAAACGCACAATTTGAAATGAAATCTTAATACCTCGACTAGTGATATCTTCTCACAGAGCGGAATGCCGAACACCAACCGAACAGTAACCCACACGTGCTGAAATCCGCACGACAACGCTACAACGGAAACTGAAACATCGTAGTAGAAACGGTATTGCTAAGAACCAACACCAGGCTCGCACTTACAGACTTTAAAAGCCTTCTTCTGAGTGTGTTGCTTCTTCACTAATATAATATGGCTAAAACATTTATGGTAAGGCCAAGTTTAATGCCTTCAAAACATGTGATGCAATGAGCGCTAAAATAACGACCATTTTTTGGTACAACTGCAGAAAATGACCCCATAACACCAGCATTCTGAATTAAACGAAAGTTTATTAATGTCCTACAAATTGTCATTGCCATGAAATTGAGAGTGGTGAAGTGATTTTATTGTTTACATACCCTGATTATTACTGGTTGTGTTACTTTACGGTTATTAGATGGACAGATAACAAAAAGTGAAAACAGAGAAGTCACTTTTTACTGCTATTTTATTTAACTAAAAAATTCTTATAATTCGCAGAAATCCTTTTAAAAATTCATATTTTCTTTACTTGAGTATTCCCAGCAGTGGCGGTTCGTGGTTAGGTTACACAACCTCTAGATAATCGAAAAAAATCTTATAACATCTTAGTAATATACATTTTCCTTTTAATGACATTCAATTTTCAAAATATTGCAGCAATATCGATGTATCGGTATATGAAATCATTTTGAAATCAAAGAGAGACCAACTGGCGCTCTCATTGGCGTCTGGTGACTCCCAGGTATTGCACGATGCTCTTGGCTCTTTTATTGGCTTTAATAAATTTACTCTTTAGCCCTTCGCATTAACACGGGGGAGCATGCGGCCTTTGGTGACGTAATCAAATGGGAGGGGGGACTGGTCTCCGAGCGCTGTGGAGCGCTGCTGTGCGACCGAGGCAGTCCGAGGGGAATACCAATATTCTGTCTTTGTCTTCGGTGGAGCTGACACCTCCAGTTTATTTATTTAGTCAAAAACCGTTAAAACTGTATGTGACGTATGGGGGAGAAAATCATCTGCGCACGCTTTCTTGAGATTCAGAATCCCCTCCCAACAATTTAACTATTAAAAGTTGAAAGATGAAAAATCATAGTAATAATAATAATAAATTTAAAAAAGCGAGGGATTAACATTTCAAAAACTAGATATTCTCGTTGAAAACTTATAGAAAACTTATTTTTAACGGTAAAGTAACAAACAGATTTGATTTTTCTGTATTGTTAACAAAATAGAAACTCACCCTAAGCTCTACTACCACTACAAGCAAAAGGAAAGTTCAACAAAACGTGCGCATAGTGAAGCTACATTTACGTCCAGAAGCAAAGCAAGGGGCCATCTCAGCATTTGCTCAATGGATCAGGGAAACTGGACAAAAACCCGATCGAGATGGGGTCATTGACCCGGAAGTACATTATTTGTTACAGGCATATTGAGTCTTTTTTTAAAATTATATAATGCAAATGTAGACTAATTCATTATACTGTATCTTGTTTTTGTTAAAGTAAACATTATTTTTCTTTTTGACGATCAGTATAGTCTCTAATTGTATAGAAACAGTTTTGCAGCAGAAAAGATTTTACTTTTAACTTAAATTTGTGTACCAATTTTAATTGTTTAATTTCATCTGGCAATGAGCTGTAAAGTAACGTACATGTATTGTATGTGGATTTCTTGTAGTGAGCTGTTGATACTGACACTTGATGAACATGATTTCTACATCGAGTGTTGTAAGTATAAATATCAGTATTACATGAAAATAAGTTCCCACCGTTTAGTAAGTCAGTTTTGACAAATACTACAAACTCGTAAATAAATAGGCAAGGCAATGGTAAGATTTCAAGCTCAATGAAAAGAGGTTTGCACGGATCACGTGGATGGGATTTTTTGATTATTCGGATAATTTTCTTTTGCAATCTAAATGTCTGGGAACTAAAGGATGAGCTTCCCCAGAATATTATGCCATATCTCAGGCGGGAATGTACATTTGCAAAATACACGCAACGCTGCATGAAGGCTGACAGAATTAGAAAGAATTCTGAATGCATAACATAATGCGCTTAATTTAGTGTTTAATTCTGTTATATGTACATTCCATTTGAGGTTTGATTGAATTGAGAGACCTAGAAATTTTGTTACCTTAACATCAGCTAATTGCATATTGTTCATTTTCAATGGAGCATACGACTGCCGATTTGAAGCGCAAAATTGAATTGAGACAGTTTTTCCTTCGTTAACTATTAATTTGTTATTACAAAACCAATTTGAAACTTCTGAAATTGTACTATTTATTGTATCTTTTTTGCAAAGAACATTCGTGTCATCGGCAAACAGAACTGTTCTTCCATCTTTAATAGATGAGGGCATATCGTTTACGTACAACAGAAAGAGGATAGGACATAAGATCGAACCTTGTGGAATCCCATGTTCAATTGGCAAAGAATTGGAGAGTGTGTTCCGTCACCTGCCGTCACTGATTCCCAGAGGTTTCACTTCATCTCATTGTAATTTTCTTCCAATCTTCCAAAGTAGAAATACAAAGTACCATGAGCGTACCATCTATGGATGTGTTGGGAGCACCCCTTCCCTTTCAAATTGCAAGCGCCATATTTTATATTTGGAAATAGTAAAGTTATCTTATTTTCGTTTTACTTTCATCCCAACATATTCCGAATTAAATTCCGTAGGTCGATACTTTCTGTGGGCTTATTGCTAGTTTAAAAACGTAAACAGATAGTGCGTTCCGCAGCACTTCTGCGAACGATCCCATGTCTCAGGGCATCATCTGATGTCACTCCAGTGCCTCTGACCGGCAGGATCTAGGTGCGAGTCTCCACGATGGCAAGATTTTCGATACCAATTAGATAGCTAGGCCGAATTCAGACACTGCCTGAAGGAGAATTCTTGAGTCCGGCAGCTCTGATCGATAGTTTTCCGTGGTTTCTCCGATCAACACCAAGTGAATGCCGGAGAATTACCCTACCAAACGAGCCACGGATCGCGCGAGATCTTTCCTTCCGCTTCCTTGCGCTATCCTCACACCTTACTTACATTTACATGGCTTACACTACCACACGTGCCGGGAGACCGGTCGGGAGCTTACAGCTTGTCGCGGCTAGGGTGGTGCCCCGCTGCTGGGAGATGCCTGGTTGGAGAAAATCCCGCTAGCCTGACGGGTAGGTCGGCGCCGGATCTCACCATTGAACTGGGGAAAATCACCGCCAGCTCCTGAGGGAAAAACATGCACCACACTTATGGGACTAACGACCTTAGCAGTTGACGCGCCCGGAAACACTAATCAGTCATTCGATTGCGGGATACTACTCGGACAAGATTGAAGATTCATATTATTATTATTATTATTATTATTATTATTATTATTATTATTATTGAACGCGGGCTTGACTTTGTTCCCAATCGTGTCCGAGTTGGTAGTGCGTTGCTTCTCCAAAAAAAATTCACAGAAACTCGGACCATGGTCATTCCAAGACATGGTTAACAAGACCTTACCGGCGGATGGTTGCGTTTTGAATTTACTTCGGGTAGACAATTCTGAATTTTTCCACTGCACACTTTGACACTTGGACTCCGGCTCAAAATAACGTACCCACTTTTCAACACATTTTAAAATCCAATGCAAAAATCCGTCAACTTCTAAATTGAAGCAATTGTTGAACTAAGTGCAAATGCGAAGTCTATCATCGTGAGGAACGGTAAACTCTATTGCACCCTGCATTTAATAGTCTTTCGTATATTCAGTTTGTTTTGAATGTTGGATAAGTTGGGTTAAAACTTATTCGATTTTCCGCAATTTCTTTAACTGTAAGCTCGATCTTTCCGGATATGTGATTCAATACGAGATTATAATGCCGAGGTCGTCATTGTTGTCGGAGTGGCACTCGTCGGTGACGCTTTTGCGGCCACTTTAAACCTCTTCTACCCTGCTTTTCCTTTTTTAAACTCGCATGGTAGATGAAACTTCTGCCTATTGTTTGTTCACCCAAAATAATATTTATGACGGTTGTGTACTTTCCGAAAGTTAAAAATCGGATCACAAAACGTTGTTTTTGAAAAATATTTTTAATTTTAATGGATACGCCATCGTAACTAAAACTTTAATATTATGTTTATAAGTATAAACCAGGGCGATCAACTTCTGAAAAAAGAGAAAACCTGGAAAATATAGGGAAATTGAAATGCAAAAAAAGTACAGAGAAAATCCTCTGAATGAGCTAGTCTCATAAAAAAAATTTCATTCGACAGCAGGCTGAATCTCGACGGAAGGAAAGAACTGTGACGCAGTAGATATACTAACAAGGAAATCCTACAATGTGATATATCAAAACCTGCCCATTTTTAATCTAAAGTACATGCAATTTGTATCTCATTTTGGCTACCGACACACACTCCAAGTCAGTTGAAAATATCTTGAATTTACTAAATTGATCCTATGCTTACGCCAGCGCAAAATGGCCAACCAAGAGATAGCAGCGCGCTCGCTTGTGACTCGTCGAAGCGTAGAGCCTGCTTCCAAGGGCGGATCCGACGAGGGGCACGTGAGTGTTCGGTAGGGATTATTTAGTAATTGCGGGGGCGTTAACTGCTAAGGTAAATTCCCGTGTGTGTAGTGCGTAGTGCATGTGCGTAGTGCATGTGAGGTGGCGGTGATTTTCCCCGCTGGATGGTGAGATCCGGCGTCAACCTACGTTAGCTTTTCCCAAGTAGGTATCTCCTACCAGCGTGGCACCGCCCCAGACGAGACATGCTCAGCTCTCATCTGGTCTCCTGAAAAAGTGCGATACTTGAGCGCACGTGCGTGTAAGAAAGGAGTGAGAAAATGACAAAGAAGTGGCAGGAAAGGTGAAGGTGGCAGGTGAAGTGGCAGGAAAATGACAAAGAAGTGGCGCGTGGTCCTGGCACGTTTGTTAGGGTACTGCTCCGGCATTCGGCTAGTATTGATCGGAGAAACCAGGGAAAATTACCGATCAGAGCAGCCGATCGCTAAAATTCTCCTCCAGGCAGAGGCTGAACTCGACATATACTTGGGTTTTTCTAACGTGGCGGCTAGGGTAGTATATCCAAGATGGATCGGACATGTTTTGAGTCATTCTCAGTCCTGCCGCTAGAGTCGCTTGATTTGCAGCACTGCTTGATGCGGTCGCGACCATACAACATTTTGCGGCAGGACCAAGAAAGTCGCAAAAAGTCGTGCCGAATTCCATCTCGGAGATACTACCCTCAGCCGCCATGTTAGAAAAACCGAAGTATAACTGTAGCTAGTGTCGAAAATCCTGCCACCATTGGGACTCAATCCTTGGTCCTCCCGGTCAGAGGCACATCAGTTACATCCGTTGATGCCTTGAGTCATTGCCGGCGTGTACAGTATAGAGTTCAGCGACCCAGAACATTTCTAACTCTCGCCCATTTTTGTTTAGAAATAACAAATTCTGACATGTCAAACCGCGTCCGCACGAGCTACTTTGCCCGCCTGTGAAGTGCGGTGCAGAGAGTATTATAAGTCCTAATTTACATATAAATTGCCCAATCAGGACGGTAAATTAAAAAAATATCGCGTTTTCTATCCGATTTTTCTTACCATACCTCCCTAAAGGCCAACTGCGATTCATCTATTTTAGGAGACGGTGTGTATCGATCGATGTGTTGATGTGTAATAAACCGCATATATACTATAACACAAACTCTTTGAATATAACATGTTTTCATTTATTTTCAATACTTGGCACATTTTGGAACTCCGTTGGACGTAATTTCATTCATGAAATAAATCTATTAAATACCACTCGTGCTTTGGAAATTCTCAGATAAATCTCCTCCTCGCCTCACGAGTCGAGGATTATCGTCAATTTCCAAAGCACTCGTGCTATTACCTATGGCAATATTTTCTGTAAGCAGTTCTCGCAACTGTCGCGTTTGGGGAATGAGACCTTCGCTGTACCAAGATTGTTTCGCGAACTGAGGGGTGTGAAAATGGGGGCAGAGGTGTGTATAATGATATTTATTTATCTTATTTGTACTGTTATGTGGGTGGGGGCGCTAACTTCGATCTTAAACCTAAACTTCTACTAATCTTACAAACTACTATTTACATTTACGGTACTTATTTACATTATTTATACACTTTTGTACTTATAATCAAAACTTACTAACGCTCACACACACTTACAAACTAAATTTACAGTAAATTCTACTTATTTACAATATTTACACGCACTAGCACTTACATTCTAAATTTACATACTAAAACTGAGTAAAACCGAGTTTTATTCACATACTAAAACCGAGTTTTTATAATTTGCCAGTCAAACTTGCGCTGGATCTTGAGAGTCAAGGTTACAGATACACTTTTGCCCGCACACACACACACACACACGTCGGAGGTGCGCGCAAGGTTGTTCCATCACAGGGACTATGGGTGACGTCTCTGTGGTCGGCGGTGCTCTCCCGACAATTTGCAACTTCACCGCGAAGGGGGCGACCAGCCGTCGTACGCCAGGCCTGGCGGGGGCGCGGTCTTGGTGTTCATATGGTACTAAGTCTTCTCTGATGGATTGTAGTATCACGCGGCGCTACTCGATATCGACTCGGCGACGATGCGTTCACGCAATTTCTTGAGCTTGTCGCCGGGGGAGAATTTCTTTAGGGCAGCGTCGGTACTCTTGTACCTCTCGTCAAAGCACACCAGGGACAGAAACTACCACAACAGGGACGTGTTCAACCGCCCGATAGAGCGGACCAAGTTCTGTCTGCATAATCTTCTCACATACCGAGGCGAGTGTTCCTGCGCGAGCCACCGCGACCGCAGTGTGGCCCGTCCCAACCACCAGGCCAGGCCTAGCCCCCTGCTGTACGACCTTGTTCTCGTACCGCACTGTCCATCCAGCATCCACGGCGGCGTCGCGAACGTGTTGTAGTGCGCGATTGTGACGCCGTATCCATTTAGCAGAATGAAAGCGGTATGCCGAGACGACGTGCGCTATGGTTTCCATGGCGGGGACGTCCGAGTTTAGATATTTGCACTAGTGGTGGCAAAACCTGACTATTAGGCTGGTTATTGAGTAGCCGCAATCAGTTAAGCCGCGCAGTTGTACCAACTTGCATACCGGCGGGCGCATGTTTACACCGGAGCGGACCGGACCGGACCAGGCGAATGCCGGAGCAGTACCATAACAAACGGGCCACGGACCGCTCGCCATTTTTCCTTCCTCTCCCATGTCCTATCCTCTCCCCTTACACACATACACTAACATTACCACATATTCCGGGAGACCGGTCGGGAGCTTAAAGCTTGCCCCGCTGGTAGGAGAGTCCTGGTTAGGGGGATAGCTCGTTAGCAGACGGTACGTCGGCGCCGGATCTCGCCATCCAGCGGGGGAAGATCACGGCCATCTCCCAAGGGAAAAAACGTACTACACTTACGGGACTAATGACCTAAGCTGTTCACGCGCCCAGAATCACTAACCAACCAACCTACCCGGACCGGAGAAAGTAGGAAGAATTTGTCCCTTGTCCCTTCAGAGCCTAGGCAAATATGCTTTGTTCGCGCAATTCACGTCAGATTTATCCGTACACCGCCTATAGTCCCCTTAAGCGACGCGCGAGCTGCCTCTGAGATTAAGCAATTAGGCTTTCTTCCAGGGTTGCCGTTCGCGGATATCCCACTTCCGGCGTCCATCTCTTCAATTTGGGACGCCAGTGTGCTGTAGTCGCCCTCCAGGCCTTCTCGTCTGTGCCCCACTGCATCCGAAGCTGTAAGGGGGGAGCTAAGGAGGGTAAGGGGAGGGGGAGGCAGGGTAGCGGAGACGTGCTCGGTGGGCCCCTCGGACCAGAAGGCGGTCGACCCGCTTGGGCGGGGCTCTATCTCCCACGAGGCCCTCAGGGGCACTTTCCGGGGCGGAGGCAGAGGCACCGGGTCGGGATCAAAGTCCTCATCCGGCGCCGCGTCCAACCACTCAGCCTCCGACTAGTCGTGCACCAAATAGCCGCCTTCGTCAATACATACAATACGTACAATACATACATTACATACAATACATACAATATATACAGTACATACAATACAATTCCTTCAATACAATACCCAGAATACAAGCAATATAATTTTGCATTTACATGAACTACTTGAAACGTACAAATTTACAGTCACTAAGGAGTTCTATGAATCTAGTCTTCAAAGCTACCCCACTGTGCCCCACATTACATGCTACCACACTGTGAAGAGAATTAAGTTCTCTCGCAGTACTAAGCGGCCATCGGGAGTGAACGGTACGGCCGTAAGTCATTGTGTGCACTCGGCGTAAGTGATTGCAATTTATAAACCACATGTTACAACTACACTTCATTAGCTTCTGAAAACAGGTAATTAAACAAATGTTTCTTTTGAAGTAGTTGTGCAGCATCAACTGTTTCTTACATTTGGACGAGTCGCATAACCGAACCAAAGAAGGATGCCTAAGATTGGACTGGTCCATCTTATGAAGTTGATTAGCATTTTCTTTTTTAATTTCTGTGGCAGTTTCTAAGAGGAGGGAAGGGAGAAATTTCATCACACATTATCTTCTGTTGAATGGAATTTCCGAGTAATATTTTTGCTTTGATGTATGAGGAGAAATATATAATTTCAGTTCATAGTTATCAGGCAATTGACTTTGGTCGAGTTAAAATTGCGGGCGATTTTTAAGCGACGCGAAAACTTCTCTTTTAGTAATTGATCATATCACACAGCGCTAAAGCAAGCAGAAGAAGAAACGTTTTTTAATGCAACTCTATGGCATGAGGGGAGGAATTCCTGCTGTAAACTGCCATCCTCTATTTGAATCAACATTGAGCGCCTGCTGGGCGCCCACACGCGCAAGGGACTGAATGTTGGGAGGGACACGATGAAATCCTAAGTGTTCATATGAGACAAAGTAGGAAGTTTATATATAGGAATTTTCCAAATTAGGCTTAGGATATTGCCCATTTAAATTCACTTTCGTTCCCGAGTTGAGACTCGACAGTCACTGTAGTCTCGAGACCAGACACATTTCGTGTCCACTTGAGAATCAACTCGCAGTCACTTGTGTGATTTGACCGCAGTTTGTAATCTTTTCTTTTCTAATGGGTTCCCGTTAGACCCTAGCAGGAATCCATTATTAGAATCCAACCCTCTTTTTATAATTGCGTATAAAATTTGAAAAAGCAGAAATTAAAAAAAGAGTGTTGATTTAGGAAATGGGTAGATTGACGAAATGAATTCAAGGCTTGTTCAACACTCATAAATGAGTTGCTTTTGGAAGATTTATAACAGATCAGATATTTTCCCCTGTTGTCTGTAGTGAAAATTCCATTTCAGTTTTTAATCTTTGTTGCAAATTCGTCAAAGATTCTCATTTTCTTATCGTAATTCCTATACAATTTATGTTTTACGTTCCACAAAAACTCGTGTTCCTCATAGAGAGGAATTAACTACATCACTTCATTGACAGTCCACTCTCTTTAATCGAGCATAATCTTCTTCGCTCATTTTTAATTAACCAAAATGCAAACAAAAAATGAAATATACGAATTCCACAATAATCATGAAAAATACACACAAGAATGAAATCAGTCTCCGAGAGTTGAGAATAATATTGCAACCCTGACGGAAGATTGAAGACAGAGTCACAAAATAAGGCTCGAGTCCTTCGTCATTGACACTCAGTTTTAGTTGTCCCTCTATGTATGCGGTGAACGTGATTACTCCATTTGCGATATTTGTTTACATATATTGTTTTATATAATATATAGTATATTGACGGTGTACACAAACCTTTACCAAATATTTGTACTCCATCCTTATCAAATCAGACCCACATTGAATAAACGTTGCACCTAGCAATTTTAACACTGTACAAAGCTTTCAAAACAAATTTCTCCGAGGAATTCTCAAAGCTCCATATTTTATATCCAACAATCAAATTCAATATGAACTTCATATACCCCTTATTACAGATTATCTTATCAATCTATTCTCAAAATATTTCACACTCTTACCGTCCTGTCGAAGTGGAGTCCATATTGTCGTTAGTGTTCTTTCGACGTTAGTGTTCTTGCTTTCTGTGATTCGTAACTACACAAATTTCGCAGATCCTTTAGATGCTATTTTTTCTTCATATTGTGTCTAAACTCGAAGTGTAGCGTGAAATACAATTTCAATAGAATTCAAAGACTGCTGTCGTTTGAGTGAAAATCCGATCTGGCAAAATCCATTGTTGGTCAACGTGGCCAGACGTCCCGTATTACCCGGGGCAACCACTTTTTTGAGCTTCTGTCCTGTATTTTTTAAGGAAAACGGGACGCCGAAATGTCCCGTTTGTGTGGCAAAGACTAATCGGCATAAAGTGTCGTCAACAACTTTAAATTCAACAAAATGTATACCATTGTGTTTGCATTAGTTTATAAAAAAGTAGGCGCGAGTAGATCATATGCTCATGTATCACATGTAAAGATCACACGCTCATATAAAAAATACAAAAAAGTATTTTTTTAATTCGTTTCTCGAGTAAATAAAACTAGCCGGTCCTGGAACACAACATTAGGTGATAACAAACCGCTACCGTGATGATAACACTGGAATATTTTTTCGGGTGGACGTCCGTCGGCCTTGTGATATCATGACGGCCTTGTGACATCGTCGGCCGCCCTTGCAACGTCACGGCAGCTGTTCTGCTACCTAGCTTGGTTTCTCGCTCCGCCTAAGAAACCTAAGAAAAAGACCTTGCGTCGTGTCCGTTACGGTTCTTGAGCGTAGAAACGTATCGTAATCGCTTGGTCGTGAAGGTCTACGAGCGAAAACGTGATGGAATTGAAAAGATGAATGCGATCGATGTTGAAGAGTTCTGTACCCCACAGCGGTTCGTAACCCTTCTGGAACCGGGAGCTTTTATACGTGATCACGCGGATGAGGTCACCGACATGAAATTTGTTCAATTGCCGCTTGTCGACAGTTTTCACGTTGGCGTAAATCGTCACCATTAATCTGTAGTCCTTCACGTCTTTCGAGTTCATCATTTTGTATTATTGTAGGCCTCGATAAGCAAGGGAAGCATGAGTGTCCACCGTCGCGTGCACTCGGCGGAAAAGCGTCTTCACATGCACTCTTCGAGAGTGCAATTAAAACGCTCTACGAAGACCGCGCACGATCTGTCGTTTCTCTTCCTTCTCCTATCCTCTCCTCTTACACATTCACTTACGCTACCATGCACAACATTACCACATATTCCGGGAGACCAGTCAGGAGATTAGAGGTTGTCCCTGGGGCGGTGCCCCGCTTGTGGGAGAGTCCTGGTTAGGAGGAATCCCTACTAGCCGACGGTAGGTCGGCGCCGGGTTCTTTTACATGCCACAAGAGTGACATGCTACTATGGAGTTTCCGCCCTTCGAAAATCCGGGTTCCTCGGCCGGGATCGAACCCGCGCACTGGGGGTTCAGAGGCCAGTAAGCTATCCCACCGAGGAGTCCCGCACTTTCGATCTAATGCAGGCGGCCACCCAGGTTTCGTCGTGCATACGTTCTCGAAGTCGATCATGACTATCCAGACGAGATTCACGATCGAGTGGGCGACTTGCCTCCTTGTTCGGAGTCACGTGTGCTCCCGACACGAAAAGCAGGCAAGTTATTTGCAACGCTGTTGCCCATCATTACCTTCGAGATGATGAAAACAGAAGTGAAGCTCGCGAAGCCCATTTATTTAGGATTTTGTATTTTAGAAATTTCGACATTCAGAATGTATGAGTTTTTTATAAGTATTGTAAAGACCATCTTCGCGATCTTCACCTTGTGTACATGGACACCGATTCATTCGTTATATCTTCCTCGACGAACGTGTACGCTGTGATGAATCGGTGTTCAGCGTGGTTCGACACGCCCTGCTTTTCCTTCAATAATTCCTTGAATATCACACCACGCAGCAAAACGGAAATGATCCCGTGGTTAAAATTGTAGGTTTGCGATAACTCCTTTGCGACCCGCTCTCAGGCGACCGTTTCTCGGGTGAAAGGAGTGCAGCGTTCCATTGTTGAAAAATATAAATTTGAAAACTACATGGACTGTATTACAAAATCACACTAGAATTGATAAACAATGTTGCATACGGTTAAAAAATCATCAAAATTATTCTTTTATTCAAAACAAGCGTTCGTTGTATGTGGAAGACGACAAACGCTATTGGTTAGATAAATTTACTAGTTTACCCTGGGGTCATTTCCACTTCTTGTGTACGCGTCCGTCCGCTACTTAAGCATACACGTTCATTTCTGCAGGTGTTGTTGTAGAGTAGGGTTTCTCTCTATTATTTATTAGTATTTATTCCTTCTTATTTATTTTCATTTGAGATTAATTATTTACGAACAATGGTAGCTTTCAAACATTCATCGTTTAGAGAGAGAAGTGTTCGATTTTCATCATGACAAATCGTGACTTGACGCTTGCCTGGGAAAACGTCGTCGACGACGGGAGTGAATGGGAGAGTGAAGCGAACAAGATGTGGAAAAACCTCGAGAACGTCGCAATTGACCTCACCGTCGCCGCCTCCAAGGAAAAGGAAGAGGGAGAAAAAATCGTGAGGCTGTAGAAAAGTATCTCCGACAAGGCAATTGAGGCTGCCATCGGCGCGCGACACCTTCACGACGAGCACAAAAGACTGCAGTGAGAGCGAAAAGGTTGTTCGCGACATTGCCATTTTCATGCCTGCGGAAGTATTCGCAATCATAGAAATTCTCAGTCGTCTTTTTAAAGATCCGGTTCAGAGAGCAGCGCTGCAGCAACGCGATGTTCACTTCCTACAAGTTATCCAGTCTCTCGCCTCTCCAGACGAAAATACGTCTCCCGGATATAAACCGGAAGTCTTTTCTTTGTAAAATGAAATGACATCCTCTCACGTCAACTCATCATTCAGTTAGCTCCCGGCATGATGGCAAGATGTGAAGCAAAAATCACTCCGCGAGGCTCTCCAACGATGACCCCCTCGACGAAAGCAGAGGGTGGAAAGACGAGGCGGCCAAGATGTGAAATAACATCGCGAAGGCTGCAGCCGATCTCTCCGTCATCGCCTCCAAGGAAAAGGACAAGGAATGCAAAGTCGGGAAGCTGTGGGAGATCTCCGATTAAGTCTGGAACGTTGCCTACATCTCAAAGCAACTTCATCAGGAGTAAACCTATACATTCAACGATGATAAAGAAAAGACCATTCATGATATTGCCGTTTTCATGCATACGGAAGTTCTTGGCATCATGAAATAACTCAATTTTCAACTTAAAGATTCGTCGCAGAATCGCATGCCATGTAAGAAGACGTCTCTGCAGAAACGCATGACCTTCATCCAGCAAAATATTCAAGCTCTCCCGTCGCCAACCGTCACACCACCTCCTCCTCCTCCTCCTGAACATGAAGCGGAAGCGTGTGCCACATCCTGTAATGATAAGACGAGGAAGAGGGAACAGGAGAAAGAAAAGCGGCAGTCTAACCCCAGATCTCAGTTCACTCTCGATCGTCGCTTGAGCAGCCACATCCACGTCATGGTCGAAGACGTTGCCAATCGTGATGTTCTCTCTAGTCGTAATATTCAAGGAGACACGCGAGGGTGCGCCGACATTACTATTAAAAATAACTGACCTCGGAAGACGTTGCGAACGGTGATGCGGCCAAAATGCTGTAGGGCGCCACCAGACATCTACAGTGAACATTAATTTTGTGAAGGCAAATTTTAATTGTGTGTGTCTGTAATTTTAAAATTCGAGAAATAAATAAATGTATGATGTTTCACCACTTGTTCTTCGTCTTCTTGTCCATATGTCACCGCCAGATTTGACTTCCCACTCCTCGCCTCCTCCGTACTCGCCCGTATTTTTTATTCTTAGCCCAGCACAGGCAGCGCGTAGGCAGCACAGGGCGGAGCGGGTAACTGTTTTTAGGTTGGAAGACAGGGCAGGGCAAGCAACCAAGCAGAACAGCTGTCGTGTCGTCGGGAAGTCGACCGACGACAGAAGGCCCTCGTGAAGTCAAAAGGCCGTCGGAAGTACGCTGAAAAAAATTCCGGTGTGATCATCATGGTTGCGATTTGTTACCACTGGGTGTAGTGTTCCAGGACCAGCCATTCTTATCTACTTTAAATTAGTAAATTAAATAAATGTCTATTGGTGGCGAGGCTCAGGCCATGTAGCTTGCTCTTCCGCCTGACCACTTTCAGATTTTTTATTACAATACTACATAATAAAAGAAGTCATTCAATGAAAAATACGCACGCAATTTGGATGAAGATTTTTCACATGGATAACAGGAGTGAAAGCGAGGGAGGACGAGTTTGATAGGAAATCGGAAAAGAATCGGGATGAATGAAACGGTAAGAGAAATGAAAGAAAAAAGAAAGAAAAGGAGAAAAAGAATCAGTGAAATGTTAATAAGTTCTGTTAATTGGTTCATTGAGGTTTTGAAGGAGCTAAAATTGCGTACGTCTTTTTGAATTACCCCTAGAAAAATTAGAAAGGGAGAGGATCTCGTCAGCATACAAGCGATGACATATCGAGTCAAGAGTTCAAGTCCTGAGAGAAACTGAAAACATTGAGAGATAATGGTAAATGATTTTGCGTATATTTCCTAATATTAACAATAATAATTATTATTATATGATAAGTGTCGTAAAACTATTTGGTTTTTAAATAAAGTTAAAAAAAAATTAAAAATGTGGAATAATCAATTTATTTTTAGAAATGTTAACAGTTAAAATATTCCACAAACTAGCAAATTGGAAAATTTTAAGAACTTAGGAAGCTTTTTCCGTTTAGAGTATTCCCAAGACCCGAAAACCCGACCCAACATCTCTCACCCGTAAGCCAACGATTTCTTCTACCTTTATTACTTTCTCACGTTGTTAATGTTTACATTAGAGGCTATTTGTTCACATTATTGTATTCATGATTACTAGGGAATGGATTTTGAGATGCAAATTGTGGTCGTAAAAGGGAAAAAAATAGCGTCGTTAAAACGAGAAATCGTACGTAGTTCATTGTCTGTCGTAATATTGTATTAACGTAAAATCAGATTGAAATATTTAACTAGAGGTGCTACAGAATGGCACAGACTTTCTCGTAGTAAAGTTTTCTAATTTCCATGGTGTAAACTGACTTTACGGTCTTGCCCCTTCCTCTTGCCAGCTGTCATCTATCGTCCCCTAAAGTACTTTTTTGACATTTTCTCAACTTTTCGATGTCCTAATAGTAGAACAGAAATTCTACTTTAAGAATATTGAAGACGAGTAAAATCTCGTTCTAAAAAGAAATTTTCATTGAAAAAGTTCGAACTGTTTTTAAGAAAATGGTGATTAAGCATTACTGTAAATGCGAAATTTGAAGCTCTTTTTCACAGGAATCAATTGAGTTCTCGAAAAACATCAATTGAAGCACTTCCACTCATAAATGTAGTAATGTATATTAATCAACGGAAATGTGCATATTAACGGCGCGAAAGCTTGAAACAAAACGATATTTGTGTAATTTAAAAACAAACAAACAAAAGAATACAAAATTAACATTATGGCATATTAAACGATGTCATTACCACTATCTGTTGGATAAATTTGAAGAAAAAATTTGGAACCATTTTTGAGAAAATGGCGTTTGAGCGTTTCTGAAAATATGAAATATCGAGCTCATTTTAACAGAAAACTGTTGAATTTTCAAGAAACTTTATATGCCCTTATTTAAAGCACATGTACTCATAAGTACAACAACGTGAAGAAATTGCCTCTAATGAAATATTACCGACTTGGGAAAGTCAAAAAATTCCTTTTTATGTATTTTTTGAAAAAACAAAAGAATAGACAAATATGGTGTTTATATGACCGTACAGGGTCCAATTGGTACTAACCCTACCAAAAATTTAAAAAAAATCTTGGAGCATTTTTGAAAAAATGTTTGCTATTTTTCTAAGTTGCAAACATTTCACTTAAAAAAAATTTAAAAAAAACAGACCGTTATGAAAGATATATTAAACACTATCCCTGTAAGAGTTACTCTATTCTTACAAGACAAATTTGGTGTCGTTTTTGAGAAAATTTTGAAAATGTCCGGGGGGATTCGTGTAAAGTACCCCTAAATGTGTGCCCATGGTTTAGGAGCTAGTAGTGTTCACACACGGGCAGACAGGCAGACGGACGGACGTTTGTTTTGAAAAAGAAATCAACACTTTTTCGGTATCAGGGGACCCCAAAACGTGTATTTCCGTTGAACTCTGAAAATCGATTGTCTACAGCATTACATAACATTCTTTATTTTACGTGCTGCGATTTTGAAAATCTTTCCTTAAAATTTGAGGGTACTTTACATAAATTCCCAGATACATTTTCTAAATTTTCTCAAAAATGGCTCAATATTTTTTCTATAACATTTTTGGAAGAATAGAGTAAAATACACTGATAAGGATGGCATAGGTTCGTTTTTAACTGTTAAATTTCAAAAGTTTCATTTTATTTGGGCGTCCTCCTACAACTACAACACTCAAGATAGTCTTCCTTGACGTGAAATTTTTTCTATATATTTAATTCTTTCATTAATGTATGTACATTTTTTGAAATTTTGCAAAACGTGAAATTTTGAAAAAAAAACAACAAAAACAAGCTTTTCTTTAATAAATGAATGAATAAATTTGCTCCAATTTTTTTCTTTAGACTTTTGGTTGGGATAGTGCTAAATGCACTCTATATGACGACATAATTGCCATAATGCTTTACTCTTGTTTTTTTCAAAAATTACAAAAATGTACTTTTTTGACTTCTCTCACAGCGTTAATATTTACATTAGCGGCGATTTGTTCATATTATTTTATTGTTCTTCAAATAATGTCATATAAAAATTCTCAAAAATTCAACAGTTGTCTGTAAATATGAACTTAAAATTCTGCAGTTTCAGAAACGCCCAGACGCCATTTTCTAAAAAATTGTTCAAACTTTTTCTTCAAACTTTTCCAACGTATAGTGCTTATTGCACTTTTTAATATGCCATGAAGTTCATTTTGGATATTCTTTTGTTTTTCAAAAGTTACACAAATGTATATTTTTTAAATATCTCTCACGCCGTTAATATTCATATTTCCAGTAATTTGTAAACATTATTGCATTTGCGAGTGTAAGTTCTTCAAATTACCTCCAATACAGTTTTTGGAAAAGTCAAAAATTTTCTGTGAAAAAGAGCTTCAAATTTCACATTTGCAATGACTCTGAAAAGCCATTTTCTTAAAAACGGCTCCAAATTTTTCAACGAAAATTGGAAAATTTAGGACGAGGTTTTAAACTTTTTATATATTCTTAAAGTAAATTTAGATTCTAAGAAAAGAAGAAAACCGAAAAATTAAGAAACTTTCAAAAACTTTTTTGGGCGGCGATAGATGGCAGCTGGGAAGAATATGTAGGAAATACAAATAGCTAGCCCAGATCAAAGAAAATAGAAAACTAATATGAAAAAGTTTGTGCCATTCTGTAGCAACAATAGTTAGTCTTCGTTAACTTACGTATAACGAAATAATATACGTAGTGTAGAGAAAGTTATGAAGTGCTGCGGAAAATCGATTTCGACGTTTCCACAGAAATACACGTTTTGGGGTCCCCAGATACCGGAAAAGTTTTTTTTTTTGTTTTTTTTTTTTTTTCAATACGCCCGTCCATCTGTCCGTCCGTGAATACCACTAGCGCCGAAACTTTACTTACAATTGTTTCCAAAATGTATATTTCCCAGTCGATCTGGCTCGACTGGAATCGCTGTCAAGCTCCAGGAACATTTTCAAAATTTTCTCAAAACTCGTTGGAAATTTTTTCTTTAAATTTCTTGTAAGAATAAAGAAAATACACTTATAAAGGTGACATCGGTCCGATTTTCACTGTTAAATCTGAATTTCCGAAAATTGGAAGAGGTTGATTTTTTCGGCGACTTCAGCTACAATATTGAAGAGAGAAATGTTTCTTTCAAATGAAATTTGTTGTTTATAATCAGACAATTCAATAAGGTCATATACTTTTTTTTTGAAAGTTAGTAGAGTTTGCGCAATATTGCGTGCAATAAGTGCAATATTAAAAACTAACAAACAGAATTTTCTTACAAACGACCCCAATTTGTTTCTTTAAACTTTTAAAAGAGGAAATGCCAAATGTACTCTATGAGACGACATAAACGCCATATTGCTTTATTCTTTTGTTATTTTCAGAAATTAGAAAAATGCAATTCTTTTTGACTTGTCGCTCACGAGAAGGTTTTTTTAAAAAGATTATATCATTACGAGTACATGTGCTTTAAATGATGTCTAATAAAGTGTAATAAACTCAAGGGGAGTTTTCTGTGAAAACTAGCTCAATTGATTGATTTTTTCGTGTTTCCCTGCACGTCAACTGCTTTGGTCATTAGTCCCGTTAGTGTAGTGCATGTTTTTCTCTGGAGATGGCGATGATCTTCACCAGCTGGATGGCGAGATCCGGCGCCGACCTACCGACGGCTAGTGGGGTTTCACCCTAATCATGACTCTCCCATCAGCGGGGCACCGCCCCAGTCGGGACAAGCTCTAAGCTCCCGACCGGTCTCCCGGAATATGTGGTAGTGTAGCGCATGTTAGCGTAAGTGAGTGTGTAAGGGGAGAGGATAGGAGAAGGAAGAGGAAGGAAAGATGGCGCGCGGTCTGTGACCCGTTTGGTGGGATACTGCTCCGGCATTCGCCTGGTGTTGATAGCAGAAACCCCGGAAAACTACCGATCAGAGCAGCCGGCCGCTAGAATTCTCCTCCAGACAGCGACTGAATTCGACCTACCTGAAAAGCTGGAGTCGAAAATCCTGCCGCCGTCAGGACTCAAACCTAGGACCTTCGGGTCAGAGGCGCTGCAGTGACATCACTGAGCTACCGCTCCCAGTGAAAACTAACTCAAATATAGCTCAAATATCCACATGTACAGAAACGCTCAAACGCCATTTTCTAATATACGGCTCCAAATTTATTCTTCAAACTTTTCGTACGAATAGTGCTAATTGCACTGTTTGAGACGACACAAGCAACATATTGATATATTCTATTGTTTTTTCAGAAATTACACAAATGTAATTTTCTTTAAATATCTCTCACGCCGTTAATATCATACATTTTCAGCAATTTGTATACATTATTGCATTTGTGAGTGAATGTCCTTCATATGACTTCAAATAAAATTTTTTGAAAACACAAAAGATTCCTGTGAAAAATTAAATTTCGCATTTACACTAGAATTCAAACGATTTTTTTCAAACAAATTTTCAGTGAAACGTTTCATATAGGACGAGTTTGAACTCTTTTTTAATATTTTAAAAGTAATATATGGAATCTAAAAGGTAAAGGTATCCCTGTGCAATGCACACAAGCCGATGTGGCCCACAGGGGAGGTGAAGGTCCTTCTATTTCGAATTAACCATTAGGGAACCGAAAAATTTCGAAAACTTAAAAAAATATATTTTGGGCGACTATAGATGGCAGCTTGCAAGAGGATGAGGCAAGATTGTAAAGCAAGCCCATGCCAAGTAAATTAGAAAACTTTATTACGAGAAAGTCTGCGTCATCCTGTGGTACCACTAGTTTCGATATCAAGGACCCACAAAATATGGATACTGGGTACAATACATGTTAGAGGATTTTTTTTCTAAATTTAGCACTGGATTTATCCACTTTTTCTGTTATCAGGGCCATTGTGATACGATTTCCTTGATATACGCACTATTTAGTTGTATCAAAATAAACAATTTGCTCTGAATCTCCTGAACTCCATTGTTATCCTTATGGAACTCTACATAGCGCATGAAAGTGTGTTTGTAAGTAAAAGGTGAAGTTACGACAAGAAAGAGGATGGATAGATCGCGCGCGGTCCTTGGCCCGTTTGTTAGGGTACTGCTCCGGCATTCGTTTGGTGTTGATTGTAGACACCACTGAAAACTACCGATCAGAGCAGCCGGGGGCTAGAATTGTCCTCCAGACAAAGGCTGAATTCGAAGTCGTCGAAAATCATGACACCGTCGGGACTCTAATCCTTGGACCTCCCGGTCAGAGGCACTGCAGTGATATCAATTGATGCCCTGAGACACCTATGCCGGTGTTATCTAGATATTTATTGCATAATAGTTTTTAGGAATTATCTTTTAAGATAAGGATTGCGAAAAGTGTACCTTCAATACGAAAAGAAGCAGATGATTCCACTAAAATATCGCGGACCCGAGTGTAGCAATTACTTCAGAAAAAAATCCAGTTCCGGTTCATGAATAAACAGATTTTTTCACAAATTTCGAAGCGTAAACTCATTGAAAATGTAAACTGAATTAAATGAAGAAAAAATGTATTTAGAGAGAGTAGGGAGGTTTCCGAGTTGGAACCGAATTGAAAAATTTTTACTTTATGTCGGAATCATTCTTCAAAACGTTTACTTCATTTCCCTTGGAGGCACTTTTATCATCTTGCGCGTCCACATAGTCCATAGTCCACATAGTCCACGAGGTTACGTAAATGAGTATCTGAAAAAAAAAAAAAAGGCTTTCGAAATCCGTTATGTTCTGAGAGTGTACTAAAACTGAAATAAGCATAATGTGGCAGCAGACTTCCAGCACAATGTAGGTGTAAGTTTTGTCCTTTGCGAAGAGTTTGCCAGTGAATTGAACCTTTCAAAAGCAGCCAAGCGAGCATGCAGGATGAGAAAAGAGGAAAACGTCCATCCTCAAAGCCCAGTCAAATTAGATTGGTGATCGAAGGAAGAAAATCCAGGAGTTTTGAAACTTTGAATGATGGTTTTTGGTACCTATCACACGTTTTACTAAAAATCCTGAAGTGTGGGAGAGAACTGGAGTAGGGGGGGACGTTTAAAGGTATTTTTTCTTATCCTACAGAAAATTATAATCTTTAAAAAATTAAAGTAGACAAAATTAGCTACGAAAAAGTCCGTAAACGATTTTGTTGCCAAATTAATCGTTTTAAACTTATGAACTTAAAAATGTCTTGTTTTTATTTACGGCAAAGCTCTTCCTTAAATATATCTCTTATAAAAATAATGTTATGGCAGGGCACAATAATTATATTTTTGTTAATCTTTTATCAAAATATATTTTTGCATATTTTGCGCAAAAAATTTACATTTTACGCCTATTAAATCGTATTCTGTTCATAATTGCTGAGTATACGAGGTCACTGAGTCTGAAATTACCTCGGGTACGAAAACTGATAATCCGGAGTTTAAAAAGGATTTTGATAAAGGATAAGCATTTGATAAGGATCGAATAGAACTATTTGATAATGGTTTGAGTACACTGTAACATAAATTACATGGCTTTGTTAGCTTGGAAGGGATATTTTGATTTTTGAAGGTACTTTACATGAATTCTCAAAATATTTTCAAAATTTCCTCAAAAATAGCTCACAATTTTCTGATTAAACTTTGTACTCGGATAGTGTAAAGATACTTAAGAGAATGGTGCATGTCTCATTTTCGTTGAAATCGGTGATTTTTCGAAAATTGCAAACGTTCATTCTTTCGGCGTCTTCATACAACATTGAAGAAAATTTTTTCCGCAATGAAATCTGTACTTTGCAGACTGTCTTGAAATAAGGTCATGTAAAATTTTTCGAAAATTAGTTTTCGCGTAATTTTGCTTCAAATATAGACAATTTTTAATTTTTTAAACAAGTTTTTTTAAATGGCTCCAATTTTTTCTTTAAATTTTCTCCTCATGTATTGAAGGACTGTAAAACATTTTCGATGTACTCTCCATATCAATCGAAAATTGCAAAAAGGTAACATTTTAATACAAAACATTGAAGTTAGAGATTTTTGCTTTATCTGCAAATTTATTTTTGCAAATTCTGTTCTAAAAAAATCAACTTTTTAAAAAAGGTCATGTACAGTATTTTCAAAAAGGGGAAGTTTTCACGTAACTTTACATTGAATTTAATGCAAATTATAAAGAGACCATTTCCTCAAAAACAGCTCCAAAGTTATTCTTTACTTTTTTTTCATATATAAATCAAGGGACGCTTGACAGACCGGGAGCCAGCCAGAAAATCCATTTATGCTAAGCTCAAAGATAAAACTTTTTGAGAAGTTAGCCGGTATTATGAGGAATAGGGAAACGTAAGTATGGCGGTCTCTAGGTGTCGGCGATGCGCTGCACAATTTTTTTAATGTGTCAAAAACAATTATGCTATTGCGGAATGAGTACACTACTAATTCTTGTTGTATATTGTTGGAACATCGGAGCGGCTGGCTTGAGACAAGACGCACGGAGAGTTAACTCGAAGGATATGAATTCGAGCCTCAGTGCAGGAAACAAAATACTGTTTGAAAAGAGTTTTGTTGGTTCTTGAATTAGTATATTATTCTGGAGCAGTTTCAAATAATGCATGGAAGTAGGTGCGGTTGTAACACCACTAGTTTGTAAGGACAACGTACGTACTCTGCAACAAATACTAAATTCCTCGCACAATTGCAATGATACACGCGAAATAACATGCAGAAAGAACAATGTACGGATACGTTTTTTGATAACTGTATGTAACACAACGTAAGCAGATATTAAAAACCAAAAAACAGGACATTGTGACTTTTTCTTGACTAAAAAAGGGAGAAAACGGGACACATGCACATGACTAAAAGCAACATTACAGGGTTTATTACACTTTTAAAACATTAATGTTTAAAAGTGTCATAAACTATCTTTCTTAAACATTAATGGAAAGGACGAATGAATAGCACGAATAAACAGGAAATAAATCTGCAATTTTAAATTTATTAAGTATTGCAATTCTTGCAAATTCAGTAAGCCTTCATACTGCTCGTTGTGTATACTTCGCGAATGTTCATTCCCGCCTGAGATATGGCATACTATTCTGGGGAAATACATCTTATAGCTCCCAGACTTTTCGATTACAAAAACGAATTGTACGAATAATAACCAAATCCCACCCACGTGATTCATGTAAGCCTCTCTTTATTAATCTAGGAATTCTACCATTACCGTGTCTTTTTATTTACGAATCAGTGGTTTTTGTAAAAAATGACTTGCTCAAGGGCGGGAATATTTTTTCAGAAAATGCCGAAGTCTATTACTATAACACTCGACGTAGAAATCATATTCATCAGGTGACAGTATCAACAGCCCATTACAAAAAATTCACATACAATACATGCACATTATTTTACAACACTTTGCCAGATGACATTAAACGATTAACTTCAATAGAAAAGTTTAAATCCCAAGTGAAATCGTTTCTGCTGCATAACTGTTTCTAAACAATTAGAGACTATACTGAGCATCACAAGAAAAGGAACATTAATTTTAACAATGATACATAATGCATTATTTACCATTTGGACTGTATAAATAAGTATAATCAAATTGTAACAACTATTGTACTACAGCTTCCGGGTCAATGACCCAGTCAATGTCACAGTCAATGTTCCGGGTCAATGACACAGTGAATGTGCACACAATTCACTTTTCCCCATAGCAGGTCATACGCAGTTTTTAACTGTTTTTTGACGTAAAATAAAAAAAAATATTTATTTGTAGAAATTACTGTAACGTATTCTGCGTAATCTGCCGGCGTCACCCCGAAATAGATGGTTCCAGGGTATGCGCGGATTGCGACATCTGCCGTCGCGCCCCCCGAACTAGATGGTCTCGGAGTGTTCGCGATATTTATTGCAAGCTCCAGAAAATTCTAGGCGGTCGCCAGCCGAGTATAAATACACCGCGGCCGATGGCCGCGAGTCAGCCTGAAATGGA
Organism: Teleogryllus oceanicus; assembly: GCA_964035755.1. Classification (NCBI taxonomy): domain Eukaryota; kingdom Metazoa; phylum Arthropoda; class Insecta; order Orthoptera; family Gryllidae; genus Teleogryllus; species Teleogryllus oceanicus. Next base: position 203,844,740 of record CAXIVR010000001.1, on the reverse strand, counting down.
AGCTGAGCTTTGAAGTGTGTGCATCGCGGCGAATAGCAGCGTGGTGAATTGTGCTCAGGAACCGTGACCAGCGCCGTGAACTGTGGTCAGTGCGGTGAACTGTGGTCAGTGCATCGAGCAATGATCACTGCGTCGGACGATGGTAAGTGCTTAGGACTGTGCGACAGTGCAAAAGAAGTAAACAGTGGAAATAAATAATCAAGAGAAGTGCAGTGAAAATAAATAAAGAGAAACTGTGCCTTATCAAGAAATAATCAAGTGAAGACTATCTGTACATGAATCAAGTATATTTAGCGTGCCTTTAAGAAACAAAATAAACGTTTTTATTAAAATAATATCTGTGTTTTAATTTGCCACGTAGAATTGTAACATTACTTTTTGTAACATTGGTACATTATATGCAATGTAATCTTCGAATTCGATTTGTTTCATTTTCACATTTATTTCTCAATGATTGCTTATTAAAGCGCACAGAAACTCGTAGAAGCAGAAGATTCGAATTATTGAATTTCTCGGTAACGATATCGAGTGATAAAGCATACACAAGCTCAAATGACGCGGTAACTCATTTTCCCTTCCTTGAACCACCCTCTTCTTGATTTCAATAGTCAGTGAAACATACTTGTTACGTGGTTCATGAGCATATTATTTACTCGCGCTTACTTTTTACTTTCTCGCCTTTACGAACAGTGGCGTCTCTTCCTTCGGGACCTGGGACGTTGGCAGTGAAGGAAAGTGTTAACCACCATACTACTCTTTTTGCGTACAGATTTAGAGTAAAATTGAATTATATAAACAAAATCCTTATTTATTTTAAATTATAATATTGCAAGCATGAGGGAATGGTCCCAAAATAACAACAATGAGGATATTGTATTTTCTATTGCAAATATTGGATGGAATAATACGTTTTAAAGAAGAAAAAATACATGCTCGACGCTTTTACCAATCTTCGGTTCTCGTTTTAAAAATTAAATTCTGAAATATTATAGGGTTATCACATGGTCGCTCATTATCCACTACTTGTTTCTTTTCTTCATAAGAACGAGAAGGAAAGCAATTATTTAAATCTATTGTTCCACTTTTTCACTATCCTTATAAAAAATGAACACTAATTTCATGAGTATCGGTAAAGTCTGCAACGCGCAACGGAGAATATCTCTATCACGGACGCTCGTTCTCCAGCAGGCCGCTGAATAGAGATCCAACGCCCTCGCAACCTTAGTGCTTGAGTGGGGGGAAACGTCGAGCGCATGCGCTGCCGCCTCCCGATTCGTCTTGAAGATTCTTAGACCGGGAGTCAGAACGAAAAACAATGTAGGATAAGCTCAAAGCTAAAACTATTTGAGAAGTTCGCCAGTGTTATGAGGAGCAGGGAAACGCAAGTGTGGCAGCCTCTAGGTGTCGACATTGCCCTGCCCAATGTTTTGAATGTGTCGAAAAAAACTATGCCGTTGGGAAACGAGTACGAAACACGAAAAAAAGTTTCTTCCTACAACTATAATATTGAAGACAGAGATTTTTCCGAATGAAATCTGTTCCTTAAAGATGGATCTTTAAATAAGTGCATGTCCATTTTTCCGAAAATATGAATAGTGTTCTTATAATTTGGCGCTAAATATAGGCAATTAAAAACTCAAAAACCGCTCCAATATCTTCGTTTAATTTTTGTTCACGGATAGAAGAAGAGATTCTTAAAGCAATGGGGCCAGTCTCATTTTCGTTGAACTTTCTGAATTTTCGAAAATTACAAATTTAGAATAATATGAGAAAGTATGTGATGTTGGAGCACCACTAGTTTATAAACTAATGCAAATCCAACGGAATAAATTATAAATTTAAAATAGTTCATGGCACTTTATGACAATTAGTCATTGTCACAAAAACAGAACAATGTGGCGTCCTGTTTTCCTTAAAAAAACCGGTAGCGGTAGCTCAATGCATCAACTAATGTCACTGCAGCGCCTCTAACCGGGAGGTCCTAGGTTCGAGTCCTGACGGCGGCAGGATTTTCGACATTAGCTTTTCAGCTAGGTCGAATTCAGTCGCTGTCTGGAGGAGAATTCTAGCGGCCGGCTGCTCTGATCGGCAGTTTTCCGTGGTTTCTCCGATCAGCAACAGGCGAATGCCGGAGCAGTACCCTACCAAACGGGCCACGGACCGCGCGCGATCTGTCCGACCTTTTCCTTGTCCTATCCTCTCCCCTTACACACACACTTACGCTAACATGCACAACATTACCACATATTCCGGGAGACCGGTCGGGAGCTTAGAGCTTGTCCCGACTGGGGTGGTGCCCCGTTGGTGGGAGAGTCCTGGTTAGGGGAAACCCCACTAGCCGACGGTAGGTCGGCGCCGGATCTCGCCATTCAGCGGGGGAAGATCACCGCCATCTCCTGAGAAAAAGCATGCACTACACTAACGGGACTAATGACCAAAGCAGTTGACGCGCCCGGAAGCACGAAAAAATCAATCAATCGATCAGTTTCCTTAAAAAACGGGACAGGGACTCAAAAAAGGGACTGCCCAGCTAAAACAGGACGTCTGGTCACCTTAAACAATGGAGAAGTATCGAAATGTGACACCAAATTCGGCAATATTGTATTTGTGTTTTTTCAGGTCTCCAGTCGAAGGATTCAGGTACGTTTTGTCCGTGAACTTCAGTTACGTATATTAATTTAAAGAATCTGCGTGACGCAATACTATGGGAGAAAAGAAATTATAAATGGAAATAGCCTCTTAATTAGATTATCTTGCGATTACAACTTATCAGTAGTTTGAATGTAATTCTTAAGTGGTATTGAAGGAACGGACAGAGATAAGAAACATATCTTTCGGCGAAAGAAATTCGTTTTATAGAAGGTAGTATGTTTCACAGCATTTTAAAATTTTCAGGAGGGAATTTCGCTTTTATTTTGGGGAGAGGGAAATCATGGGATTGACGTGATCCAATGTGAAAATGGTAGGGTACTTTCAAGGACGTCCTGGTGCGACAGAGTTAGGCAGCAATTTCCTGAAGACGAAATATTTTTTTACCAGAGTTTTTTGGTAATAGTATGTTAAGACATGTATTATAAGTGTAGCGCGTCCTAATAAAGTGAAGCAGTTCTTGGTGCAGTGACCTAATTCTAAGGGTATATTTGGCAGAATAATATCTTTTTTTTCATCCAGACTTGTGAGGAGTGAAAGGGGGCTTGGCCAAAGACACAAAAAATAAATTAAAACACTAAATATTTTTTACTTCGAAAAAATCAATATGCGAATAGAATTAACTAGTAGAAAAGACCTTGAACCTCAGAAGATTCATTGACTGAATTCTTCAAAAGGCATTTTTAACACTGCATTCTTTAATAAAATTTAGTTTAAAGTGCTACCCAAAAATTTTCTCAATAAATATTCAAATAATGATAAAAATAGAGAAATAATACGGTTTAATTTATTTCTTTTAGGCAGAACTCAAAAACCAGAATGAGAAATGTTTGCGTATATGAACATGAGTAAACACCTAACACTGTAACATTGAATGTATTACATCCTGAATGTGCAATTTATTTATTTATTTATTTATTTTACGTCAAAAAAAAACAGTTAAAAACTGCGTATGACGTGCTATGGGGAAAAGTGAAATGTGTGCACATTTTCAAAATTCTGTGATCCCTACACTAAGTCTAATACCACTTAAATTTTGAATTTTTGAATTTTTGAAAGGGAGAAAAAAAACAAAAAACTCCCATGTAGTAAAATCAATTTTCAAGGATAAATAAGCAATAAATTTTGAATTTTGAAAGGGAGAAAAAAAAACAAAAAAACTCCCATTTAATAAAATCTATTTTCAAAGATAAGTAAGCAATAAATTTTGGCTCTTATTACTTCCTGCTGCGACAACATGGAAACGATAATTTAAATAATTGTATTTCCACTGAATTCTAGAAGACGTGCACAGAAAATGAAGTTACATTTATGTCCAGAAGCAAAACAAGGGGCCATCTCAGCATTTGCTCAATGGATCAGGGAAACTGGACGAAAAACCTGATCGAGATGGGGGTCATTGACCCGGAAGCTGTAGTACAATAGTTGTTACAATTTGATTATACTTATTTATACAGTCCAAATGGTAAATAATGCATTATGTATCATTGTTAAAATTAATGTTCCTTTTCTTGTGATGCTCAGTATAGTCTCTAATTGTTTAGAAACAGTTTTGCAGCAGAAACGATTTCACCTGGGATTTAAACTTTTCTATTGAATTTAATCGTTTAGTGTTATCTGGCAAAGTGTTGTAAAATAATGTACATGTATTGTATGTGAATTTTTTGTAATGAGCTGTTGATACTGTTACCTGATGAATATGATTTCTACGTCGAGTGTTATAGTAATAGACTTTGGCATTTTCTGAAAATATATTCCCGCCCTTGAGCAAGTCATTTTTACAAAACCACTGATTCGTAAATAAAAGACACGGTAATGGTAGAATTCCTAGATTAATGAAGAGAGGCTTACATGAATCACGTGGGTGGGATTTGGTTATTATTCGTACAATTCGTTTTTGTAATCGAAAAGTCTGGGAGCTATAAGATGTATTCCCCCAGAATATTATGCCATATCTCAGGCGGGAATGAACATTCGCGAAGTATACACAACGAGCAGTATGAAGGCTGACTGAATTTGCAAGAATTCTGAACGCGTAGCATAATGAACTTAATTTTGTGTTCAATTCATTTAAATGGACGTTCCATTTAAGGTTTGACTGAATTGAGAGATCTAAAAATTTTGTTACCTTAACATCAGTCAATGGTACACTGTTCATTTTCAATGGAGCACAGAATTGTTTATTTGAAATGGAAAACTGCATTAAAACCGTTTTCTTTTCGTTTACTATTAATTTGTTATTTCGGAACCAATTTGAAACATCTGATATTGTACTATTTACGGTTTCTTTATTGCAAAGGATGTTCGTATCATCCGCAAAGAGAACCGTTCTTCCGTTTCGAATCGTCGAGGGCATATCGTTTACGTAAAGTAGGAACAGAAAGAAAACTGAATAATAAAAATGTTTCTGTATAAAACTTATATAGAACCAGAGCACATTTGGGCATGCCATATTTATTTACTCTGTGTTCTGTATAAAAACTAGGTATATAATTTTAATAATATTCCAGTTATACATAAATTAATATATTGAGAATAATTTTCTATTAAATAAAATTCAGTGAAAACTAATCTCTGTTACAACTTCTAACACTCTCTTCACGAAAATAACAAATTATATTATCTTAGATAATAATCTACAAAGAAATTGAATTCACTTGTTACATTAGGAAACGTAGAATTATGCGATTCAATTAATTTGATATATTTTAAAAATTGATTACACTGTGAGAATGGTGCGTTATCTTATCTAGCTACTTACAATGTTACAGCGAAGAGAATAATTTAACATATTAGAATTATTTAATAAACTAAAAGAATTAATTAATTAATTAATTAATTAATTAATAATAGGTGCTCGTGAACAAAAAAGGGTTGCGTCAGAGATCGTCATAAGCCGCAAAATCAGTTTTTTACAGGAGAGTATTTTGACTAAATCCATAAATCGTGGAATGTAGGTACCTTTGTGAAATTGATGACTTGAATGAAATTTTATGTTGTAGTCTAGATAATGAAAGATAATAATTTTAATGCAGTTCATAGTAATACTTTAAACTATATTAAATGATAGCTTGCATTTTGTTTCTATCTGAATCACGTTTTTTCTGCACGGGTAATTGACGTAATAATTTTAAAAATAATTAGTTTCCCTCCAGAATTTTTTTTTGGAGTACAGCTGTTTTTTATGTTTTTGTAAGTTACGAATTCTGTTTGGACGATTTTGGAGGCCGATTTTGGACGTTTGAAAATGCTGTTTTCATACTTCAAAACTCCTTTGCATCGAATATGGTAGAGAAATGAATCATCTCTTTTAGATTCGCCAAATTTCTTCTTTCTGGATACCTTAGATAATACCATATAGCAAGGGATAAACTTATACTCCCCATTCATAAGTATATGACAATTGAAATTATCTTATCTCCTCTTCACATGAGTCATTTTCATACGGTCCATTAAGTACAAATTTTGTGTTTTAAAGTGCAACAGATCCCAAAATATATCGAAAATAATTTATCTTCTAATTTTTCAAAACGTTTCTTTGAACATGAACATGTTTTCTCCATGGACACAGCTTCTCTTTTCTTAGTTTTATCTGAGACGTAATCCCTTACTTCGTTTCTACTTCTTTTGCTCTTTAAACGAGACCAGCCTTGTGTATTGTTACTTTTACTTCCTCGCTACCGCTCACGCGGTGGAGAGAAAGTTATGTAATGCTGCGCGAAAAAACGGCGAACTTCCGCCATAGAATCTATTACAGCGCCCTGGAAGCGAAAAATCTAGTTTCAAAAATTTAGAGAGAACAATCCTCTAACACGAGGTGTATCCAGAATTCATGTTTTGTGGGTCCTTATTACCGAAAAATCGAATGAAGGCAAAATGTTTGTCTGTCCCTCCGTCCGTCCGTGAGCAACGCTAGCGACTAAACCGTTCACCCGATTTTTTCCAAAATTGATATTCCGCAATCGATCTGGTTGATGTCGCGGCCTCTTGAGTTTGAAACCGAAATTTTAATTTTGGGGGTACTTTACAGGAAGCCCCTGGGACATTAAAAAAAGGCTCCGACGTTTGTGATTCAACTTTGTTATTGGCTAGTGTGACGGACGTTTAAGAGAATGGTGGAGGTCTCATGTTTGTTGATAACCGAGATTTTTCAAAAATTATAACAGATGTATTAATTCAGAGAGAAAAATGCGGTATGAATAGTATTATATAAGAATTACGAAGGGTGAGAAAGTACGTGCTCTTTAGCACCACTAATTTCTACTTCTAGGCTGTTTAGATGAAGTCATTTCATTTTCTGGGTTTTTTTCCATTGACTTATCAAGAAAGAGAAACAACATATTTTCACAGAGAAAATCATAAGCCACAATGAGGTTAGTAAGCTTCATAAATACTATGGTATGTGCAAATGCACTTTACCTCGTACACTAATATCAAGTTTCAACATTCATATTATTATTATTATTATTATTATTATTATTTTATTCTTCACAGTTTTTACCGCTCGGTATGGCAACCACTTATAGATATGATGACCAAGTGTACTGTTACTTTATTGAAGATTCAGGTGGCTTCTAAATATACATGTATTCACAATAACTGCTTTCTGCATATTGTTTATACTCCTAGCATCCAAGTGAAGACTCCTATGGCTGATATTATTATTGGCACAATTGTCACTTTGCTAAAATTCCGCTGAGCTGCGGAATGGACGAGATCGGTATATTTTTGGATCTTGTCTGGATGTTTTGCCAATATTTTGTGGATGTTGGGTATTGATACATCATAAGGTAAGCCTGCTGATGGTTTCTATCGATGTATGATATATCGGGTCTATTGCCGCCTTGTTTGTCAATGATAATGGAGCGATCCCAGTAGAGAGTGTGCTCACTACTTTCAAGCACGTTCTGAGGAACATATTATAATAGGGCGAGGATGTGGCAAGTAAGCCCGTTCTCATTGCCAATAATTGTTGGACTTGCTTCACCATTTCATCATGCCTCTTTTTATATTCCAACTGTGCGTGGCCGCTACATCCACTTGTCACGTGTTGGATAGTTTTGCTTGCGGCCTCACATCTTCTACATGTGTCGGAATGGATGGTCGAATCTCTCGGAATGTGTTTCTATAATTCAAAGTTGGCATCACTTGGTCCTAGATAGCTATCATGAAGGCTTCTGTCTCCGGAAAGAGATCCACAGGCTGGAGACAAACGTGTGACGCAGAGATGTCGGCTTCAGGTTTGCTCAGCTCATGGGGGTACCTTCCGTGCAGTGCTTTCCCTTTCCATGAGGTTATCTTCTCTTCGGTTTCAGTGACTGGCTAAACAGGTATATCAGTCCTTTTGAAATTCAGAGGACTATACGTAGTTATTATCTACTGCGATCACTACTTGCTGGAGTCTCCCGTAATGTTCCAGCAAGGATCTTCTGAGTAATGCAATTTGAGAGCTGTGTAGATTTATGAGATCTACAACACCTCGCTCTCCTTGTAATCTTGGAAGGGTAAGACGATCAATACTTGAATGGGGATGATATTTTCGGTGTTGAATCATAACGGTTCAAATTGTCCTCTGGAGGTTGTCGAGGTCGGTATTGCTCCATTTAATAATGCCAAAGGCGTATGTCAGCACTGGAATGGCATATGAATTGATGGCCTGCACAAGATTTCTAGCAAAGAGTTGAGTTTTTAAGAGTCCATGCAATCGTTTACACACTTCAGTTGTTAGTATGTTTTTAGTGGCAATGTGTTTGATTCGGAGTGACTGTATTCGGAGTGACCCAAGTATTTGTAAGCTTCATGGGGTTCCATGAAGGTAATCTTTGGTTCATTGTCATTTTCCAAATTTGTAACATGCATATGACCCCGTATGATATTCACTCTCCGGCACTTATCCAAATCGAATTTCATCTCCATGCCGTCAGTGAATTTCTCTCGGCTAATTAGTTGCCGCATATGATTCTCAGTGTCATCCATATAAAGGAGATGCGAGTCATGGATTGAGTTCCTTTTTTTAAGAGCGGAGCCATAATTAGATACATTTAGTAGAGTATACAGAGGATTCAAGGCTAAGCAGAAATTATTATTATTATTATTATTATTATTATTATTATTATTATTATTATTATTATTATTTATTTATTTATTTTTTTACAGCATTCTGGTACATGTTTGAGGAGTCATACAGATATTTCTATCAAAGCATGATTTCCGTAGTACATTACTTTAAAAAAATATTTATTTTAAGAACTAATTAGAAGATAAACATTTCTACAAATATAAATTTAAATACTTAGTTTATAAATCAAAAAGTAAATAATTATTTAACACAAATTTATTTAGGAACCCATAAAGCTTCTGACTAAAGAACACGTGTTCAGGATTACAGCTTTCTGTAGATTAATGATAATGTTTGTCCCGATCCCAAGTTTATTCAGAGAGTGCTTCAGGACGGTAGGTATCACAGCTGTTGCTGAGAGGACGATCGGTACAATCTCCACCTCCAATACATGCTACTGCTCCTTTACAACTTGTGTAAGTTCTCTGTACTTTTGAGTTTTCTTTTTGTGTGTTGTGTCGAGGTTGCTGGTATCTACAACTACTATGTCTATCAGACATACTGTTCTTTTAGAGTTTTCCCAAACTATTACATCAGGCCTGTTATGATGGACTGTTCTGTCGGTCAATACGCTTCGGTCCCAGTATAATTTATAGATGTTGTTCTCAATGACATTTTGTGGATGGTACTTGTAGTAGGGTGTATCTAATTTACCGGCAATTCCACATTTCCTTGCAAGTTTGGCGTGGATGATTCGTGCTACCATATCGTGCCTCTGTTTATAATCCGTTGGGGCCAGCATACTGCAACCCGTAGTAATGTGCTGGATGTGCTAATGTGCTTGGCCAACACCACATGCCCGGCATATATCAGAAGGCACTTCGGGATCTTTACTAATGTGCTTGAGATAATTTCGTGTTGCAATTACCTGGTCCTGGATTGCTATCAAGAATCCTTCAGTCTCGGGGTAGAGATATCCTATTTTAAGCCACTTGTACGACAAGCAGGCGTCGACATTTCATTTGGCTATTTCTGTAGGATATCTACCATGGAGTGCTTTTTGTTTCCATTGTTCTAAGTCCTCAGCTTGTGTTGATTGTTCGTGTAATACATTTTTTGTTTTAGGTTGAGTGGTGTTTTTTAAGATGCCCCCCCCTAATTTCCTTGGTAGTGTTATTCTTTGGATAGAACTTTTTGGATGGTGATATTTGAAACGAGTCATTTGGACCCTGATAATCCTCTCCAGTGAGTCCAAATCAGTTCTGATTCATTATATAATGCCTAATGATAAGTAATCACAGGAATGGCATATGTATTAATTGCTGTTTTAAGATTACGAGAGTTGAGGGAGGTCTTGAGTATGGTATCTGTTGGTAAACTCTGTTTTTAACTTCTCTTTTATCTGACTGTTTATAATCATTTTATTTTGTTATATCCCCAGACACTTGTAAAACTCATCCATTCCCAATGCAGTGATGATCTCTCTTGATGCAGTCTCGTGCTCTGTGCGGTCTGTGAATTTTCCTCTTTGAATACTTTGTATTTTGCATTTTTCCTTGCCAAACTGCATGCCTATATCACTAGAGAATCTTTCAGTGATATATATTAGCTTCTTCAGGCCCTGTAGTGCGCCAGAGTATAGTTTTATGTCATCCATGTATGCCAAATGTGTGGATCACACACTTCTCTTGACCTTTCAGTTCAAATCCCAGTTTGGTGTTGTCCAATAAATATGACAGGGTTTAATGGCCAGGCAAAACCAAAACGGACTGAGGCTATCTCCTTGAAATATTCCCCGCTTAATCTTCAAAATCTTTGAGACTACTCTCTCATTCCCTAAATGAATGTGTATTCTCGTACACCAGTGGTTCTTTACAGACTTGAGGAATTCCACAATCATAGGGTTTATATCATATATTCTAAGGACATGGATGAGCCAATCGTGAGGGACCATGTTGAATGCTTTTTTATAATCAATTAAACAAGTATACAGGTTACGCTTTTTTCCACATGCCTCAGACATGATAACACTGTCTATTATTAACTGTTCTCTAATTCCCAATGAGCCCTTGCAGCTGCCTTTTTCGGTCTTCGAGATGACATTTTGTATACAATGTTGTTCGATGATCGTATGTAGACAGCCAGTCATGATATTGTATAATGCATTAAGGCATGTGATTGGTCGGTAATTCCCTGGATGTGTAGTGTCATTTCTTTTTGGTTAACACCTTCACTCAAGATGTCGGGAGTTTCTTCAGGATTTTTCAGGTAATGATTCACAAGTGTCAAGATATTTTCATGCAGACATGTGAATCTCTCGAACCAGATGTTATGAAGCCCATCGGGACCAGGACGTTTCCAGTTAGCCAGCTTACGAATAGTAGCCCGTAAGATATCCATCGAAATTTCACTGGTTTACATGTATCTGATAGTAGCAGTATGGTTCGTAACTTCACTCATCCATGATGTGTTGTCTTGAAAGTGGCCTTCTGTTGACCATTCTCCCCAGAATTCTTCTACAGCTGACTTCACTGGCAGCTCAATGCTTTGAATTTCTCCTTTCAATCTCCTATAAAACACTTTTTGGTTTCTATTGAAAGTTTGGTTATCGTTTTTTCGCGTTAAACTCTTATTATAGCGTCTCAATCTTTGGCTGTAGAGGCTAAGTTTTTGTTTCGAAGTATCTATATATTCTAGGATGCACTCATTTTCAGGTGCGCTGCGTGTTTGCGATGCATTCTCATAATTTTTTATGCTTTTCTCTTCATCGTTTTGCCTTTATTTCACCTCAGATAGGCTTCCAGAACAGCTATATCTGATCTTTATTCTCCTCTCCAGTCTTATCTTCCAGAGTGGTTCATGCAGTTGTCGGTGTTCTCGACCTTCAATAATTGTCCCACCATTTGCCTTTACAATTGCCATTGCCATACAATAAATGGTTGAATCAATTTAGCCGTGTGTTGTATTTTTTACTTGTTCCATTTCAGTGGGAAGTGTATTTTAATTTGCCAGTTTTATCAATTGTGCCCATTTCTTGGAACTGTCTTGTCTTGGTATTCGTGGTCTTGTTTGATATGCAAATCCCCAGTATTCTGCTTTTGTTGTCTGATATTGTTGGCGGGGTTGTTCAAGCAGTGGAATTTCAATAGAATCTTCAGAGTGTTGTTCATTTGTGCAAGCATCTACTTGGTGGATTATCGCACCCGGTTAAGATATTTGAGGCATTAATTCTCCAAAGGACTCTATTGTTTCTTCCCGCCCTTCATTCCGTCGCATCTCTGCCTGGAATTCAGCTTTAATTTCCTCTCCTGATACGCGAGACGTATATTTCAGCCTTTAAATTAATGCTCTTCGGTCTGCTACATTCTGTTCTGTAATTTGAGTTAAGTGTGGGTAAAGTTCCATAAAACGTTTATAGAATTCCTGTCGGTAACCTAAAGAGACTGTTTCAAAACGGGTAGTGCGCTGGAATACCCTTACAATATTTTCATTCATGTCAGTAGTCCAATGTAATCTCCGTGGTGGCAGTCCTGGCTGAGTGGTCCCGAGTGATGTCCAGGAAACACTGTTGGCAAGTGCAGCTAATTGTATTTGGGTGCTGCATTAATCTGCGTAGTAGCTTCGGGTGACCCGGTGTGTGCCCGCCTGTTCAACAACACACCAACCGGGAGCGGTAGCTCAGTGCATCTACTAATGTCACTGCAGCGCCTCTGACCGGGGGTCCTAGTTTCGAGTCCTGACGGCGCACACTGGTTTTATCGCGGCAAAAACCTGGCCATAATTGCAAAATTCAAAGTGCGCGTTTGGAATTTTGACTTATCAAATCTCGTTCGGAAGACATTGGAGCATACTACTTCAGCTTCAGAAATTTATTTCAATCATTTTTGTCTTCCACACGGTGTCGTAAAGTTACTGTTGCTCGAATGGCTCGAATTCGTTGATTCTTCCCAACGATATTCGTGAAATTAAAAAAAAGGGTTTAAAAATTTTTTTAAGGATTCTTTTTGTATATCCGAATATAAGACACTTATGGCTGTAAGTTAAGTATATTTTTAAGAAAAAGTGTATAATATTTTATATATGATGCGGTTGAATTCTAAACCATGTAGCGTAACAAAGTTAGTCGTTTATATTGTAGATTATATTTTTTGTCCTGCGAGGTCCTGCCTCAATTATTATTTTTATTTATCAAGTAGAATGTCCTTAATCAGAATAACACAAATTTAGCTGCACATATCTGCATCTTTTTGTTTTAAAGCGACTATACTACAATGCTACGTAGTAAAATATAACACTAGATCGTCCCCGATGGTTTCTTCGATGCCACAGGGAATTGATTTCTTGGAATAATTTTTACTTTCCTTCAGATAATTACTTTTAGTAGTAAAATTAATAATATAAACTTTTGGAGGGATTAAACAATAATAACCCGAGCACTTTCAGATTTTTAGTGTATTTTAAGGATTCTTCTTTTCTTGACGCAACAAACAAAACTATGGGTAACCAAGGTGTAAGAGTGAATTCAATGTGGTCACCTCAAAGTATTGTTGACTAATTTTTTATTCAATTATTCATAATTAAATATTAAATAAAATATTGTTTATTCAATAAGTGCCGACGGAATTAGATCTGTATACATAGATATTGGGATCCCAGCAGATGGGTGACATTTGTTTGAATATATATATATATATATATATATATATATATATATATATATAACATATAACATATATATGTTAAATAAATCTTAATGAATCAACAAATTCAAAAACTGTCTTAAATAACATTTTACTTACAATCGATTTCTTTTTCCTTAAATCCGATATTCCTTTTTGAAGCAGCTATTTTGAATTTCATAGCAATTTTTGTATTTAGTGACTTCAAAAATAGTACTTAACCATATTTCTGCGCATATTTGCTTCATTTTCAAGCTTCAATTCCGAATTTTGATATTTTTTTTATTGCATTAATTTGTTTATTATATTTTTATATGCATTTTTCTTTGTTCTTAAATGAGTCGATCCGCCACTTTGAATTTTGAAATTTCGTAATGATATTCTAATTCACCGACCTCAAAAACCCCTTGATACCAATTTTTACGCAAATCCACTGACATTTGCAATTATGGCTTAGTTTTAGGCCCGATTCAACCAGTGTGCGGCGGCAGGATTTTCGACACTAGCATTTCAGCTAGGTCTAATTCAGTCGCTTTCTGGAGGAGAATTCATGCGCCCGGCTGCTCTGATCGGTAGTTTTCCGTGGTTTCTCCGATCACCACCAGGCGAATGCCGGAACAGTACCCTATCAAACGGGCCATGGACCGCGCGCGATCTGTCCTTCCCATTCCTTGTCCTATCCTCTCCCCTTACACACACACACTTACACTAACATGCACTACACTACCACATATCCCGGGAGACCGGTCGGGAGCTCACAGCTTGTCCCGGCTTGGGCGGTGCCCCGCTGGTGGGAGAGTCCTAGTTAGGGGGAAACCCCACTAGCTGACGGTAGGTCGGCGCCGGATCTCGCGATCTCCCGAGAAAAAAACGCACTACACTAACGGGACTAATGTCCAGAGCAGTTGACGCGCCAGGAAACACGAAAAAATCAATCAATCAATCAACACACCACTAGCGGCTTGCAAACTGTCACGACCAGCGCTAACTCCGGACGATCCCTGGCGGCTTATTTTCCGAGGCCTTTCGACTGTTAATTCGACTCTCCATATAGCTATGGGTTGCCATTGCCCTGTTTGCTGTTACCTATGTCTTACTAACTGGACTTCCAAAGACTTATTATTATTATTATTATTATTATTATTATTATTATTATTATTATTATTATTATTATTATTATTATTATTATTATTATTATTATTATTATTATTCACGATTATTCCCATTTAAAGAGAGCGTTTGAACTTGAATTCCTTTATGATGATTGTTTGTGTTTTCTCTGGGCCCATATTTTCTTCATGTGTTCACAATGTTGTTTCTTCCGCTCTGCTGTCCATTTACATCCTGGCCTCTTCTTGGTTTCGGTTTCAAATGTATGTTTTTTGATGGTGTTCCTGAATTCTTTTCTATTTTCTGCATCATTTATTGTAATGTGTGCTTGTCTGAGATCCTCCTCGACTTCTTTAATCCATTTTGTTTTTCCCCTGCCTGAGTTGATGACTATGAGAATCCGTTTTGAAATTCTGTTTTCATTCATCCTATGAATATGTCCGTAGAACTGCATTCTTCTTTTTCTGAATGCGTCCGTAATCTTATCAGTGTGCTTATAAATTTCTAATGTGGGCCTCTTCATCCAAATCCTTGCTCTTGTACCGGTCAAACATTTTTCTGAGAATTTTCCTTTCTTGTTTCTCTATTTCTTTTATTTTTGATTGACCATCGATTTGTGTCGTTTCAGCGGCATATAGTGCCTCAGGAAGTACGACAGTGTTATAATGTCTTAATTTTGTGTTAATGGATATGGACTTTTTGTTGTAATAGTTCCATGTGAGTTTGTATGCTCTCTGCAATTTTCTTATTCTCTCCTCATTGGCCCTTAGGTTGATCCCTGATGGTTGGATGATTTCTCCTAGATATTTAAAATGCGGCACTTGTATGATTGTCCCGTAGGTTGTTTCGATAGGCAGTTTGTCTTGTGGCACTCTTTCTATGTATTGTGTTTTCCCAAGTCCTGATAATTTTCTCGAGAAGGATATTAAAAAGCAACGGCGAAAGTCCGTCACCCTGTCGCAGTCCAGTTTAGATCTCAAATGGTTCGGAAACTTCCCCCATGAATTTAACTTTAAAAATTGTGTTAGTTAAAGTTTGCCGGATGAGTGTTCTTGTCTTTCTGTCGATACCGAATTCTTCTAGTGTATTGTAGAGTGTTTCCCTGTCTATGGGTCGTAGGCCTTCTTAAAGTCCACAAATGTGACCACTGTGTTTCTGGTGTTTCTCATCTGGAGAATCATTTTCAGATTCCAGATCTGTTCTATGCAGGAGTATCCTCTGGAAACCAGCCTGAGTATTCTCCTATCTGTCTATCAGCTTGTTCTTCTAACCTATTCAAGAGGACTTTTGAGAGAATTTTATACGTGACTGGCAGAGTGAGATTCCCTGTAATTATTCGGATCGGTTTTGTCCCTTTCTTATGGAGTGGATGGATAATTGCGCATTTCCACTCAGAAGGGATCTGTTCAGTTTCCCAAATGTCTAATATGATCCTATGAATTTTCCCCGTTAATCTTTCATCATTTAGCTTCCAGAGTTCTGCAATAATTCATCTTCTCCTGGGGCTCTATTGCTTTTCAGAACTTTGATAGTCTCTGCTATTTCCTTGATGGTTGGTGGTTCAGCGTCGGAAATTGGTGTGGACGTTTCAAAGAAGATATATTCTGTGGGACCTTCGCAGTTGAGAAGTTGGTTGAAATAGTTAGCGAGGATTTGGCAGTTATTCTTCGTGTTGGTTTCTAGTGAGCCATCTGGTTTCTTGAAGCAAAGATTAGGGGTTGTATCCTCTGAGATGTTCTTTAAAAGTTTTATAGAAATTTCTGTGTGTTATTCTTTTAAAATCTTGTTCTATTTCATCTAGTTGCCTTTTATCAAAATTACGTTTTTCCCTCCGAATTGTTTTTGATGTTTGTTTTCTGATCTCCAGAAATTGTTGCCATTTGTCCGATGTTTGGTTACTATTGAAGTTTTTCCTGGCTTTGATTCTTTCGTCTATTGCTTGGTCACATATTACATTCCACCACCTGTGTTTTCTCCTTTTCGGAGGTTGTCCCAATTTCATTGTGGATTTGAGGACGTCCGCTAGTTCTGTCCAATTTGTGGTGTTTGTTTTAGCGATTTCCTGGAAGATGATGTCCTTGTTGAGTTTTAAATATTCGGGGTCTGGCCTGAACACTTTGTTTAATTTTGGTTTTCTCCTATTGGGTTGTAACCTGGTCTTTATCTGTAGAAGGTGGTGATCTGATTCAAAAAGCCTCTTCTGGTTTTCACATTCAGAATTTCTGTTATGTTGCTCTTAGAGATGGCCACATGGTCAATCTGGAATTCTCCCAGCATTGTGTTGGGCGACATCCAACTGAATAGTTTTTTCTTGGGTTTCTCGAATTGCGTTGACATGATTACAAAGTCGAAATTTTCGCAAAAGCTTATCAATTTTTCTCCATTCTTGTTAGTTCTCTTATGAGCTGTATGGATTCCTGTGATTTTTCTGAATTTTTTCTCTTTGCCTAATTGTGCGTTAAAGTCGCCTAATAGTATTATTACATGGTGCTTGGAAATTTTGTTGGTCATCTCTTCGAGCTCATTCCAGAAGTCGTCTACTTTCTGGGGGGTTTTCTTGTTATAGTCATTTGTGGGTGCGTGTGCGTTGATCAGGGTATATGCTTTGTTAGCCGATTTTACGGAGAGCGTTGATAAGCGTTCTGAAGTGGAATTGAAGTCGATAACTGAATCTTTGATGGATTTGTGGACTGCGAATCCTGACCCAACTGTTTGAGACCTTTCTTGTTCATTTTAACTGCTGGTTTTCCTTTGTAGATTCTGTAGTCTTCCGTGTCAAAATGGTTTTCGTCCGCAAATCGCGTTTCCTGGATTGCAAGAATTTTGATGTGGAATTTTTCCAGCATGTCTGTAAGTTGCTTTATCTTGCCCAGTTTGAAGGGTGTGTTTGCATTAAGTGTGCCGATGAAGTGTGTGTGTTTTGTACGTAATACATTCGAAGAGTTCTGATTCTCAACAATAGGCTTTACATGATGCTCCTGGTCCCCCGGAATCCGATGACCAGGTAGATCCAGCCTTGCGACTGGTGCCCGGGGTAGTGGATTCGTTCCTTGTGTTCCCATCATGTTTGGTATTCAAGTTGAAAAATAGGATTGGTGGTGGTCTTTCTGAGGAAAGACCACGAGTATCGACTTGATTGTTAAGATCAAGAAGGTTTTTCTGTAGGGGTTTTCTCCCTTAGGGTAACCTTCACCATGGCTTCGACGCCACCCTCGCCGGTGTCACCTGTAACCCTAGGCAGGGGCCCTTACAGGGTACTGACAGCCGGAGCCAGCTGAGCCCTGGTTATTTTATAGAGGTATACTCCTCTGTAGACTCTTCCGCGCCTTGAACCGTTGGGACACCTGCTTCCTCTTCCGCTTCTTGGCCCGTTGATCTTCACAGCGGTCCGTTGGCATCTATATTATTATTATTATTATTATTATTATTATTATTATTATTATTATTATTATTATTATTATTTTTATTACTATTATTGAACCTGTTTCTAAAGAACGACTGCGAAAATTTAAACTAATTTTGTCAAAGATAATTCCCTTCTTAACTACAATTGCTAATACACCTCTATCTCTAACAATTCTGTTATATCTGTAGTATCCGTCAGTGCGAGCACTCCAGAAAATCCGCCGGCGGCCTCACGGGCTACGAGATATCCCCGACCGCCGCCAGGTGGAAGCTAGAGCGTGCCCCGCCGCCAGGGTTGAGCGACCGGCGACTGGGAGGGGCAGCAGAGTAGCCACCCCTCCCCAACTGGGAGGGGTTCCGGGCGAAGAGCCGCAGCGCGGGCGGGCGGCCACTTGAGATTTGGAACTAACAGCGAACTATTGGTGACCGACTACGTAAATGTGCTCGGGAAGCCGGAGAGTGCCCCGCCGCCTCGGTTGAGCGACCGGCGACTGGGAGGGGCAACAGAGCAGGCACCGCTCCCCGACTGGGAGGGGTTCCGGGCGAAGAGCCGCAGCGCGGGCGGGCGGCCACTTGAGATTTGGAAATAACAGCGAACAATTGGTGACCGACTACGTAAATGTGCTCGGGACGCCGGAGAGTGCCCCGCCGCCACGGTTGAGCGACCGGTGACTGGGAGGGGCAACAGAGCAGTCACCTCTCCCCGACTGGGAGGGGTTCCGGCGAAGAGCCGCAGCGCGGGCGGGCGGCCACTTGAGATTTGGAAATAACAGCGAACAATTGGTGACCGACTACGTAAATGTGCTCGGACGCCGGAGAGTGCCCCGCCGCCACGGTTGAGCGACCGGTGACTGGGAGGGGCAACAGAGCAGTCACCTCTCCCCGACTGGGAGGGGTTCCGGGCGAAGAGCCGCAGCACGGGCGGGCGGCCACTTGAGATTTGGAAATAACAGCGAACAATTGGTGATCGACTACGTAAATGTGCTCGGGACGCCGGAGAGTGCCCCGCCGCCACGGTTGAGCGACCGGTGACTGGGAGGGGCAACAGAGCAGTCACCTCTCCCCGACTGGGAGGGTTCCGGGCGAACCGCAGCACGGGCGGGCGGCCACTTGAGATTTGGAAATAACAGCGAACAATTGGTGACCGACTACGTAAATGTGCTCGGGACGCCGGAGAGTGCCCCGCCGCCACGGTTGAGCGACCGGTGACTGGGAGGGGCAACAGAGCAGTCACCTCTCCCCGACTGGGAGGGTTCCGGCGAAGAGCCGCAGCGCGGGCGGGCGGCCACTTGAGATTTGGAAATAACAGCGAACAATTGGTGACCGACTACGTAAATGTGCTCGGGACGCCGGAGAGTGCCCCGTCGCCACGGTTGAGCGACCGGTGACTGGGAGGGGCAACAGAGCAGTCACCTCTCCCCGACTGGGAGGGGTTCCGGGCGAAGAGCCGCAGCGCGGGCGGGCGGCCACTTGAGATTTGGAACTAACAGCGAACTATTGGTGACCGACTACGTAAATGTGCTCGGGAAGCCGGAGAGTGCCCCGCCGCCACGGTTGAGCGATCCGGTGACTGGGAGGGGCAACAGAGTAGTCACCTCTCCGCAACTGGGAGGGTTCCGGGCGAAGAGCCGCAGCGCGGGCGGGCGGCCACTGAGATTTGGAAATAACAGCGAACAATTGGTGACCGACTACGTAAATGTGCTCGGACGCCGGAGAGTGCCCGCCGCCACGGTTGAGCGACCGGTGACTGGGAGGGGCAACAGAGCAGTCACCTCCCCGACTGGGAGGGGCTCCGGGCGAAGAGCCGCAGCGCGGGCGGGCGGCCACTTGAGATTTGGAACTAACAGCGAACAATTGGTGACCGACTACGTAAATGTTCTCGGGAAGCCGGAGTGTGCCCCGCCGCCACGGTTGAGCGACCGGCGACTGGGAGGGGCAACAGAGCAGTCACCTCTCCCCGACTGGGAGGGCTCCGGGCGAATAGCCGCAGCGCGGGCGGGCGGCCACTGAGGCGAACAATTGGTGACCGACTACGTAAATGTGCTCGGGAAGCCGGAGAGTGCCACGCCGCCACGGTTGAGCGACCGGTGACTGGGAGGGGCAACAGAGCAGTCACCTCTCCCGACTGGGAGGGTTCCGGCGAAGAGCCGCAGCGCGGGCGGGCGGCCGCTTGAGATTTGGAAATAACAGCGAACACTTGGTGACCGACTACGTAAATGTGCTCGGTCCGCCGGAGTGTGCCCCGCCGCCACGGTTTAGCGACCGGTGACTGGGAGGGGCAACAGAGCACGTCACCTCTCCCCGACTGGGCGGGGTTCCGGGCGAAGAGCCGCAGCGCGGGCGGGCGGCCACTTGAGATTTGGAACTAACAGCGAACTATTGGTGACCGACTACGTAAATGTGCTCGGGAAGCCGGAGAGTGCCCCGCCGCAACGGTTGAGCGTCCGGCGACTGGGAGGGGCAACAGAGCAGTCACCTCTCCCCGACTGGGAGGGGCTCCGGGCGAAGAGCCGCAGCGCGGGCGGGCGGCCACTTGAGATTTGGAACTAACAGCGAACTATTGGTGACCGACTACGTAAACGTGCTCGTGCCTGGACTCTCTTCTGTTTTGGTTATTGTTACTACTTACGGTGACTTGGCTTGCGCACTTTCTGTTAGCTATTGAGACTCTGGCATTGCAAAAGCTTATTCTGTAGTACTTTGGAATTGAAATAAATTGTTGTTTGCAGATTTGTGTCCTGCGTTTTATTTAGTATACAACAATATCTACGTCAAAATGTTTGAATGTAAAGTTGTTATGGTCTTTTAGTTAAGTTTTTACTAGTAATATGATATCAAAATTGTTAGCATAAAATTCAAAATCTCTTGTATTTCTAATGTTAGAGCAATTTCCTTGTAATATTTTAATTCGTGAAAACATTAATAATTTTTATAGGGATACATATTCTTGGCTAATTATTCAATATCAAGCAAGAACTTATAGTATTTTCTTATTCTTATTATTGACTTTCTTTCCTTTTTTCGTTTTTGTTCCATAGTTTATCAGCAATAGGCATGTTTAAATTACGCTGCTTCTGGTTCCGCGTCACAACTGTCTTCTCTACTGCTGGTTCTTCGCTTCTGGAGCTTACAGTGCGGTTTCTGCTGATAGTGCTTCAACCACTGATACTCTTCTGATCATCCTTTGGAGAATTGTTTGGGCTGGGCCATCATTGTTGAACTAGCTTCTTCTCGATAACTCGGAATGCATTGAACTCTGTCAGAGTCTTTGAGTTTGACCTTCGTCTCGATGTTCTGATTATCTCTTCGTCGGATGTAAATCCTCTGTTTTAAAGAATTTCTGTATGCAACTTTCTTCAGATGTGGTAAACTCATTCTTTACTCTTCTGGGGACTCCAAATATCTTCCTTCGGGCTTCTGTATACGAAATATTTTCAAATGCCATTTTTTCACATACCAATTTATAATTTTTTGAAAAACTGGGCCTATTCGATTTATAGATTTGTGGCTCCCCTTATAATACGGTTCGCACCTTTGCACTCTCCATCATGATCTTCCTCCCCGCATGCCACTCTATTGTGATCTTCTTTCCGCGGCAGTCTTTTGTTATACGGACAAATTTATTGCAATTGAAACATTGCATTGGACGACGAACGAAGGGTTCTACTTTGGATTTCACCAAAAAATGTGAAACACCTTTAGACGAAATCTCACCGTCAAACACGATCAACACGAAAGTGGTAGGGATCCACTTCTTTTCGTCTGGTGTAATGATAAATATTTTCTATTTAATTTTGTTACATTCACTATTTCAGCTGACGCGACTAAGTCCTTGAGAAGGTCTCCGTCTTCGAGGTTAACGGCGATGCATTTAATAACTCCTTTTCTTACCTTCCTGAAGTCTGGTGTAAATGTCTTGAAGCCATTGTTTTGTAATGCCTTATAAGTTATTCGAACTTCGAATTTTGTTGCCGATGAATAACCTTCCGGACTATTTCCCATCCTGGTGTACTGTCACCTTCGTTATCCGTAGAATCAAACACATCCGTCTCATCTTCCCTTTTCCTTTTTTGTGTAATTCTTTTATTCACAATCACGTTCTACTCCGTTTCTTATACCTCCATTATGAAATAACAAATCCGTCCGGTAAAACCGGGGGATTATGATATGGGCCTGACTTCAAAGGTTAGGTGTGTACTAAACATTATTTTTTGAAATACAAGTAACTCTGTAAATTAGTTCAGAGACTTGTTACTTAGAAATGCAAGCGAAAACCACAGTATTCACTCGATCACGTTACACTCGCGACTCCACACAGAAATGAAAATATTTTGTGGATAGCGCTGCGACTCACAGGCGTATTAGTGTAAACAGGAGTCAAACCAATTTGAAACTATTGTGCTCTCAGCAGTGGTGGATCCTTGGGATAGGCAAGGTAGGCACTGCCTACCCTGATCAATAAGTACTACGTTAATATATTTCATAATAATAAATTAAATGACACATAAGGTGTATTATTCGTCTGGAAATGTATAATGAACATTTCCAGACGAATAAAACTTACACCATATTAAAATGTGTCATTTAATTTTATATAATAATAATTTTAATAATACTTATAATTATAATTATAATATTCTCTTTATATATATTCTAACACGCCCACCTACTACCTTCCAGCACGTGGGGAGAGCGTGATAGTATGAATGCTCGTGAAGCGAGCTTAAAATTCTCAGGAAGCTGGATCTTTTAGGTATGAGAAAGGTCTGAACCCTTGCACAATGAATCAGATAAAATACGAATAAAGGACAATTATATAATAGGATTATGCACTTTAAATTGTTGGTCACTGAAGAAAAAAACAGAAACGAGGCAAAACAAAAAAAATTGGCGTCACCTCGACTTCCTAAACACACTTTCACCAATTACAATTCACAATTTGCTCATTCCTCTTTCTGAATTTTTATCTACCACATTATTTTACTCTTTCTACTCTCTAGTTTTTCCGAGCACGGCTTTTAAAATGAGTTTTACACGTGTTCTAAAGTATCCCGTTCACAGGTGCTAGCCTTGGGCTTTGTACTCACTATAACACTGTGAACTTTAAAAGAAAAAAATAAAACGTAACATACACGTTACTTAAATCTGACCCCTTTACATATCACAGAAAGCAATTACTTTTAACACAATACAATAAACTATGACTTTTCCAGATAACATCAACTGTACAACATGTGACAATATTGAATAATTTAAGTAAAATTGTACAAGGTATGGCCTCTTTGATTGAATTCAATAACACGCGCAGTAAATGAACTTGAAACTGCCACTCACATCGTTCCGAATACTTCTCCCACCTATTCTGGATTTTCACCCACTTTTAACACGAATTGTCGTGTATTCACTGCTATTCTCTTTCCCCAACTAATCGCCGCATACAAGTTACAAGTTCTTTTACTTCAACAGCTCTGCATCGCTCGCATGTTACCAGTTTCCTTCCCTCGAGCTCTGGACTCCGCCACACCTCCAATTTCCACACTCTTCTCCCGTTCTCCAGACTCGTACGATTCTCGTTCCAGTCCAAATCTTTCTCACCTAGGCTTCTCTCTTCCTGGGGTCGTCTTTCTTCTTCTGCCGCGCCTCGTACAAGTTTGTTCGCGCTTCCAGCCTCAAATAATTAATGTTGCTGAATTTATACTTTAAATGCTCGGCCTACCTACCACACTTTGGGCATGTGTGGTCTCAGCGTGCAATATGAGATGCTGGATTTAGTTAATGTCCTTCTGCGCGAATTTTACAAATTCGAAATTATTTCGAACTCAAATGATCACTTCACTTGCTCTCTCAAATATTGTGAATGTTAATGCGACGAATGTTCGTGGACTCCACTTCTCAATTACATCACTTTCGTTGATACGCTTCTCAAGCTAATTTTTAACTACCAAGTTAAAATAAACTCGTGTGCTATCAAGTTACAATCGCCTTCAGAACTCAAGTCTAGTCGCCGTCGCTGCTGCAATCATAGAGCGCTCCACCGATACTTATGGTACTCGCGCCTGGGGAAATTTTTGGAGGGGTGAATATTCTCCTCTTTTCGTGACCTCCCAGAAAAACATTATTCGCTAGTTCGGGCGTCAGAGTTCGAAAAGCTATGGGTATATGGCTCGTTTACAAGCCATCGTTCCGCCGCGTACTCGACTTCTTTCTGTTCGCGGACTTCTTCTTGTAACTGATGGTGACGTTATGGGGTTGTCTAATCCCATGACGACACAATAAATATATATATATAAAGACAAATCGATAGAAATGTCGAAGAAAAAGCTAGAAACTATGATGGAAAGATCTTTCCACCATGCTAGAACGAATCGATGAAGTTTCAGTACATTGAATTCTGATTGGTTCTGGCGAAACATGTTCGTCATTGTGAATGCATGTCTTTACGAGTGAATTTTACGGCTAAGTTTGCAGCATTATGTTACGTTTAAGTTTGCATTGTGACTGAGGCCTTAGGTTTTTCTGTCTCTCCCGTTCCCTTTCGACTCATTCCACTACCGCACACAACTTGAGTTTCGTGAAAATGCAACTCTGTTTTAGAGAAAAAATAACATTTCACTTCTAGAAAGTGTACTTACACAAATCAAAACCGTTTTTAAATCAATATTATAGGCGAAGTTAAAAACTCCGACAAAGAATGATCTCAACATAGCTACAACAAGATC
This sequence comes from Teleogryllus oceanicus, assembly GCA_964035755.1. Taxonomy (NCBI): domain Eukaryota; kingdom Metazoa; phylum Arthropoda; class Insecta; order Orthoptera; family Gryllidae; genus Teleogryllus; species Teleogryllus oceanicus. The sequence continues at coordinate 203,820,120 of CAXIVR010000001.1, read as the reverse complement.
ATCGACACATATACCTCTATTTTAATCTTGGAGGAAATATTTTAACCATTAGTTCGCGCCTCGCGGCATCAAGCATCTACACGACCATCTTGAGGCAATAGTGCTGCCGTCACCAGCTCACGAAGTCACTTGTTCTGGACACCTATATCACAGTCTAATAACACAGTCCCGCAGCTTGGAGCAAATTTTTGGACCTGTCGCGATACTTGCGTCTACAAGCAGCCAGTAACCTGGTGTATATCTGTTTCTGTTCCCGGTAACATAAGGTTATGTGATAATTTCGAGAGAAGCCAGCTAATGCTTAATTCGCGCATATTCCGAAGAAAAATTATTAAATGTAATTCGAAGAAAATATTAAAAATACTCCGAAGGATATATTTAATTGGGAGTAATTTAGGGTGCTAATCGTTAAGATTAGTGCCTCATTAAAACACACGTGTAGCAAAAGAAAACGTTAGAAATTTGGAATGTATGAAAATTATTGTGTACACATAGTTATTATTTCATTTGTTTTTTCTTGGGAAATCTGTAAATATGAATATGAAGGTTAAATAGAGCTTTTGTATTTACTGGTGTATATATGGGAACATGAAAGGAACCTCCTCGTAGTGTTCCTGGTAACAGTAAAGAGACTGGCAAATCCCTTCACTAATGTGTACATCTTCTGAAGAGAAGATAATTGTTGTGACAGTGTTACGACACTGATGTAATATCTAAAAAAACAATAATTGATAATAAATATGTGTAACTAATCTAACAAATATATTTATTTCTGTATGTATGTGGATGCGTTTCATGAGATTGTTCTGCGTCTTCGCTCGCTGCGTCTCGGTTCTTGTTTATTTTTACAACTGTTCGCCAGAACAAAACCCAAATATTAAGTTAATTTCCTCATTCGGGAGTATATAAAACCACAAAATATGAAGAAATTCCTTCTGAAATGACGAGTGTCAGATCTTGCTCTTCTGACCTTGGAAGAAAATTTACATGATATTAAATGTTGTTCTTAGGTTTTTATACTAAACTTTCGTTAATAACCACAAATGATGAAATTGGACTAGAATGTGAATTAGGTTTTCTAAATAATGTAATTACGGCGTCAAATTCTTGATTTAGCATACATAAGTTGTGGTACGAGGGCGTGACCAGCTTAGGATCGCTAATTACCACTTGGATCGCTAGTAACGCTACATCTGTCAGTAGGGCCCATTTTCAGCATAGGAAAAAAGCATAGAGCTGCGGGACTGTATTATTAGACTGTGTGTATATAATATCAAATTATTGTAAAATATGATATCAAATTTGTTGGTCGTTTGCGATGCAAAATGGTTTCCATTTCACGGCAGCGAATATTTCTGGTTGCCAGATTTTGTCTATAATGCTCGTTGTTATCATTTATTCTTAATTCAACCAATGTTAGTAAAGGAGTGGGGGTAGATATTTCGGGGCTCAAGAAAACGTGCGCGAGTTATACATCATTTTTATAAAGGAATACTTTTGAGAGGGTTTTGGGAATAAATGCACGCTAATGGAAAATTTATCAAGTTACTTTTCATAATGAATGGGGTTTCTCGGCGAATACCATAATTAATTGAAGTATATAAGATGTTCCGTGCGCGTTTTTGTACAAAATACCTATTTTCATCATTAAAGGTTTTGATCGGTGCAAAACCCTGCGTGAATTTCCGACATCCTTTAGTTTACAGTTAGTTTATACTACAATATTAAATGTACAAGGGTCTTATTGAACCTATTAACCAAACTTAATTTAACATTAATATTTTAATATTAACAAACCAAATATTTAACCACGGAAGAAGAGTTCTTCCATGATTTGGAAGAATATGATTCCATGATTTAACCTTCTGAATCGACTACGTATGCTCTCTCAAATCATGGAATCGATAGCACTTCTCGAAATGTGACCTCCATGGAAGGAAGTATCTTGCCAGGCACCTTTCTGTCCTGGTTGATTCTGGTCTTTTCTTGGGACGTCGCAAGCGAGGGTGGTTCTGTGATTGTGCACGGTAGGAATTTTATACATATATTGGAGTTTCTGACGTGTATTGTGAGGTTGTTTGTTAAATAGAGTAGTTGTTTCTTTTTCAGGTTTTACTTAACAATCACTATGTGGCAATCATTTATCGATGTGGCGAAAACTAATCCTTTCGGCAGCCCCATCCATGTTGCTCACTGCGAATCTGCCAAAGTTCTTGGCCAACCCATTAATGAAAGAACGATAGCTGCTGCGGCGGCGACAGTAGCAGACACTGGAGGTACGAATTTTTTCCTTTATAATTCGGTTTAAGCCGGAGTTACGTATTTGTACCATGTCCATTTACTGCTCATGTAATCATGTGTTGAAAAAGGTTTCATAATTAAGTTACGAGATGCCATCGAGAAGTTAAAGAGTTTAGTTGAAAGTCTTTGTGACGGGTAATACAGTAAGAACTTTATACTTCAAAATTAGCTTAACTCTCTAGTATTTTATAGCAAGGAACGGTGCTTGAAATTTTTACGTAAATTTATTTTTACTTTCCTTGTTTTAAGAACCAAATACCCAAAATCATAAAAATTTACTCCAGTATTACTTAAGGAATTTTCAGAGGAAATTTTAAAAAAAATTAAAAAATTTTAGTGCTTAATAGTTTTATGAAATGCTCAATCAGCGTTCAGAAGGTCTTTCCTTTTCGAGGGATGGTCTGTGGAGTGTTAAGAATGTTCTTGACCTTGACATGTGTCATGGTGGTAGTTGTGGGACTTTAAACTTTCAGTTGCCTGTAAGATCCCTTGTGTCCCTGAAGATTCTCAGTTGCTGCTCGGTTGTGGTTTTAAGAATCATAAGATTCTTAAAACAGATTTGACAAAATGTATGAGATGATAAATTAAAACTTAAATGCCAGAGATTCCTGCCAGTTCAAGGACTGTGATTGTTAGTTATCAAAGATGCTGTAATGTGTTAATGAGACAGCTGATGAATTTTTTTTACTTGAAAAATTTACTTTTGATTGAAATAATAGCATGACATTGAAGCAATTTTTTTTTTTTACCTTGGTAGTAACTAGTGAAGTACTTTTATTCTGCAGGTTTCCTGATTTTTATGCAAAATTAAATGGTGGTGTTAAGCTTTTTGACAAATTATTCTTTAGTTAATGGTAAATTAATGTGAAATTTTCCCGGAAACTTCAAGCTAGAAAAAATATTTTTCTTTCATGAAATATTCATCCTTATCTTGGCTTTAATATCAAGACAAGAATAGATTCTAGTTACAGCAATGGTTTATTGTCCAGAACTCAGTCTTTGTTATAGGATTTAATTTATTCACACTTGTTCTTATTCTATCATATTTAGGTCAAATTTATCCTTCTTTCAAAACAGTTTGCAAGTGTAAAGTAGATTAGCATATTTTTATCCTTTTTGAAATTAAATTATCATTTTCAATTCTTTGAATGGAAGGTAATGTGTTCTCTCCCACCATCATATCAAAGCATTGGAAGTACAAAATGTATTTTTGATCCTATGAAAAAATATTACACATACACTTCACCCACCTGTGAATAAAAATTTTCATTGAAAAGTAGTTGTAATTATCCAACATGGAGGACAAAGAGCTGAAGCATTGTTTCAGATATTACCAAATTTCTGCAACGAGATATTTGATTTCAACAAATTAATGTATTGCAGGTCGGTAGTTTTACTGGAGTAAACCGGAAAAAATTTTTAGAATGACCTGGAAAAACAAATCTTACTTGTACAGAAATCTCCAGCCGAAATCTTTGGAGGGGTTGTCAAATGACATTAAATTCATATATGTAATCAGACTTATCTGACTAAAAGTAACCTTTTATTTCACAAATTTGACATGATATTTAAAGACCCAACTTCAAAACATTGCAAGTAGAACAGACTTCACTCAATTGTGGTTACTTCTACAGATTAGGTGTATAACAGATTAGGTGTATGCGGATCTATTTACGCTGGGTTCAGTTTTCGGAGCAGTTGGGTTGCTGCGCATTTAGAGCTTTAGATTTATGGATTTCATATTAGTTTTGTATCAAGGTTAGTGGAAATTTTGTAAAGCCTATAAAAGCTTTTTAAAATGAATCGGAAGGCTGCAGTTAATATTAGGTGCCTTTCCAATGTGCTAAGCAGGCAAGACTGCTTATAATTCTTGGAGAGTTGGGTTTGGAAAGTAGGTCAAAGCTTTTGTAGTGACAGTGTATAGAGTAGTTCACTACATCTTGTGAATGTCAAAAAATTAGTCCCAAAAGTTTGTGTGTACTTTGTTTTATGTAAATCCACAATACAATGAAAAATGTAATTGAAGTGGTAAAGTTCAAAAAAATTTTAAAATTAGACTGAGTACGAAGTGTGTGAATAAATACTTAATATATGTGTACTTTTGAGTTTTTTTGTTGCTAGAATGTGTGATGATTTAAAATGCTCTTAAATACATATTCAATAAACTGTTCTGGGTATTTCAGTAAATCTCATTACTAAATTCAAGAATTTAAAATTAAAAATTGAAACTTTCTGTTAGCACTTCAGCTTATAATTGCTGCAGTAAATATATTCCAATAGTATTTAAATTAGTGCTCTATCTAATCTATATATTGTTCTCAGCCATATGTGAAGTTGATTTTATGAGTTTGGCAGTAGGTCCCTTCTAGATAACAAGTATTCAGTTTAGTGCATATTAATTTAAATAATTGAATAATGCATTGAATTTAGTCTTTCTTTTCCTTCTCTTTTTACTAAGCATCTGAAAGTTATTCATTGTTAACTTTTCACTAAATTTCCCTTTATTTTAACACAAAATTCTTCAAATTATTCTACACACTTCTCAGCCAGCTAAGATATTTACCAAATAGGTTGGCTAGGTTTGGCTTGTGTTCAGTATGTTGCATTTGAAAGTTGGGTTACATAATTATTCAATTTATTTGTGGGGAAATGTGCACTAAACTCAAACTGCTTTACCAATACTTTTGCAGTGTTTCTTCTTAATCCTGAGCTTTGAATATAATCAATCAAGATTCTTGATAACTTAAATTTGGTCCATGCATGGAAAAGATCTGCCTGTTCAAAGGGTTGTCTCCCTGCATGTTTAAGGCATAAGATTGCGTTGGGTGTGGCTGGGCAAGTTCCTGAAAGTGGGCCCCCACAACAATTTTTAAATTAAGTATTTTGATTGTTACTAATGTCAGACACTTAATGTACGAATTAGCTTCAATTTTCTTCTCTCAATATTTTTTTTTTTTATTTTCAAAAATTGACCTAATTTTTCTGGATTGGTTTTGTGTAAATAATCTTCATAAAATTGCATTATAAGATTCGAAAATTGTTGTAGTGAAGAAGTCAAAGCAATGGAAGTAGGCTATATTAAATCTTGATTGCAATCAAGTCTTTCCAATAAATAATGAAATGTTAACTTTTATTTCTGATTTGAATAGTAAATGGAACAAATTTAAACCTGGCAAGCTTGGTAAATTTTTTGAAGTTATGTGCAAGTTATTATGATCCAGTTTCATCACCTATTTGCTCAATTAATGTTCTGTGCTCATTTCAATAAGATTTGAAAGTGGAGAGTACTCACGAGCAGAAAGCTCAAACTACTTGAAATTTGTGCTCAGGCTGCTGATCTAAAAAATTAATTTGGTATTTCCTTCCTGCATCAGTATGCAAATCATTCTAACAAACCCAATGGCTGTTTTAAGCTCCTTGGTACTTACAAATTTGTTATATTAAGTACTGAATGTAAATTCTTATTTAGTGTGAAATAAACTGGTGGTGTTCTGTAGTTGTTTGATGAACCTCCACCAAATGGAATGTCAGAAAACAGGGTATCTTTCAGTAATGTTTAGGTGCTTGGAAGATTTCACGAATGGATTGATCAAGGACAATAAAAAGTTTGCTACAATTGCCTTGTTATATTATGGATGCCACTTCTTTTGATGGTTGTTTAACTTGGAAGATGGGAGTTATAATTTGAAAAGCAATATGGTAGCCAATAACTTACTGTTGTTCAGGAAAATATTTTGGAGAACAATATAACCTGTAGAAATTTCCATTGCAAGTCTGAAAAGAATTTTCTAGAGCTTTTAGACTTGGACGGAATGTAAGGAAAATGTATATTTTCAATGGTATTTTTTTTATAGGAAATAAATGTGCTCTGAAAATCAAAAATATGTTCATGGAAAGTAATACTTGTTGCTTTTGAGTTGTACTTTCAACTGAAAATGCATATGTTCTGACACTAAAAATATTGACCTGGAAGAAAGTGCAAATCTGATACAGATAGTTATGAGTAATTATGTTAAAGAGCCCTATTTAGCTTTAAAGTTGTAACTCGATAAGAGAACAAAATATTTATACCTAAGTTCGACATGGCTGTGAAAAAAAATTTTGATTCCTTGCGTATCAGTATCAGTTCCTCAATTATCACTTGTGGTAGATTGTACTTTGTTAATTATCAATTATTTCAATGAAAAGATTAAGAGGAAATGTTTCAACTGATTTATATAAGTGTCGAGAAACTAATGCAATTAAACAATTTAAAGCTGTACTCATTAACTTTAAGCAAGTACATAGCAGCAAAATAAGTATGTGTTGTGTACAATATTTCCAGAACTATTTTTACATACAGTTACATTAAAACTACATTATGTGGCAGTAGCTTTAAAATTTCTCTTTTCTAAAGATAGGTTTCCTTTGTCGTAGATTATATCCACACTTTACTCTTCAGTCTGCCATCATGACTTCATCTATTTGATAGGGATCATTATTCTTTCACACTGCTCTCCAAATTCAGAAATGTGGGTGTTACATCAGTTTGCAGTTCCACAATGATGCCTTTATAAAATTATCCTGCGAGAGAAAAGTGTTTTGACACCTACTTTAAACTCTGCACTTAAAGCCATTGGATCTGAAATGTGCTACACATCAGGCATTTGAGATGGCTGTCAGTATATCAATGGCTGCCAGCTCAATGGTGTTTTATGCAGATGACTGTTGTAGAAATTAAAAGACTTTTCTTGGATGGCATATACAAATCTCCCAAAAGTCTGTGAATGAATTTGAAAGGTGACTGTTAGGAAAGTTTTTAAGAACTTTTTTTCACGGTTGTGTATTTTTGGAATGTTTCCTTAGGCTAAGCTCAGTGCGGTTCTCAAATTTTAGTAGAGGATCTTCTGTCAATCTTGCGTTATGCTAAGCATGTTGTTCCAGGTCCATGCATTGGAGTGCATGTTTTTTGACCAGCACCTTAGTTATTGTAAATTGGAAGCAGACCAAAAAAATAAAATTGAAACCTACAACAGAAGGTCGACATCATGAATAGTCAAAATTTATCCCCTTGAAAGAAAACAGACAATCTTTATTTTCAGAGGAGTATACATTTTTAAAATGTTATTAGGGGGTGGTCATTGATATATGCACTGAGAAAATTGTGTATAGACTTGCTCATGGAATAATATTGTGGAATACCCTGTGTACCCTTCTTTCACACATTGCATCAATTAATTATTCAGTTAGTTAATAGAACAAAACTAAGTATAGTTGTGCAATAGTGGCTGCAAATACAAAACTGCTGAACAAAATTATGCAAAATGTTTTTTCAAAACAGTACTCCCACTGTTCAGAGAACAAATAAGATACGTATAACAGTAAAATATTTTGTGTATTATATATGTGCTACTGCATAAAAGTGTGTCAAAGGATACAAGATAATTTGTTCCTGATAGGAAGTTTTGTGAAAATATTGGTACTCTGAATGAGAGAGAACATTCTGTATTTTTGATATACTACTGTTTTTCCCTATTTTCGGTAGCTCCATGTTAGAACAAACATTTCTGACAATGAAACTGCTCAACTGACACTTTCCCCAGCCAAGGTCTAGAAAAAACACTTTTGCCTTTTTTAATTGTCCAGATTTATTTAAATATTTGTTAGAATTATGTAATTATTAAAAAACATTGTATAGTATTGTATATACACAACAAAAATATACAATATAATAACAAATGTATTATTCTATTATTAAAGTCTCCCAAATGATCAGCTGGATCCGCCTCTGGTCGGGTGCGCATGGAAGAGATTTTACGGTGCAAATTTAATTAACTTGTAGAATGTAGATCAGTTTTTAATATTTTCTCTGTAATCTAACATACAATCAATATACTACCGCCAAAAAGTGTACTAATGTTGAATTTTTTAAAATGTGTGTTACCCTTGACTAATACCCCCACCCATGTAACGCAGTGTAACCTTGCCTCAAAACCTCCCCTCTCTTTAGCGTTACGTAATTTGTGGACGACCCAATGCGGATCTGTACTCGGGAGATCAGTGCTCTTGCCGCAGGAGCGTGAACACTAGCGCAATAATTCTGCAACTATATGAACATGTAATCAAGGAATTCCGTATTAGTACGTACGAATATCTTGCGAGCAACAATAACCCGATCCCTTTCTAAAGAAAAATAAATAGGTTCTTGAAATATGTAGATTTTCAATCCTTTTGTTACCGTCAGTTGCGATACAGTTTTAATTTTCAAGCTTTATAAGTAGGCGGATGTGTATGGAATTTGTCTTGGCGGATCGTTGCAATCATAACACACCTTCATTTTTTCTTACAAGTTTTGTCCTTATTACACATTTTGTTGCTATTTCACATTTTTACTTATTTTCATAATTATTTTCCAAACATTTGTGATTAATTTTTCAAAACTAGTTCTAATTTCAAAAGCGGGATATCTCAAGTGCGTGTGGGCGACCAGATTCGCCCGGTCTAAGTTAACCTCCGTCTGCCCTGCTCTATAGTTAGTTATCTTTACGTGGCGACAAGTGCGCAACAGCCTTGAGAAATTACCTTGGGAAAGGACCGGTGACTGCGTGTTCTTTTAATCTTAAAAGAAAGTCCCGAGAAGTATTGGTTGTCGTAGACGTATAACACTTGGGAGATAATGCTTGTGTTTTTGTTGGTCATCGAATTCCCACGTTTGTAGGATGGTTATCATTATTGCCAGATGAATGTCCCCCAAAAATTAAATCCAGTAAGCCAATGGTGCTTTTTTTATTGATTAATGGTTTTATTATAAATAGGGAGCGGGTTTTGCACGTTTTTTCCTTTTACTTCAGTGTATAGCTAAATGAAATTTCTTGACATTTGGTTAAAATATATTGCTATGTATGTTGGTGCATATTTGGCACATTTTTCTTGTTGGTGCACATTCGTGTAATTATAGGCGCATATTTCGTTAAAATAGACTTCCTATAAAACGTTTCATCTTTTCACTAAATACATTTATTTGCAAGCTTTATTGATTCAAAGGAGCTTCTCAGTTTGCGTTTTCTCCCCTTCTCCTTCTAGAGATGATAAAATACTTGTGTGCAAAGGTAGGATAGTATTTGATCACATATTTTTTTAAACCAGTCCGAAGAAATAAGACCATGTACTTCACTAAGGTGAAGATTTACTTTAATTATTTCTCTCGGGAAGTAGTGTAGATTATATTATGTTTGCACGAAAATATATATTTTCTTTCCAAGCCCGTTTCTCCTGAATTTTATCAAGAAGGGAAAATATAAAGGAAATCAAATATTGTTGATTTTAATTGCAGATTTAAGATTTTTTAGATCATAAAACCATATTTAAAGATTATTTTTAGGAAATAAAAATCCTCCCTAGTAATTACAAATTGCGAAATTTTTGTTTGTAAAGGTTTTATAAGAATACTTGTGCAGTAGAAGTGTGCTGAATATTGTCTGTGAACTTTTTTAATATTACGTACATCTAATTTTACACATTTGTTGCTTATTTTTAGTTTCTTTTACATGTTTATGTACACATTTTGCCATTTCATGCTGCACATTTTTCCGGACTCAATAAGCCTCTATCAGACTCGTTAAGTCGCATACGGAAGGGGGTCAACGAGGTACCCCGATCTAACTTTTTCCCCTCCTTGTAAGAGGTTACTTTCATCGTTTAGGGCCTCCTTTTCTTAACTAAAAGATCCTTTCGTCTTTAACTTATATCTGATGTTTACAAAAAAAAAAACAACTCGAAACCGCTCTTGTAAAGCCCATAAATACGTTCCAAACGGCTTTAGTATCCTGTCGATGTAGAGCCCAGTTGTGCATTGGGCGAAACGGGATAGTTTAACTAATTGTTCAAAAAACGGACTTGGCCATCCATGTCCCCACGGAAAGGTCCGCAAGTACGGCAAAAAATGCCCTTGCTCAAAAACTAAATAGATTGGGACACTAACTTGCAGAAAAAGGATTGTAAAACATATCGAAACTTGGTGTAGCATTAGCTCTTAAGTACGTGTACTTTTCCCCTTCGATTATTTCGCAATTCATTCTGCAGTCCGCCGTCGATCCTCCCCTTCTTGGTGTCGTCAGGGTACCGGAATGGCGTTGGTATGAGGCTGTTTTTCGTTAAATATAAAGTGTGGGTCTACCTGCTTCGGAATATTTAGTGTGAAGCAAGAAATTATTTCGTAAAAGAAATCTGGCAATTGTGTATATAGTTACTAAAATTAAATTAGATGAAGTTTTTACGTAATTTTGCCGAGAAACTCTTTGTAACTGCACAGCTGTTTCGTGACGATTTCTCATCTAAAACTTAGAGAAGTCTGTGATTGAAGCTGTTCGACGCGAAGATTAAATGTAATTTTCTGACACTTCGAAAAATGATAATTTGTGGATTGTCGGAATTGTGCATATGACAGCTCTGTATCGTGCGCGGCCCTGCTATAAATTCTGCTAAGCAGGTGGCATCGCATCAAATGATCAAAACTAATAGTTCTACAGCAGCGCAAACATTATTTTGTGGCATAGTTGGGGAGGTGGCGGTCAGCCCGGGTGTCATAATTTCTAATGTTAGAATATTTTATAGTTGGAATTACATAATTTTTAATGAACATAGATTTCTGTAGTGAGGTCACAAACCATTCTGCTGCCAGGTCCTTATTGCTCTTCATGATACTTCGTTGCAGTGTAGCTTTAGAGAAATTGTTAGTGTAGTGGGTAAGCATCTGGCATTTGAAACCTAAACTCGGTAGACCAGATGCAAACTGTTACAATAAAAAACAAAAAAACGGAAAACTGAAGCAACACATAACACGTATATATTTATCAGTGTTCGCTACAATTATAAAGACATAAAATGAATTTCCGAAAATCGTAATTTTCAATATTGGGAATCCCAACTTTTTCAATCACGTAATCCAGAAATGACTACTGCTCCCTTCTGCTGTGATTGTGAACTAGGCTTTGGTGTTCACGAATTTGATTGACTTACAGAATCGATTATAAAGTTATTCAATGCACATTGCAAAAACAAACACAACCATAAAGGAAATGTCTTAAAATACATATTCCAGGAAATCTGGGAACACCAGATTCAAAAGGGATGAAAAGATTTTTTAAAAAAATAATCCCTATATTTTTACTATGTGATACTGAAATAGGTCTGAGTAACAATTTCATAAAAGTGACATATTTTCACATTGTAACATAAGACATTTAAACGAGGATTTCAAATATGTATGATAAACTGGAATCGGTTATATAGAGATTTCACTGTAATACGCAACAATACCAGTAATATGAGAATGTTCCATTGTAGCTCTAGTTCACACGTATGCAGAAGACATGACCTCCCTTACTTGTATGATACAGCTTATGTTCAATATTATAAATTATTTCATAATTACTTTCTCCTATGCATAACAAATATTTATGTAATGCTACAGGAGAAAGGGTCTATATTTTGATAGAAAAGTTTTGTGGGTACCTAATACAGAAAAAGAATTCCCCCAAACGCTTGGGAAAATAAAAGAATTTGAGCAGCAACCATGCAATTCAGAAAATTGCTTTCAGTTGCTGGCTGTATATATCTCTACTTTCTGCAATTATCTATATTTCTAAAGTATAACGAAGTTCAGAGCTCCAGCTGTGGGAGCCCAGGTAGAGCAGAAACTTCCAATGTTTCAGATCTGAGCAAAGTTTTATAGAAACAATGGTAATTTTTTCAAAATGAATTTTCATTAAGTTTTATGACCTTTCACCACAGTTGCATAAAATAATGTGCAAGGAGAGGACTACTTGTTCCTAGGTTTTGACCTGTCAAATAGTACATTTCAGATAATGGGTTTTTGTTTTCCATTCAGAAGCGTGGATGATCTTGATCCTGGCAAGAAAAACTGGTTTCTGTGATAAATTTATCATAGACACTAGGAGTGACCAAAGCAAACAGCACAAGTTTCTCTATTGCTATGATATATAAAATTTGCCATTACAGAAGAGTTTTTAGCAATTATTAAGTCTTAAATTACCTCTAAAAATAGCAATTGTCTTGTGTAGATTTGTTGTGTATTGTATACATTGATTCATTCAATGTTGTACTTTCTGGAAATGTAACAATTTTTAATTTTGTTTTGATTTGTTTTCTTTCAGACAGTTGTGAATTTGGTTCAAGGAAATATTTTATGTTATGTGGTTTGGGTGGTATTCTATCATGTGGACTAACTCACACAATGGTTGTACCTTTGGATTTGGTCAAATGTAGAATTCAAGTTGATCCTGCAAAGTACAAATCAGTTTTTAATGGTTTCAGAGTAAGTTAAATTAATATTTTCAGTTAATTATTTTGCCAAACCGAAATAGTTTTGCAATAGCAAGTTGGCCATTCCTTGTTAACTTTATGGCTTTTATGCTTCTTACTGCTCTTTGGTAATTTCAGGTGACGTTAGCTGAAGATGGTGCACGTGGATTGGCAAAAGGATGGGCACCAACATTCTTTGGATATTCTCTTCAGGTATTTGTGCAAATATCATTTGTAAACATTTTAATCTTTGAAATTTTCCTCGTGCTAAAATGATCTTTTTTTTTCTAGGGCCTTTGCAAATTTGGACTATATGAAGTGTTTAAAGTATTTTACTCTGATCTTCTTGGTGAAGAAAATTCCTACCTATGGCGGACATCTTTGTACTTGGCTGCATCAGCTTCTGCAGAGTTCTTTGCTGATATTGCTCTGAGCCCCATGGAAGCTGCAAAGGTAATTTTTTGAGACTTTTATTTCTTTATTTTATTGTATATAACTAAAATTTTCTTTACTTTCTCAAAATTAAGAAGTTTTGGTCAAGTCAAGAGGATTTCTGAAAGATTCTGAAAATTGAAAACATGAGATGTAGTTACTTCGAATTTGTCCAGCTTTTACTTGCAAGTACAGTGCTCCTGTATATAAATTTGTGTGTTCTTTGCGTGTGTGAAATAAGAACTAGCATTGTTTTTAAGTGCAAAATTTCTATTGCTCAATGATTATAAAATTATAAGTCTTCTGCATTTGTTTTCTTCCCCTATCCAGGTCCGCATTCAAACTCAACCTGGATTTGCATCGACTTTAAGAGCTGCACTTCCAATTATTTACAAAGATGAGGGTCTGAATGGTTTCTACAAGGGTTTGGTGCCATTATGGATGAGGCAGATCCCATACACAATGATGAAATTCGCATGCTTTGAGAGAACAATTGAGCTTCTTTACAAGTAAGTTGTCTTAAGCGTTGTTGCTGTTTACACATGTAAATGATTTAGTGTATTAATGGAAGTGTGGTAAAAGTAAAAATTATTAGATAAGGGGCTCTAGAAATGTAGTTGGGTACCTCCTTTTCTGCTTTATGCTGTGTGTCTATGAAATTATTATATGTTAGCATGAAGTTGTATTAAATCATATTACTATTAATTGCTTATTTTGAGTTAGCGTTTAGTAGTGTGTGGACATTGACCATGCCATGCATGAAATGTTGAGTTAATGTGAATAAAAGAATGGCATTTGGGTAATAAACATTCTTTGTCTTAAAACTCAAATATTTTTATCAATTAATGTATTGAGTTTGGAATTTTGTTACATTTAAAATTTCATTGCTTAATGATCTTCCATTCTTCTAGGTATGTTGTACCTAGGCCAAGAAATGAATGCACCAAAGGAGAACAGTTAGTGGTTACATTTGCTGCAGGTTACATTGCTGGTGTTTTCTGTGCAATTGTTTCCCATCCAGCTGACACAGTGGTTTCAAAACTCAACCAAGAGAAAGGATCCACAGCTTTGGATGCTGCTAAGAAATTAGGAATGGCCGGTAAGTTTTTATCTCTGAATAATGAATTTGCAGGAACAGCTTGTGCTAGTTAAGATATGAATCCTCCTTGCATTCAGGATATTAATCTTCTATTTTGTAGTGATAATTTCAATTGAATTGTCTTAGTTTCTACTGCCTTACAGTAGGAGTAAAGTAAATGAATACAAAGTTTCCTAACCAAGCCACAAAATGTATAGAATGATTAGCTTTTATTGTAGCAGTGGCATGTAGCAGTTATGAACATTTAGAAAGACTCGTTGAAACAAGGAGTGTCCTCCCTTTGGATATTAGAGTGACTGTGATACCAAAAATTAAAGGAGGGGGTTGTACTAGTATTTCCAATTGATTTTGAATAGTGTGATATTAATTTTCTTATGTAATGTAATTGTGATGCACAAAACTCTTTGCAGGTTTGTGGAAGGGACTTACACCAAGAATAGTAATGATCGGCACACTGACTGCTGCCCAGTGGTTTATTTATGATGCTGTGAAAGTATGGCTTAGACTCCCAAGGCCACCTCCACCAGAAATGCCTGAATCATTGAAGAAGAAATTGGCTGATAAAGCTGAATAACTTAGGTTTTTTAATAGGAATTCCATGGAGTAAATGTTCTTAGTACTATTCAAATTCAAGTTTTTGTTTCCATGATCTAGAAATTGCAAATTAGTAATGTTATTGCTGTCAAAGTATTAATTTCCCAGTTCTCTAATGAATTGTGGTTGTCATGTATATTAGCTATTCTCAATGTACATTACCAGCAGTTTTAGTATTCATTACCTTGGTCTCATGTGAAGCTGAATAAATTAAGGTACAGAAAAATGTATTTATAAACATCTGAAAAATGGCCATAAATCACTCCAATAGAAGTTTGTTCAGTGTTTTAAATTATTTTGGTTTCATCCCCAATAGATGAAGATGAAACTAAACTGCCTGTTTCATTTCATCTAACGATTACAGGATTCCTGAAACATTCAAATTTATTGAATATTTTGTTAGATTATCTGTGTAATAAGAAAAATTTCACAGGTATTGGAATACCTTGTGAGGATCTAAGGGTACCTTCGTTAGTATTAAGTTACAAAGAAGCAATCTCACTTCATGAACCTGCTTTATCTGCTGCCTTTTTAATTCTTAAGATACTACTTCCTTCTTAAGTGTGTTTCCTTAGAGTGAGTGCTGTTGAGAAATAATTTACTCAAAGCTGTTAATCCTAAGATGCATAATTGAGTTTTTTCACTCTCAATTTTCTTCTGAATTGGTCGGGGAATTACATTTCGTAATTTCTTGTTTTGGTTTCTTATATTCTGTTTACACATTTTTTGGTACATAAATGATGACCTATCAAATTTGCATGTTTAGAAAGGGAAAAATAGTTAATCAAATTTGTATTCTTTGAGTGTCACTTTTCACAAGTTGTCAAATTCATTTGTCAATTTATCTACTTGAGACTTGTTGACGTCTTGTTGCAGAGTTGTACCCTTTTACACTCCTTTGGGTGTTGGAACATCTGAGACAAAAATTAGTAAGAACAACATATGACTGGCCTTCTCTGAAATTAGTTACACATTTTTTTCAGAACTAGCTACTTTCTAAGTAATTTGAGTGCTACCTTGGAAATTGTAACATTCTATTTGTAAAGTATAGAAAGTTCACTCTGCTTTTCTTGAAGCTGCATTCGTGCATTGGAAAGAACTTGTTAGCTACGATCTGTGAATTGTGATTACTTCTTTGATAAGTTAGTTCTGGTTAGTATTGAATCACATGGTATTGTCATTTTGGCAAGTCTCTCTGTTAATCTCATCGATGAAAAGATGTCTGGTGAGAACAGGGTGGTCAGCGAACCTGGAATCTTTGAAAACCGGGGAAAAAACAGGAATTTGAAAGAACCAGGAAAAAACAGGAATTTGTTTTAAAAACTGTAGATTTTTCGTTATTTTCAGATTTATCCCCAACTTTAGCACAAATTTACTCACAGCATCTTATTCAGTCATATGCATGATTCAACTCTGTATATGATGGCGATCAGTAAAATCGAAATAGGTATGAAAAACGCCACATTTCCCTTGAAGATTGCGAAGTCCTTGACTTGCATGTCACATTTCAATCTGTCGCATGTGTAGGTGCAACCTGGTTATAGTAGGCATCACCAGACCACTGATGTGGTTGTCTGTGTAGCACGGTACAGGCGAGATATTCGCGGAAGAAACGTTGGGAACTCGATAACTGAGTTTCAATTAGTCGCGCCTCTTATTTGATGACATTGGCAGTACCAATTTCCTGTTTTTCCGATTGAAACCACCACATTACCACCTCTGTGATACTCTGGAAATTTGTCCTTATTTGGTAGAAGAGTGCAGTCTAGGCTTCCTTTGCTTAAAGCCTACCCCGTGACTGAGTGTTAGTGTCAGTTGACAGGCAGCACAAACAAAATGAACAAGTGGAGATATGACTGGGTTGCATGCCGGGAAATAAGAGTACACCCTATTGTTAGACCTCGATTTGGGAGAGTGACACTAGCATTGAAAGACCTTGGCACACTGACAAGTTCCAGTGTAACTGCTGCTTTCACCCACCTTTGTCAAATGTCTTGACAATCTTCATTTTCATTATTAGTATTAAAAGTATTATAAATTAAAGTATTTGGTGCCTCATTACGTTTCACTGGTACTTTTGAGGTAGAAATTAAGCTCAATTAAGCTTATTAAGCTTAATTAAGCAAGAATTAAGCTTTGACGATTTGTCGAGAAACATACATCGATTTTAACTTCCTCATACCGCAGTTGTCTACTATGTCACAGTGCGGTTCTGTATTGGCTGCTGAATAAATACAGAGGACGTACAATCTACTATATTTCAAAAAGGTTGACATTGTTTGCACATTGAAGGAGAAATATATTTATTTTTTACTAATACTGTATTGCTTGTTTATTGCCTTCGAATTGGAGCTTCATATTTACTGCATAACTCTTGGAGACTGCTGAATTGAGAGGATTGTAGTTGCAAGCGAAATGACAACAGTGGAATGTTGCTACATGTTCTCTTTTGGAGAGAATAATAATCGGGAATTACGGGAGGGAAATATGAAATGACAGGCCAAGTTAAGTTAACAAATAATTAGTAAATGAGTAAATATGAATAATTCAAATTAGGTACTTATAAAATCATGTACCATGGATGTTAACTGGTTCTAATGATCTTTGGTGACAAAGCTCTCAGGCCAAAGACACTCAATGTGTAAAAAACCTTTTTATGTGTAGTCTATTAATTCTATAACAGATAGGACAGTTAGTTTTCCCTTCTGGAAAGTTCGCTAAAAACATTCCTGCTCTACTGCTGCAGCTTCAGCACTACATGGAAATACCACATACTGTAATAATATTTAGGTGATTGCAAAAGAAAGGTCTTCTTATTTACAGAACCTGCCTCCTGTGGATTAAAAAAATTCCATTGCAATTGCTGTCTAGGAGGTGAAAATGTCCTTTAACTCAAAACCCTAAAACTTATCAACAAGTGATTCATGATACATGGGCTTTAGTCTTATTGCTGATTGAGGGGTATTACAGACATGGTTCTGTTTCTTCTAAAATTTTCAGGAACACTGCCTTGAACATTCTGCAACTGGTTATGAAATGAGCATCGTCCAAAAGTTATGAATATGATGTTTCTCAAAAATTGCGTGTTCTGGATTCATGGTTTCTTAAAACTCTATATTCAATAGTTAAGTATTAAAATTATCACCCATGTTATCACAGATGCGCACTTTAACAGCAAGAGAGTTAAATAAAGTCAACGAAATATGTGTTTGGTGCATCCTAATATTGCAACAGGTGTTTGAGTTGTCTAGGTCGTCAATGGCAAGGTGTAATGGTTAGTCAAAATTTGATGAATATTTTGATGATCGTTACTAAGTCATACTTACAATTAACAGAGAGAAACTCCTTAAACCGGGCATGTCAAGATCGCGAGCAAGGTGACAAGCTTACCAGAGCTTGTGGGCATTGTTTCCCAAGAAATTAGCGTGAGATTTAAAAGAGGATACAGAAAAGGAGTAGCGGTACCTCACTGAATATCTGGTACATATGTCTTGACATGTCTGTTGACAGTCAATGCCCCAAATTTAGCTACATTAATTCAGATTTTCTCTTCAAAGTGAAGAAATATCCATTAAAATGAAATAATACATTAGATTTCAAATTCTCAATTGAGAGTAAAAAGAAAAAAAAAAATCTATAGTAATTTTTTTTTTTTTTTAATGCTGTTTGCTTAAGTGTGATATAAAAGCATGAACTTTCTACGTTCAAGTTAGAAGGTTTAAATGACAAATAGTCTTTGGTCTGTTAAAAGGGCTGTTCGTCTGTAAGTGATCATTATTAACTTATAGACTTGTTAAGTTACTTCACATTATTGCTAAATACAATAAACAATTGAATGATTTTATAACACATCACAAAACGAAAATAAGGAAAGAATTTGCCATTTAAAAATATTTTTGTCACGAGCAAAGATGTTTAGCAAGAGAGAATTTAGTAAAAAAATAAACATCAAATAGTTATAAATAGTGAAGAATATAGACATAATAGTTCTTGGTTATTTGATAGGACAACTCTGGCCAACATATTTTTGTAAAGAGCTACTAGTCTGTGATTCGGCTTGTGCATGTACACCTCTTTCTAGATTTTAAGAGGAAATTAGTGTGGAGTCAGGGGAAGTTGCCTGTAACCCTACGGTTACAGGCTCCCTGGGCGGTCAAGTAGCACATGCAGGCACGATTTGACGTGCCTGAATTAAACATCATAGTCTTCATTCATATTTACAGCTACAGCCTACATCTATGCATTCATGAAATAATTAAGTAAAGTCCTAATTTAGTATTATGCCTTATTTAGTAGTATTAGATGGAAATTTGAAATCATGTAAACTTTTTAATATTTTAAGAATCGAGCATTATTAAAACATAAAATCAAATAACAGTTTCTCTGGAAAGAAAATCTAAAAGTATAAAAAAGGAATCCTTGTTTTGATAAAAAAGACCGGGTTAATTTAAATTTTGATAAAAAAGACCATAAGTTAATTTAAATTGATGCGAAAACGGTTATAAACTTTAATATTATTGGACATCCTTTTAAATTTGTTTTATTACAGTCGATTATGTGATCTTCAAAATTACATAATTTAAGATATTTGGGATGATTCAAGCGAATATGAAGAATTATTAATTCCGAAAATTTCAAAGTAGTATTATGGAAATCTTCCAATTTTATGAAGTGTATTTTCCCCCTATTCGTGTGTAATTAATCGAAAGAAAATCAGCAGTTTTTAAAATAATCTTGAAAATGGAATATGGACATCAGGTAATCTAGTTATTCTCTAAATTCACGAGGTCTGTTAAGTACTGTTGACAGCAACCCATCTTGAAAAAATATTCATTCTTGCTGAGACAACATAGTTCGGTTAAGAAATTCCCACAAAAAATGTTTTGTAATGTGCGAAACAACCTGGAAAATTGATATACTCAAGACCTGGAACACCAGGGGAAAAATCTTGAATTACCAAAACCCAGATCGCTGGCCACCCTGTGAGAAACAAAATTGGTGCAAGGGGATAGTTATTGGTAGGATTTAGACAATTGGATTCATAAAACTACTTTCCTGGTACTAGATGAAGTGATGTGCTAAAGGTCTTCATATCTTGCATTGTAGAAAATAAGTGACTATGGAAAAAAACAAATGTATTTATTTTTACGCCATTTTATAGTTTTCAAATAAATGTATCAGTTAATTTCAATGAAAAGTAGCAAGGTGCTTCTAGAAATTACAATTAAGTATGATGTTGAAAAGGTTAAGTTATGAGTTTAAGTTAAACAATTTAGTAACTAAAGTGTGAACAGAACCTGTCAAACTACATGCCCATTCAAGATTATATGAAAAATATTTTATTCAGAGAGAATGTACATAATTGCAAAAATTGAGTTAATAAAGGTTTTAAATATTTCCGACATATTAGATGTGAGCTTTACATCAATAAACCTTTTTTTTTTAAATAGGGCAAATTTTTAGCTGTTTATTTCACCTGTGTTGATCTGAAGAATTCAGGTATCCTAGGATTATGAAAGAATATGAAGTTGGAGCATCAGAAATGCTTGGGGAGGGGGGAGTATTTCTGAAATTTGTATATTTTGAAGTTCTCATATTTTAAGATTTGATTTTTCAATAATTTGGTTATTTACAATTAAGATTAGTCAAATATGAAAATTATTTCAACAATGTTATTAATTATTAATATAACTGACAAATCCTGTCTGTTATATTCCAGTCCAACAAGTCCTCCAGAAACCAGGATAAAGTTGGTTTATGAATCAATACTTCAGTAAGATTCGATTACAATGTTTTCTTAAAATTATTAATCTTCCTTTTATTAGGGATAGTTAAAATTATTCATACAGATTACTAATTATTTATTGATCATATTAGTACAGACTTCTATATAACAAAACAACTTGGTTAAAAATTTAATGCAATTTTATTTAAACTGCTGTCAACTGTTTTGGTTGCTGGATACAGTTCAGTGGAGACCGTATTTTTATGTAATTACATATTATGTCTCTTTCTACTTGCCGTTCACAAAATTGTTGCCTTGGCGAATCGCCGCCCTAACACAATATCCTTTTTTTTTTAATATTATTACAATTTTTATAAAATATTTAAAAAAAATTGTCCCTACATTATTAGTGCTGTCTACTCGAAGTGTGCTACATGAAGGCGGTTCTCACAGACTACCGCGCCTGCTTCAGTTATCTCGAGGGGGCGGGAAGTGCGCGTTAGCGACAGATCATTTTCACCTTTGGGTGTGAAAACCATTACTGACGCCGCGTTTCGTGTCCTTTAACCTTAATTTCCGAGAAAATTTGGCGATCGCCGACGTGTAACATGAGAATGCCACACGTTGCTGTGATTGTTTGCTGGTCGGGGATATTGCCAGTTTGTAGGACGGCTTCTATCTCGTACCACGGCGAGACATTTAACAAACGTAGGTGTAGTGTTTAGATTTTATGTTTTCAAGAATGATAATATTTAATTAAAATTTTAAAAGGCTCTGCGAACGAGGCATATGCTATATCTGAAAATATATTAAAGAAGCCGTCTAACATAATTGGAGTCATGTTAAACTGTGAAACCATGCATAGTATACTGCGGTTTGTACTTAGCTGGACCTCAAGGTCACAGAAGACCCGTCACCACGGTAGCATTTAGGCACGGGTTTTCGCGTCTTTTTCAGTAGTGTCGCGTGCTCGCGACCGTATCAAGCAGTGCCGCAGATACGGCACTCGACTGAGAAAGCCGCAGAAAACCGTGCCTAAATGCTACCGTGGTTACGGGCCTTCAGTGACATTGAGGTCCAGTTCTGTGAAAACAGCAGTATAGAAAAAAATTAAATTTTTAATCTTCATTGGATTGAGATGTCTTAGTGGTAAAATTAGAAGTAAATAATTATAAGAAAATTATATAAAAATTAGAAGTAAATTAGTTTATTACGTGATTTGGGCGTGGATTTCTGCTAGAGTGCAATGTTGTAGGAAACTTCGTTTAGGGTATTGTCAATGTGGGTTACAAATTTGTCAGAATACTTCGAGGAAGGCTTCGTTAAGAGGAGTGGCGTGGAGAATGATATAGCAGTTATAGCTGAAGAAAGGGAGTTATAATTTTTCACAGCCTAAAGTCTAGTTATTGGTGATAAATTGAAGACGATTTAGTGATGATAATTGTGAGTTATTATTTTATTCAATCCGCCGACTCGAGTTAAGATTTTTATTTCCAAGCCAAGTTACAACCCAAACGCTTTTAAATGTTGCAGAACTGTCTTTTCCCATTCACCCAAAGGAATTGACATGAACATCACCGTTGAGATGTTACCTGTGAGCATTTTGTAGTAGAAGTCATCGATCACAATACATCTATTATTTATTGCCAGAGTAATAACGAGAAGAAACTGGTATGTAAAGGTACAGAGGCTCACGAACATATTGAAACGGACAGTAAACTGAGTATATTTGCATCATTGCATCTAGACTAAAGGAAAGAGGTGAATTAAATTATTACTATTTTATAAATGGGGTTCCTACAATTTGGCCGGCGGCGCTAGCCGAATTCGTTTACTACGCTCCGTGAAGTCACGAAGGTTAAGCGAATTTGAGACTCGCGGGTTCTTGGTTGGGTGACCGGCCAGGAACCCCGGGATCTAACGTCGAGCCCCTGGCCGAAGGGATAAAAGGCACTGACTGACTGCGACGTGACGAGACTTGACTTAGTAATTAACGGAGGATTACTCCAAAAAATGCGCTCAACGCCCCTTAAGGGGCTTGGAGACGCGTTGCGTCAAGATGTGGACGCAACAAAATAACATGCTGTGAATTAAACCATAATAATGTTAAATGAAGACGAAATTAATTTTTTACTAATTATCATTCGAATTTTGGTTCAACAAAAATATTGGGACGGACAGTTGCCCGTCAATCATGACGTATTTTCAGAGGGCAAGGAGTTGACCTGCGTCAACCGTCAAAAGTCTGGGGAACCGTTAAAAGTCTCGCTTCACTTAGTGTGTTTCTAGCGAGTGAAACAGTTGCAACGAAACGAGCAATGGGGCGTCGAGGAAAGAACACGACCTTCAACCAACGTCAGCTGGTGGTTTATCACTACGCTAAAGGGAAAAGTTGCCAGCGTATTGCATCTTTGCTACAAATGAAGACTACAGTATGGAATATAATTAAAAGATACAGAGATGAGGATATAATTACTTTACGGCGACAATCTGGACGTCCCTAAATCCTGTCAGAACGAAATGAAAACTCTATTTTTTTTTAATTTGTTGCGTCTACAACCTTCTACAACCGTCTACACCTTGACGCAACGCGTCTCCAAGCCCCTTCAGGGGCGTTGAGCGCTTTGCACTGGGGAGTAATCCTCTATTAATGTGCTTTATTTTCTGAGTAATCCTCCGTTAATTACTATATTTGTCAAGTCTCGTCACGTCGCAGTCAGTCAGTGCCTTTTATCCATTCGCTCGACGCCGTTAGATCCCGGTGTTCCTGGCCGGTCACCCAACCACGAACCCGCGAGTCTCGAATTCGCTTAACCTTCGTGACTTCACGACTAAACGAATTCGTCTAGCGCCGCCGGCTATTGTCAGAGAGCTGAAGAAAAAACCCCGAATAAGTGCTCCAAAAATTGCTGTACGGGTTGAAGAATGCCCGAAGAAAAAAGTACCACCCTGAAAAACAATTAGACGAGTGCTAAGGAGAGCTGATTTTCATGGACGTGTGGCAAGGAGAAAGCCTTTTATTAGCAAAACAAACAGAAACAAAAGACTTGTATTCGCTAAAGAGCATTTTGACAAGAACGAAATGTGGTGGAATAGAGTAATCTTCTGTGACGAGAGTAAATTTAACATTTATGGCTCTGATGGTAGAGAAATGGTGTGGCGTCAACCGAATACAGAGCTGCAGGAAAATAATTTGCAGACAACTGTGAAACACGGTGGTGGTAGTGTTTTGGCCTGGGGCTGTATGTCTGCAAATGGGGTCGGAACAAGTCTTTTGTGAACAAGTACATTTTCCGGCCGAATGGGGTAAATGAGTTCAACTTCTGAAAGTTTATAAAATTTTGAAACTGGATTTTGCCTCCAGAATTAAAATATTGGACATAGTTTCGGATATATATAATTAAAACCAATTCTCTATTCTCATTAAAAATGTAAAAGTTCAACGATGTCCGAATTTTTCAAATTTCGACATGAGCCCGATTCTTCTTAAATCTTGAGTCCTAATTCGAAAGCAATTATTAATGGCTATTACAATGGTGAAGAACATTTTTCCATCAGAGCTTTCGTTTTTCAGAAATTCTCGAAAACTTTCGTACAGCACGCCATTTTACACCAAAAATGCAATCTAAATAGTCGCTGTTATTTCCTGGTTAACTGAGTGTAAAAAATAAAGTCCAGAATAGGAAGAAGAGAGCAAAGTACTCGTAATCAACTGTGCAAACTTCGGCGTTCCGGAGCGAATAGTTTAGGAGATACAGCCAGTAAAAAATGACCGTATTTTGGAAATTATGAAAAAAACACTAGTATGAGAAAAGAGTCTCTAGAGAGCACATTTTTCGTTCGAATGGGGTAAATAAGGGCATTTTCTGGAAGTTTATAAAATGTTGAAACTGGATTTTGCCTCCAGAATTGAAATATTGCCCATAGTTTCGAAAATATTTGCATTGAAACCAGTTCTCTTTTCTTATTAAAAGTGTAAAAGTTTAACGACACCCCACCTCCCGAATTTTCCTAATTTCGACATGAGCCCGATTCTTCTTAAATCATGAGAAGTAACCTAAAATTTAATGGCGATTACAACGGTGAAGAGAATTTTTCCATCAGAGCTTTCGTTTTCTAGAAATTCGCGAAAACTTTCGTAAAACATGACATTTTCAACAAAAAATGCAATCTACATAGTCACCGTTCTTTCCAGGTCTCCAGTGGATAAAACTTCAGTCCAAAATGGAACAGTCATATGCCTTACGCAGATCTATAAACACAAGGTGCGTCTCCAAGTTATGGGCGAGACGTTTGTCGGTTACCTGTCTAATACTAATAAATATGTTATAAATACATGAGCGCCCCGCTCGGAAGTCGCTCCGTTCCTTGACATCAATGAGGTCTCTTCTCAGTCGGGTTTTTAATATTTTTCCATACACTCAGCCAATACTGCTAAGGACAATTATACCTCTGTAGTTCGCACTCTGTTTCCTATCATCTTTCTTGTAGATGTTAGAAATATATCCTTGTCTGAAGTTCTTTGGTAATTCTTCTCCCATTAAATATCTACTATACAGTCGGATAAGAAGATCCAATAATAAACTGGAGCCATGCTTCAACAATTCAATGTTTACCAATTCCGGACCGGATGCTTTTCCATTTTTACATCTCTGTATTGCTTTTTCAGTCTCTCTCGCCGCCCCAGCCGGGACAAGCTCTGAGCTCCCGATCGGTCTCCCGGAATATGTGGTAATGTAGTGCATGTTAGTGTAAGTGTGTGTAAGGGGAGAGGATAGGACAAGGATGAGGAAGGACAGATCGCGCGCGGTCCGTGGCCCGTTTGGTAGGGCACTGCTCCGGCATTCGCCTGGTGTTGATCGGAGAAACCACGGAAAACTACCGATCAGAGCAGCCGGCCGCTAAAATTCTCCTCCAGACAGCGACTGAATTCGACCTAGCTGAAAAGCTAGTGTCGAAAATCCTGCCGCCGTCAGGACTCGAAATTAGGACCCCCCGGTCAGAGGCGCTGCAGTGACATCAGTCGATGCACTGAGCTACCGCTCCCGGTTCATCGCAAAGTGTTTGAGTAGTTGTTTGGTTCACTTCTAACAGTTTCTTACTTAATCTGAGCTTGTATAGGAAGGATATATATGGATCTTCAAGCAAACACATTTTTTATTCTTTTTTTTCTATGGTACTGGATGCGATATGAATTTCCGATTGCTGTGTCTTGTTTACATAGAGAACATACAATTTTTATTTCAATAAATGATGGTCTGATTTACACTCGGCTCCTCTATAGAGGCTCCTCTAATCTTCCACAATACTTTTGTTGTTACGTTTGCCGACAACGTAATCTATTATGGTTTTACTAGTTCCTCTAGACCAAGAGAATTTGTGACTGTATGTTTAAAAATCCCATTCCATACTTTTAAACTGTACTGGGTGCATACTTCTATTAGTCGTTCACCATTTCCATTTATCACTTCTCCGTATCTTCCTACAGCTTCGTCATGCGCATGCCTTCCTACTCTACTCTCCCATTAAAAATACGTCCTTCCGGTCTGGTACCCCATCCAAGACCGTCCTCAGTTGATTAAAAAACCTTTCTCCAATTCAGTAGCATTGTCATTTGGAGCATATAACTACCATCTCAATACCTTTAATTTTAAAATCAATTTTTAAAATATTCTCACTCACACATGACCACCTCTTAATGTTACGCTTATATTTCTTCACCACAAAAAAGGAAATTCCTTTCTTAGCTCTAAATTCTTTGTTGACACCACTATATATATATATATATATATATATATATATATATATATATATATATATATATATATATATATATGGGTCTTTTATTTCTTCTACTCCCAGTCCTTCTTTATTTGTTTCTGACAACACAGCAATTTCTATTCCCATCTTTTTAATTTCTTCGAACACTTCTATTCTTTTCATATTGAGACCCTGTACATTTAATGTGCCTATACTCATACAACGTTTTCGTTTCCCTAGTCGTTTCCTGGACAATCCTGCTTCATTACTGGGATATTTAGCGTCTGTATTTTTTTGCAAATGTAGGGGGCTGGCCCTACGCCCTAACCTCCAACCTGGAGAACCAGAGGTTACTTTCCCCTAGACAAGCCGGCTTCCCCCTCTCGCCTCAGAGCCTTGTCTGCCCTTACTTGTTCGGAAAATCAAGAAAGTGAAGCGCGAGGAAGAAGATAAAGAATTTAATATGAGAAAAGGGGAAGAAAAGAAAATGAAAGACACCCTCGCAACCTAACAGCGTCGGGGTCGAAATACCAGAAGGGACGAAGAGAGGTCTGATAGTAAAGACACCAGTAATGTGGTACACGTAAGAGGAAATAATGCCACATTAGACAGGGATACCATCCTAACGACAGTGCCGCAGGTGGGGAGGGGTAGGAAGCGGAGCCTGGAAATAAGGATAAGCGAGGTATCTGATTAACGGGACGTTGTGAGACAACCCTTTGTCTGACTCCTCCGCCGAGACCTGTACAGCATGGATGACCCTACCGGTAGCAGTACTGTCAAGTTTACTAACCAGCCAGCACCGCTACCCCCGTAATGCTCTCGACTTCACTGGAGTACGCTAACCTCCTTGCCCACAGACAGTGCTACTGTAAGGCGGAGTCTCCTGTCTCCTGGAGGAGGACAAGACTCTAGAACATAACAGGCCAGATATTGTGATAACTCTCAAGGTGTCAAAAACTACTTTTCTTATTGATGTTGCAGTTTCTTCCTACAGGAACATGCAAAAAGCATTCTCGGAAAAAATAAGGATCAGGATACAGCGATCTGGCCTACAAATCAAAGATCAATGGAAACAGGACCAAATATTCATTCTCCCAATAATTATCTCCAGTAATGGACTTATAGAAAATCACGTTAAAGAAAACCTTAAAAAACTTCATAATCCTCCAAGGCTTTTAATATTAATGCAGAAGTCTATCTTAAATACTTGCCGCATGGTCCGGGACGTTTTAAATTCAGATCCTTAAATAAATAGCAAATAACACACTTGGAGAAAAGCCCGTTGTTATTTGAGAACCAGGTCTTCCTGTGAACCAACAATGTGTAAACATTACTGATTCATTATTATTATTGTTGTTATTATTATTATTATTATTATATTAATAATAATATAATTATAAGAAGAAATGAACGTTATTTTACTATATTAAAATGCTTTTGATGTAAATAAATCGCGTTAGTTGGCGAACATATAGACCTACTGTTACTTTTACCGGAACTTTCAAACGTGAGTTACCTCCATTAGTAATGATTTATAATTAATTTTATTCACAACTTCGTGACTTGCTATATCACTTACATACAATAGTATACGCTCGTGAACATCACATTTAAGATAATTTGAATCCAAACATTCAGGAAATAAAACCTATAATTTTGTGTCTCGTTTCCATCACCAGAAATTTCACCCTTCATTGTGACTAAATTTCAAGTCACTGATATCCAAATTATTTCTTACCTGTATCTTCTTTTCAGATTCGATAATTTGTCTTTAACTATCATTATAGTTACAATCTGACTTTCGTCGGTAAGCACTTAACAGTATTTCAATATTGTCAGACTGTATTTATATCACCTCCTAGGAGGTGATAAATTTTGCGCCTTGGTTTGTCTACAGATAGAGGTTATGTCTGTCAAGACATAATGACTCATGAGGATAGTATGTCTCTCAAGACATACTATCTCCAAATGAATGAGGAACACCATTCTTCAATTATTAATAAATTAAGACATAGTAGCGCTTCAAATTCAACATCTTCCTTAAAAATAAGCGAACAAAACACGTTTCCTTCGAATTTAAACTTTAAAGATTGTGTATTCAATAACTGTGTTTTTAAGTAATTTCGCTCTTAGTTTGTCTTATGTTTATTTTGTTGTTTATAATTGCTCTTATGTATATATTTCTGTTCGATGTAAAACTATTTGAATAAAACAATGTTAATTATTAATAGTACATTATGTTTATGACATTTCATTCGTGAAATTTTCCTCGCTTCGCGAGTCGGGGATTTAGCGACAATTTCCAAACCACTCGTGGAATTACCTTTGATAATTATCACAAAATTATCATTATCAATAAAGCATAATGATCGAATGAATTAAAGTTATTGAGGTATCATACATTGCAGCAAATGTGTCAGAACTGAAATAAGATCCCTCACATGCAAATACACATGTCGCTGCACACAATGATGCCGTTTGTAACAGATGCATCGCTGTTCACATTACATTGCAACACACAAGAATTTCAATCTCTTCCAAAACTTTTAAACTACGCCAATTATTATGCAATTTCATTCGAAAATTACTTTTAAAATCTTCATTTTTTATTTTGTCTATTTTAAAAAATTCATCTACTTTGGATTGCGATGTTCAACCATTTTCCTACGAAATTTTGGTTATGTTCTTAACACTGAGTTTGAATTCGAGAAGTATGGGAGTAAATTAGGAAATGTAATTGGAACGTCTCCTTCAATCAACTGCAGGTGGCTTAAACGAGCGTCAATTACACTAATACTAGTAACTTTCTTGTGTGATTTCATTGTCATCTTTACTGAAGTGTTTGTAGCATAAAAGAGATGTTGATCAAGGAGTCCAATTGGAAAGTGAAATACCCCTAATCCACAAGTGCAAGTTTTCGTCTCATGGGAAAAAGTCTGTTGTTACAGTGCCTTTCTACTGTGCTGTCGTAGTTCGACTAGCAACCAGGTGCACAACGACACGCCATCTAAAATTTCAAAGAAAACAGCATTAATTTATATGTAATTCACTTAATTCTTTCAGCTTCATATTGTGAATAAGTGATTCAAAATAACCAAATATTAAATTAAAAAAAAATTGTAAATAAACTGAAAGATGATCATAAGCTTAAGCAATTCCCGAAAATTCAGAGATTTCAATACAAATCGAACTTCCGCCATTTTTATAAGTATAGTTCACACTATCCGATACAAAAATCTAAAAATTTGGAGCCATTTTTGAGCAAATCTTGTTTTTAAAATTGCGTGTATTCATACAAAACTACTAATATTTTGAAAACAATTTCACGATCACACTTAAAGATCTAATTTTAAAACCGATTTCATTCTGAAGAAAAATCGCTATCTTTAAGGTACTCTAGATGTAAGACATCGGAAATATTTTGAACATTTGTACCTTTTGAAAATTCAGATAATTCAACGAAAATCGGGCTTGTGCCATATTTATAAATCGACCTTTCTCTATAAAAAGTATAGTCTAAAAATTTGAATCTATTTCTAATTGTAAGAAAAAAAAAAAAGAAATTGTCCTTGTATAAAGTACACTCCGAAAGTAAAATATTCCTTTCAAATTCAAGGGGTCGTAACATCAGCATGATCGATCCGGAAATACCAATTTTGGTGAAAATCCTTTTAAAGATTCAACCGCTAGCGTTCACAGACAGACAGACCGACAAACGGACGAACAGACGTTTTGTCCTATAGCAATTTTTCCTTATCAAATACTCACAAAACATGAATTCTGACTACACATAATGTTAGAGGAAGTACTTTATTACATATAGGAA
This sequence comes from Teleogryllus oceanicus, assembly GCA_964035755.1. Taxonomy (NCBI): domain Eukaryota; kingdom Metazoa; phylum Arthropoda; class Insecta; order Orthoptera; family Gryllidae; genus Teleogryllus; species Teleogryllus oceanicus. Next base: position 203,790,078 of record CAXIVR010000001.1, on the reverse strand, counting down.
CAAGAATTGTTCACTTTTTCGAAATCAGGGATCTTCAATACAAATTTTTATTCCGAAAAATTCTCCTTTTTTTACTGCATGCACAAGTGATGCGAGAAAGTAAAAAAAAGTCGCAAAGTTTTCGTTCATCTCATAAATGAAATATCGTTGGAACTTCTCAAGAGGACAGACACTGCCGAAAAATGATCTTCTAAGATGAAAATATTCTTTGATGAATTGTGATTGAAATGTGAGTTCAAGCATGCATTGATCAGAACCATGTATTTCAAATGAACCGAAAGAAAATTAGGTTAAGGGTATGGAAGAAACACAGGTAATTTAGAAGAAATGTTTACCCTACACATACTTTAGAGTACGTGTGGGGAACCGCCGCGTGCGGGAGAGGCTCGTTTGTTAGCGGATGTGGGCGCTGAGACTTCCGCCGCAAGGCGACTCAGCGTTAGTCTGCGGCCACCTGAAGAGGAGGCACAGCCGCATTGGGGATCGCAGGCCTTGGTCGGATGCGGGCGTGGGTACTAGCGCTGGTGCTGGTGCTGGCGCTGGTGCTGGCTCGGCCGCTGGTGCAGGCCTTGGGGTCAGAGGATGAGGTTGCTCCCAGTTGCACTTGTCTGAGGCGGCGCGTGCCCTTCCGCGGATGTGTGCCGGCGGCGGACGCTCACCCGCAGCAACCATCTCAAGACTCACTGGTTTGTACACGGATATACAAGAGCAATTTTTTTGCATTTCGCAATTTCCAGAGCAGAGCTAATTGAGGAGACTTTCGTAAAGTTTTCAGTGATGGCTTGGAAATGAGAATGTGACTTAGAAATAATTATTAAATCAATTCAGTTCTTCGTTAGTGAGTGAGGTTTGTTGGAACCCAAAAAACACATTTTTACAATTGTCGGGACGATTGCATTAATTGGTAGCTTACTGTTCCAAAACTATTTCCGTTGGACAGTTGGGAATTATATAATTCCTCCAAACCGTTCATTCAATTCATCAAATATATTATTTTTCAATAATATACTTTAATTTGATTTTAATTTAATACTTCATGATATAAATTTAATACCTCATGAATTTAGAAATGAAATATTTCACATACAAATATAACAAAATTAAGAATCATTGTTGAACTCGCTTTGATGTCGAATACTCGCTTTGATGTCGAATACTGAGGTTTGTGTTGTGTATTTGATTGATAATAATTGTCGAAGTTCTCAATCATTAAGGAATATAATATGTGTCTGATAATATAAACACTATATATAGCCCATTTAGTCCAGCTTAGTTCAGGTGATTAGGCCCAGTTTGGAGCATAATCCAGAAACAAATGTGGAAGTTTTTCTCTATCATTTTGTATGCTCTTAGAGGGCTGTCATTACGATTTTATTAGATTTTGTTCAGATTTTATTTTAGACTGTCATATACATATTGAAAACCTAATTTTAGGTTTTCAATAGATTTATCCCAGAATGAGTTCTGAAAATTTTCATATTAACTTAAAGGACACAATGAATACAAAATTTTGGGACAAAGAATACAAATTTCCATCTTAGAAATGTTTTCCTTTCTTATTCAAATTCAAAATTCAAATATCTAACATCTAACATTCTTCCGTTACCAATTTGTCCCCTCCCACATTCTTCTGTTCAGTGACTCTATGGAAGGTGTTGTTAAGGATTTTCTTCCTTTTAAGATGCAGTAATTTTACATAAATTAAAAATAGATTTAAAAAATGAATGACAATTTATTAAGGTGAGCTCATTTGTACCTGGAACATATATATTACAATATATTTCAATTTGTTTTACTTTAATCTTAAAAGTTAGAACATTTTAATTTAGTTTATAATAATTTCTGTTTATATTAAAATTAGACTCCTGAGAAAGAGGAAAAGTGCTGCTCAAAACATTCAGAGACGAAAAATATTTTAAAAAATTAACAGAACATATCAATTCAATATCAATCAAAATTGTTTTTTTACAATTTTTTTGGTTTTCAATATGTATATGACTGTCAAAAATTAAATCTGGACCAAAAAAAATAAATATATTTATTACACCAGTTAAACACTCTTACAGTGTTGAGGGATTGTAAAAATTCAAGTTAAACAATTTCACTATTAAAATTAGTGTGTTATATCAAAGAGAATTTCAAAATGCATATGGAATTTTGGGGAGAGAGATGTGGTGCCACTTGTCCAAAACCTAGTTACAAGTGTTGTTGTAAATGTTACCAATAAACTGTTACAAACAAGTTACAAAAAATGAAACAATATTAGAATTAATTTTCCAGAAAAAAGTGTAAGATATTACCATTCATGTACAACTTATGCTTCATGAAAAAAAACTACAATATTCGGTGTGCTGGAGTTTGCTTGGGTTCCTCATACGTATAATTCCTTGGAAACACATTCTTTTAAAAATTATTGTTTCACTCTAACTTGCTAGGGCCTTTCTTCCCCAGAAACAAGTAAAACAATGTGCTTTTACTACACGCTTCAAGGAGGTCTGGATGCCTTAAAAATTTAATGGTTTATCAGCTGCAATCTCTGCAAAAAGGGTTTCGTATAAAAGTACCAAGATCTACATAAAAAAATAATTCACGGTACTTCACATAAAACAGTACAAAACAAATTGATCATCGTATAGGTTAATAAAATTCTTAAATTACAAACTAATTAAAAATTCTAAATGATTATTTGAACCCTACCACAATATATTTTATTGAAAATTTCATCCTTTGTCAAATTGTCAATATCAGTAACTGGATGGGTCTTTTTGGGTGTGGTCAGAGCTTACATTTTTATGTTTGTTAATAATTGCATCAACAGACTTTACACCCACCTGTAAACATGCAGAAAGTTGAGAAAAAAATTGGATTTATTTTAATGCATAACTAATGATAATTAATAATTATAGGTTGAACGGCTTTTCCCAACAGAAAATGAAACGAAACTATCCTAAATAGAGTATGAATACATGTTCTCATCTGACAGTGACATTTTTCAAAAGTTGTCATGTTAGCTGGTCTTTTTAGCATTTACACCAGACATTCGAGAATGTACAATAGGGAGTACAAACAAACACAATCAAATACAACCAATTTGACAATTCAATACACATTTATTACTAATTTATTACCTCAAAATGAAATTTATTACTGTTGTCGTTTATTAAATAAATATTATGTCAGAATGAGAGTTATGCTTTGGAAAACAATTGGAAAATGAAGTACTTATTTATAACTAATTTATTACCCCAAAATTGAAAATATTACTATAGCCGTGTATTAAATAAATATTGTTTTCACGGAATGAGACTTATGCTACCATGTCAGGCATTTTTGAATGTATAATAGATAATAGAAACGGGCACAATCAAATACAACGCATTAGATAATTAAATAAACATTTATTACTCATTTATTATCCAATAATTCAATTTATTACTGATGCCGTATATTAAATAAATATTGTAATAGCGGAATGAGAGTTATGTGATCATTCCAGACATTCGTATATGTTGGGTATAATGTTGGGGCAGCCTTACGGGCCGCATTAAATGCCTAATATGATGGCATTGATGACTTCGGAACCGAAGGGTTTCAACCCGACCCGCCATTTTCAAAGGGACGGATATTCGAAATTAATTGCACTGCAGGATTGATAATTACTTTTTTCTCGCTCTTTCTTCATTTTGTAAGGTTTGGGCTCAGAGAATGATTCATTATTATTATTATTATTATTATTATTATTATTATTATTATTATTATTATTTTTTGTAATGGAGGGGGAAATCTTTTATAGATACCGGCGAAGCCGGTTTGGACTCCATCATGGCCTACCGACTAAAACCTAACCTCCATTCCTAATGCCCTGAGTTTCCCTCCATGGAACCGTCGTCAGACATTACTTCATGGAGGGAGCAGGCAGATGGCTGAGTTGTTTTAAAGCTCAAGCCACTTCAAGGGTGGAGTCGTTCTTCTTTCCTTTTCATGATGAACGTCACGAACTCTTGTATGAGGCACCACTCTTTCTCCGACTTCAGCATGTGCTGCACCATGTTATTTGGCGAGATGTCCTGGTCTAACTCGCTGTTCAGCTGAATCCTCCGACTATCCCATGCTCCGCACTCGAATATCGTGTGCCTTGCGTCGTCGTTTACTTGTCCACAAAACACGCAATTCGAGTCGTTTGCTCTTCTGAACCTGAACAGGTAGGACTTGAAGCAGCCGTGCCCAGAGAGCACCTGTGAGAGGTAAAAGTTTACCTCCCCATGACCTCTATTGAACCATGGTTCGATGTGTGGTATTAGTTCATATGTCCATCTACCATTTGTTTCTTTCTCCCATCTCTCCTGCCATGCTGACAGGAGAGACGTGCTCTCCTCTCTTTTATGTCTTCTTTCAGCTTGCGTAGAGGTCCGTGCAGATGTCAGTGACTCTCTTCGCTTCGTTATAAACGACCTTCCTTTCTCTTGCCAGAAGGTCTATAGGGGGAACTCTGGCCAGAACCCCTACGGCGCTGTCGGGGACCGTGCGGTAGGCTGACGTTATTCTTAATGCTACCCTTCTTTGTACTTGTGCGACCTTGCATCTCATGGAGGCTTTCGCGAGTCTGTCCGCCCACACTGGGGCTGCATACAGCATTTGTGATTGGACAGCACAAGCAATCAGCCTCCGTTTCGCCTCTCGAGGGCCTCCCACGTTTGGCATTAGCCTGGAGATATTGGCCGCAGTTCTCATTGCCTTATCGGCGATCTTGTTGATGTGAGGCCCAAAGTTGAGCCTGTGGTCAAGTTCGACTCCCAGATATGTTATCTGTCGTCTCCAGGTAATGTTCGCCTCCCCCAGCCTAATAATGGGGGTACGAAATGCTCTGCGGTCCGTAACCAGTACTGCCTCTGTTTTCTCTACAGCCATGTGTAGAAGTCTCCTGTCAAGCCATCTTTTTACCCTGAAGAGGGTTTCGTTCACTTTCCTCTCGATCAGGTCGACTTTGTTACTCGTGCAGATGATAGAGTGTCGTCTGCGTACCAAATAAGGTGGGTATCTGGCGGGATGTCTATGTGTAGCAGCTTATCATACATTACATTCCATAGGAATGGTCCCAATCTCGAACCTTGGGGCACGCCACACGTCACGTCTTCCCCCATTGCGAAGAGGTTCGTATAGACTATACTCCTCTCATGAAGATAGTCTTCAACCATTCTCAGAAGGTATTCAGGGACTTTCTTATCTATCAGAGCCTCCATGATGTCCTTCCATCTGGCGCTATTGAACGCGTTCCTGATGTCTATGGCCACCAGAGCACAGAATCCTTTCTTCTTCCCGTCACCCCTTTGGCCTGTTCCGCAATCCTGACCACTTCGAGAATGGCGTCAGTTGTCGTCCGCCCCTTCCGGAAGCCATACTGTTTAGGGGATAGGTCTGATAGGTATACCTCCAGCCTTGATATAATTAGTCCCTCTAGTAACTTTCCCATGGTGTCCAGGAGGCAAAGCGGTCTAAAAGACGAGGTCTTGTCGAGCGGTTCATTACCCTACCGGAGAAGGATGAGTTTCTGCCTCTTCCATCTTCTGAGGAATATTCCATTCCTGAGACATGAGTTAAACACGGAGAGTAGACAGTCAGGATGTTGCTCTGCAACAATCTTGAGCATTTCGCTCGAATCCCATCGAATCCGGAGCTTTCCACATTTTAGGCTATTTGCAGCCTCCGTAGTTCGTCCGTCGTAAACAGGACTCCTCGTCAAAAGAGAAGACGCTCGGTCTTTGTCTTGTCCAGCACTCTCTAATGGGGAATAGGTCACTTATGACTTTCCTCACCCAGTCTGGATCGCTCAGTCCAGGCGTCCTCCCCTCCATTCTAAGATTCATGGTCACAATTTTGTAGGCCATGCCCCACGGGTCACTTTCGACCTCTTCGGTGAGCCTCTTCCAACATCTGACCTTACTTTTTTAATCTCTTTCTTGAGGAGTTTGCGAGTCGTCTTGTAATGCTCTTTAAATGTGGGATTCGTCTTAGCTCTCGTCGCTTGCCTTCTCGCCTTGATGCATCTCTTACGTATTTCTGCTATTTCCTGTGTCCACCAATAGACCTGCTGTGTGCGTCTAGGGCCACGACGTCTAGGCATCGAGGCATCGCATGCAGCTACTACTGTCTCGATTGTTGTTTTTGTAATTTCGTCGAGTGTTTCTGCTTTTTGTGTCCAGTCCAGACTATTCAACAACTTGGATTCTTCCAAGGACGTTTTTGCCTTGTCCACATCCATTTTCTTAGGATTCCAGGGTGGTCGTTTATTGTTCCTGGGTGGTCGCTTGTCGTTTTGTACCCGCTCTGTTTCAACTGAGGACACTATATATCGGTGGTCCCTTAGTTTCCTCCTCTAATATTTCCCAGCTCTTTGCATATCTAGCGAGGCTAGTTGAGCATATTGTCAGGTCTAGAATGGAGGAGGCGTTCCCTTGTTGGAAGGTTCTCCCAGCCCCCGAGTTTAGAATGATAAGATCATTCCTTGTCGCGAATTCACTAACAATAGCTCCTCCTCTATCGGAGCGTGTCTCACCCCATTCCGGAGATTTACCGTTGAAGTCGCCGGCAAGTAATATCTTTGATTTGGCTGTCTGTAGACTAGTGTCTAGTTCGTACATTTCGGCTATAAATTTGTCGATGGTATCGTTCGGAGAGAAGTAGCAACTGTATATTCTTATGTTACTAACTTCTACCCAGACGAACCCGTATTTCGTCACCTTGTACTTCTGTACGCCTAGGTTACCATTTACAACCTTAATACCAGCTCTTCTCTGCACATCCTGATACCACGTAGAGTCGTCAGAGGGCTGTTCACAAAATAATATGAGGTCTATCTTCTTTTCGGCAGCTACCTGCAGTGCCAAGTCGCGTGCCTGTCTGCTTCTGCCTAGATTAATTTGTAACAATCGGAGCATATCTGGCGCGTTTGTCTTTTTTACATGCCGCAGCAAACGACTCACATCTACGGCCTCCCAGGGCATGGTCGTCGCTTTTGTTCCTGTCATTGCAGAGAATGCACTGGGTTTTCCCCCTGCAATCTTTTGCGTTGTGTCCTGCTTCGCCACATTTGTAACAAATGTTTCTTCTGTCGGGGCCCTTGCAGGAGGTTGATATGTGCCCGAAATCAAGACATCTGAAGCATCTTATTATCTGCCTCTCTTCGCTAATCTGGCAGTTAACCCACCCAATTTTGAGCTTTTCCATTTTTAAAAGCTCTTGGGCTTGTTCAGCTGGTAGCAGTAGTGTCGCTGTTTGCACCCTACATCCTCCGCATTCTACAGGGGCCAGCGATTTCTGAGTCTCTGCTTTTATCACCTGGGCAACCGCCTCGACAACCTCTTCGACTACTACAGTCTCGTCGATGTCCCTTATTTTAATAAGCCGCTTTGGCACCAGCGCTTTTACTGTGGCTTGCGTGCCTACTGCCTCCACGACTGCCTTGTTCAAGGAGTCAATATCACCGGTCTTCCGGATGACGATTAGCAGCTCCTTCCTTTGCGTCCTGCGGATCTTCAGGATCTCTGCCCCGTGTGCCTTAGGGTCTACCGACTCCTTCATTTTTTTGATGATATCCGCGTAGGATTCACCATCTTTGGCCGCTACTTTAATCGCCTGGTTCTGTATACCGGGCGGTTCTTGGGCCTTCCGACTCTGTTACTTTTTTGCTTTCTTTCTTTTTGGTCGACTTTGCGAACAACCATGTCTGTTCGCCGTTGTTCACCGTGGCCTCTGTTTCCACTACTTCTATATTCTTCTCTTTCACGGCATTGTCCGCCGTTACCTCTCCTTCCGTCACTTCTGTCACCTTCCTCTTATCCAGTCTGGTGGTTTCCGCCGGGGGGCTAGGAGCTTCTCTCTTCTTGCCCTTTTTCTTCCCTTGGCGAGTCTCCGCATAGTGCTTTCCTATTTTCGTAGTTGAGCACTCTTATAGTCGATCCAGGAACTCTGCTCTTTCCTCCGCAATGACCTTGCATTTGTTTTTCATCGAGTCGATGTCATGCAAGGCTTTCATCATTGCATCCTTTACCGGCTGTGGGTTATTTCGGAGCATTTTGTCACTTGCCACACTTAAGGCAGTTGCCAGGTCCTCGACTAACTTCGTCTGTGCCCCATGCTACATCTCCATGACCACCCACTTCTCCAGCAGTATACCCATAGCTCTTGGGGGTATCACCACGCTCTCCTCTGCTGGGAGATCAGCTTCACGCACCTCCAGGGAGTTAATCGCACTTGTATTGTCTGACCGAGGCGCCAAGTCCACGTCTCTGTCCTTGACTGCTGTGGGTACACCACTTGTCGTAGGGGTACTTGGAGGTGATCTCCGCAATTTCGGCTCTGTAGGTATTCCAGATATGGAGGGGCTGCTAGGAGGTGATCTCTGCAGCTTCCGCCTTCCAACGAAGGGGTTAAATGCACTTGTGGCATTATCTGACAGGGACGCCAAGTGCTCCACGTCTCTGGCATTGCAGTTGCTTGGTGGTTGATCCTGAAAGACCTTCCATCGCGGGTTTTTTCTTCGGGGTCGCCTTCCCCTAGCGTTTTTAAGCTCCCGCCAGCTGAAAGGGAAACGGAAGAAAAGAAGAGGGGACAGTAAAGAATAGAGTTAGAATAGATGAGTAGAATAGGAACGACTCCCTAGCCCTCGAAACCTAATAGCGTCGGGGTCGGAAACACAAGAGTTGGCCGGTACGAAGATTGGCCTACAGGATAGAAAAGTAGAAGTGTGCCACAAGTTAGTGGAAGCAATGACAATTATTATTATTATTATTATTATTATTATTATTATTATTATTATTATTATTATTATTATTATTATTATTATTATTATTATGGGAACAATATTCTTCGTAATTGATCAATTCGCAAGAAATTATATGTATTTAACTCAAACAATTATTTCATAGTAAAAAATAAAATCCTGAAAACCCCTGATATGTTATGAATAGTGGGAAGACCTTTGGGTGTAATTCACATTACAATGAAATCACGATTCATGTTGTTTCGATTTTACATTTATTAGTCCAATATTTCATAAAACGGAGTGTTTAATATCAATGGTTACAAGATTTTTTAAATGGCAATAAAAACTACAAATCTTAATATTAGTATCCAATTAAACCATTATGTAAAGTATGAACATAAGAAATATGGTACATAACAGGAACATTTTCAAATTTATCAAAATTTCAATTTAAAATCACTGTTGCTAGCATTTTCAGATTAACGAAAATGTAGGACGTTAGTGATTGGAAACTAATATAGTTTTGAATTACAGTCAACTGTAACTTACCTGAAATGTATCGAACCTGGTTTCATAGTAATGTGAATCACCCAAAAAGGTCTTCCAACTTTTCATAATGATTATATTTAATATAATAATATTTATTGATGTAACATTAATATGGCAAAAATAATTAAATTCATTGCAAATAAAACTGTCCCATTTCCATAAGAAAAGCTTCAAAAACTTAAAAAAAATTCCTTCAAACCTGAGACGTCAAGAAATGAATAAGAAGGTCAATTTACTACTTTTATTTAGACAATAATCCTCTCGCATATTATTTGAATAGTATAGATGAGTTTTGCGCGTCTCATACGCAATTAATCCTTATAACTGAGTTTTATAAAGAAATAGAATTTCATGGAGTCGTGACGATTAGCACATTAACATTAAAAATATGAAGGATTTGTTGAAGAAGAAAAAAACAAACTACCTAACGTTTCATGCCAAATGCAACCAGCAAAACTTGAGCAACATCGTTAACCCATCGATGCACCGAAGAAGATATTACACTTACGGCTGGTTTCACCAGATACTTTTTAAGTATGACTTAGTAAAGTCACACTTAATTTTAAAACGCGTCGTGCGTTGTTGTTTGTCGTTACATCAGCCTCTTTAAAGCAATGCTTAGTGAAGTAGGTAACTTAATTACAACACCCGTCGTAGAAATCACGTTCATTAAGTGTCAGTATCAACAGATGACATTAAGCAATTAAAGTCGATACACAAATTTAAGTTAAAAGTAAAATCTTTTCTACTGCATAACTGTTTCTATACAGTTAGAAACTATACTGATAATCAAAAAGAAAAATAATGTTTATTTTAACAAAACAATGATATATATTGGCTTAGTTTACATTTATATTGTATAATATTTTTATCAGTCACATGTGAAACGATCTCCGTTTCTGTACAATTATTTATGCAACCGGTTTCCGAATTTATATCATTTTTGGGCGCCAGGAAAGGGTTGCGATTTTAAATTTCTTGCAAACACATCTAAAGGGAAATAATTATCGCCGGTACTTTCTTCCTAGCAAACAATCATTCGATCCGCTCTCCATACGGAAGAAGCGAAGAATCTGAAATTTGTTTCTGGAAAGAAATGATTAAACTGTGGATTGCACAATATGCTAAAGAAATGATAATCAGCTTTTCTTTTTCAGAATGAGATTTTTTATAAGATTATTGATTCGTTCTGTTTTAACATGAAATGTCACCTTAGTCATGACCGATCGTAAAAATTGTCTGTAGCGCTATTATTCTTACTATTTTAGATATCCGTGCGCTCTTGGACGATGAGGCCAGGAAGAATCCACCGCTCCGACCAATCTTCTCTCTTGTATCTTGTTCTCCTCAACTCTCCGCTGCCGGGTCGATGTCCTCCTCAACTTATTGTTTCACTTTTTCCCTATTCTTTGCCACGGATGGGCACTAACTCCAAGACTGTCACGTTTTACTTAATCCACGATACACAAAAGTCTATTTCTTCTAATTAATTCCTCCAACTTTTAACGCGATAAAATATAAATCATCCCCTAAACTACAAGATATGTCTTGAGCCTCTCTTGCCTGCTCTCACGTCCGTATTTTCTTCAAGTCCGATTTGCGCACTCCCGGTGCCAGAATTATTCAAAAGTCCCAAATAGAATTACGCCCACAAAATATTTATAAGTCCTCACTGCTTAATAATTTCCCGCAAAATTCCACCAAGCCCCGCATCTATCATTTACCTCTGCAGTAAAAAAAATAAATAAATAAATACGATGTGTACGGTACGATGCACGATGTGTACGGTACATGGTCTAAAGCTCATCTCTCCAGTATTACAAAGTTCAACCCTCGATAACTTTCATACATTCTTGTCTCTTGTTTTACAAAACTATCTCGGTTTCCTTCACGTCATACCCCATTACCAGTTTACCACCAATCCTACATGCCCTTAATCACAATCTTCTGTCCGTTACTTGCCGCGCTACGTTTATTTACTTCCGCTTCCCTGGTTGTTAAGAAACGCCCTGCCTGCATGCCTATGCCCTCAACATTTACACTTTTTACGATGAATTTAATAAATTTTTGTTCCCAATTCCCATCAAAATATTGTGTGACATTCTGGTATGTCACACATGCGTCCTTTACACCTGTTCACATGCAACCCTGCAGGTTTGTTCAGTGCACTTGTACCTATCTGTGTTTCATGTGTTTACTATTGCAGATATGTCGCAAATGAGCAAATGCTGAGATGGCCCCTTGTTTTGCTTCTGGGCATGAATGTAGCTTCACTATGCGCACGTTTTGTTTAACTCTCCTTTTGCATAAGCAAAGGAGAGTTAAATTATAAAATGGTAGGAGTAAAGGAGAGTGGATTACTATATTGTTAGCAATGCAGATAAATCAAATCTGCCGTTCGTTTATCGTTGCAATTAGTTTTTTCTATAATCCGGGAACGAAAATAGTGTTTCAAATGTTGATAATCACGTGCTTTTCTAAATTTTATTATCACCATCATAATTTTTCAGAATTTCACGCTCTTCGGGAGTAGGAAGGCATAACTTAAGGACAGAACATCGATACATACGCTGAAACAGATGGTGATAAGTTCTTGCTCCAGTTCACTTATGTTCCTCTTCAATGATTAAGAGAGAACCTTACGCATAATATTGGTGGTTTTCAGCAACACGGTCTTCTGCATGGTTCTGAAGTGCCACTCATTTAGATGGAGTTTCTCTTTCGCAATCCTCCAATCTTCAGAAACAAGCCCATTAGTTGAAATAACTAGAGGTACAATTTGAATCGGTTGCAATAACTCCGGGTACTCTATTAGTTTGTATACTTTTATCAGTTCAATTGAGATTGGCTGGTATTTGCTTTTCTTTTAATGGGACTGCGATATCTATTATTATTATTATTATTATTATTATTATTATTATTATTATTATTATTATTGCCCCGCGAGTAGTTTTGTCAAACACGGCAGAAAGACTTATTTGCTTCCATTGTTTTATCTGTAACAATGGCAGTATCCCACAAGATTTTTGTTCTCTCATTAGACAAAACTTGCTCTCGTAGATATTTGTAATAAGGCAAGGTTCCTGTATCAGGTCCGATCTTTTGGCAAGAGCTTGGTAGATGATTTTGGCTACATTATTATAACGTAAATAATCTGTTTGTACCAACTGAGAACATCCACTGCAGATGTGTTGAAAAGATTCGGTAGCCTGCTTAAACAGGCGACAATTGTCACAGATGTTCGCTTTCATGATAAATCGCCTGTAGTTATTAGTGGTTACTACCTGATCTTGAATGGCCAGAACACATCCCTCCGTCTTGCCAAAATGCCCAGCGGTTCTCAACAATTTAATCGATCTCTTCATATCGATGGAGTTACTTTGAAGCGCAGTAGCAAACCGGCCATGGAGTATTTTTGATCTCCACTGCTCAGTTCGGTCCACGGGTTTTTGAAAACTTGAAATGTGGTCTTCTTGAAGCAGCTTCAAAGGTGTATGGCCATGATTTGGGCACAGATTGCCGTCCTGGATTCGTTGTTGATGAAATAATTTCTGAGCTGTTTTTCTTACTGGCAACAGATAACTTCAAGGCTTACCTGTCCACGGCCTCCATGGTGTGTTGAAAGATATATACTTGCGGTGGAACTTGGAGGATGATGCATCCAATATTTTGATAGATGTGTTCTGACTTTTCTATCGAAAGCTTGCAAAGATGTCTCAGATCACGTGAGAACTCCAAATGTATGTGATGCTGCTGGAAGAGTCCAGATGTCAACTCCTGTAAATTTGTTTTACGAATGAATACACTACTTGCAGATTTTTCGTAACACAGGAGAGAATCTTGAAACGACTCTTAGTTTGTCTCCGACAAACTTCGTTTGTTCTTAACTTCGTAATTTATTGGTTTTCTTGTAATTGCGGTGGTAACTTGATGTCAAGTTAGCCGAATGTTTATAGAATGGTCAAATGAAGAGTGGGAAAATGTTTTGTGTAAAAAATTGGCAACAAAAAGGGACAAGTGAGTTGGGTTTCATTTCAATTTTTTTTAACTTTGCTATGATAATTGTGCGGACCTGGCGGAGGCGGCTGTTTGAAGAGCGGTAGCTTCTTGCATCGTTCTCATAATCGGCCGGAGGTCGCGGTTTTGTAAAATGTAGCTTGTGCTAGCTTGTGCTAGGGTCGATACCGGTATTAAAATTCCCAGTATGACGGACCGACAACGCGATATTTTGTTCGTGCGTTTTATTTCAGTTACACTTTGGCTATTGAAGTGCGTGCACTGATTACTGGGAAGAGTTCCCACATTGATTCGACTTTTCCTCGTAAATTTCTAAGTTCACTTTTGCACATCCTTTTATTAAAATGTGGCACGGTGAAATTCGTTTTCCACTATGTTTAGTAAATTTAGTTATAGTCATTTTGTCACACATTCTTGCGCCCGGCTGCTCTCATCAGTGATTTCCCTTGATTTCTCCGAACAATACTAGGCAAGTGCCGGAGCAGTACCCCAACAAACGGGCCATGGACCGCGATCATTCCGCGATGGTCCCGGCTTAGAGCTGGTCCCGGCTGAGGCAGTGCCCCGCTAGTGGGAGATACCTGCTAGGGAAAAAACGCGCTAGCCGACAGGTAGGTCGACAGGCATGTACAACATTTACGAGACTAAAGAAACTTAGCAGTTGACGCACCCGGAATCATCAGTCGTGAAGTAGAGCACGTGGAGGCTGGGGGACAGCTAGGGAAAGCTTGCTCAGAAAGCCTAGTAGATCGACTTCTGAGGAAATAGGGGCATGAAGAGATAGTAATAGGGTTTATATATTGTATGGGAGGAACTTGGGATATTTGACACAGAGTGACAAATACTAGCTTGAATTACATCGTTTAAATTATCTTGATGATTGAAATTAATGTCATGCTCAGAATCAGAGAGTACAACAATTAAGGTCAACTTTCTTCCTGCATCTTTTAGAATTTCATAATGTGTATTTCTTTATTTGTACTTCATAATTTCCAATTTGAATTGCTGTTGGTCTGTAACTATAATTATGTTAAATGCATCTGTCATCTATATTAATCCCGTGGTTGCATTTCATTTTTTGCAATTTTATTTGCTGTTTGTCTGTAATCATTATAATTTTAAATGTATCTATTTATTATATTCCATCCCCTTTGTATTGTATATTTTGTAATGTCATTTGCTACTGGTCTCTATATTAATTTCCCCCTTACACTTCATATTTTAAAATTTAATTTGCTAACGTTTTTTTTTTTTTGGTTTTTTTTTTTCTTTTCTTTTTTGTAGACTGATGATGACGGCGAAGCCGTAGAAAGACGGCTATCAAAATAAATATATTAAGTTGACGAAGATGACTTTCTTTATTTCCTCAAACAAAAGTTAGGATACAGTGATCACGATGTAAAATCTTTTACCATTACAAGAAATGCGAACACTGATACAATAAAGAATACACGTGAGAGGGTTGTTTACTAAACGTGAAATACAATTATTCATAGACGACTTGCTCTAGCAACTATGTGATGCCGTTAAAACACTGTTGATAGAAACGATAAATATATTTTGTTTTCGACATTTTCATTTCACTTTCGCATGAGCTTTCTTCTTCAAGAAATAAAATGAAAGATCTAATGAAAAAGCAATTCTTGGATAACACGAGGGGTTAGAACATCATGTAAAACAAATGGATTTTTTATTTATTTCAAAGTTTCATATCTCATAATTTCCATCCGTACTTCCATAAATATAAATCATTGCTAAGAAAAGTTATAAAATCATGAAACACAACCAAGATATTTTGGCCACCAGGTAAATGCCGGAGCAGTACACGAACAAAAGGGCCACGGACCGCGCGTGATCTTTCCTTCCCCTTCCTTGCCTTGTCTTCACCCCTTACTTATACTTACATGCACTATACTACCACGAAATTGAGGGACTAGTCGAGAGCTTAGAGCTTGACCCGGCTAGGGCGGTGCCCCGTTGAGGGGAAATACCTGGTTGAGGATCCCCCGAGCCGACGTGTAGGTCGACGTCTTGTCTTGACATCCAATGGGGAAGATCACCACCAACTCCCGCAATGAAGCATGCCTTACACTTACAGGACTAATGAACTTACTAGTTGACGCTCCAGGAATCATTATAATCAATCAATCAAATATGTAAATGATTTATTTCTATTGGACACAGTTTTGTAATTCCCATTTTTTAAAACGTTTATTATACATACATTTAATTTCACCATGCCTAAAATTTGCTTCTTTTTGATTTTCTGGCATAGTGTGTTGTAAGCAATTTAGTCTTCAGATTTCAGAAATTGTCTGCTAGCATTTCTGAGTTCCACATTCCTTGCTAACGTGTCTCCATGGTGAATCATTCCGAGCGAAAGCCTACACCATATTTGTCACTCATATCTCACTGCTTGGGTAAATATCCAAAGGAGAATATAAGAAGGGGATATTTAGTGACACATTAGAGCCAAGTGCTTTATAATTTTTATGACGCTCGGTTATCCGTGGCCATAAAATCACTAAGCTTAGATTTTTGTTGTGTACGCGCGGGACATTTTAACTGCGAGTGACTTATTAGTTATTCAATTTCAATCCTAATACACAAAACGTGGATTCTGGCTAAACAACGCATTTGAGGAAGTTATTCACTACATATAGGAAGAAGGCTTATCCACTTTTTCTTACCAGAACCAGCAATAATAGCTTTTCTGTCGCGATATCGCCGATTCCTTCCCAACATGACAATAAGTAGTACGTATGTACGTAGTAAGGGGAGAAAGTCCTGCTGGCATCAATGTGGTCAATGTGTAAATGGCGGCTTGTGTGGCAGGTGACGTGCAGCTTGGAAGTGGAAGTGCCAGTTGTGGAGTCAAGCTCGGGGCGGAGACGGGGGCGTGTGCTGAAGGCGCGCCCTGTACTGCATCTGGCTGGACCCGATGGCAGTGGCAGGCGTCTCTTGCTGGCAGCCACAGCCTCTGTGCGCCTCTTGGAGGCGCCCCCCTCCCCCTCCTCCCCCTCCGCCCCCGCTTACACCAATGCTTCTGCTGCCTGGACGCTGGCTCTCTCCGCCCGCTTCTTCTTCTCCCATCCCATTGCCGTGGGGACAGCACGACAGAGTCCGTGTGGTGACCGCTTCAACAGGTGCGCTTGTGGGCTCGCAGGCCCTGCTACTAGCATCACTATGGCAGCCCCTTTTTGCCTCTTTGTATTCTACAGTTCCCGACTGTAGACTATGTATTTCAAGAACCACACCATGTTCTTGAAATACATAATTTATTAATAAAAGTAGAATTTTATAATAAATTGAAATTAAAGTTCATCCGAATTTATGGGATATAAATAAAATCAAAGAATGTGAAGTAAGAACATTAACATTCATTGATGAAATTAATGTTATTTATTGTTCAGAAAATCTATAACTGAGCCAAAATTTGAAATTAAAATGATTATAAAGGGCACTGTGTAACTTAATATCGGCAAAATATTAAAAAATCGAAACTAGTGGCGATACTACATCAGCAAATATATTATCGCAAAACTTGTAGCGGTTACCCTATGTTTAATACTACTTTACAACTAGAGTCGGACAAAACTGCATTCAGTCTCTCTCGTATCCCGCCCGAACTGTCCGTCTTTCTCGCTGCCCCAAGAAGGGAAAAGAGAGGAGGGGGAAGGCCGAGGGAGAGCACTGGCGAAAGAGACATTTCCTCTTCGGGAGGCAACGCGAGCCGCTGATCACATTCCCATATCTTGGGACAGAGTATTCTCGAAAGCAGTCCAAACCAGTCGAGGCTCTTGAAAACCGCTTAATGTAGAGCAAGGATTTCCTCATAATTAACTGATTTAAATTAAATACAATAATTGCTCTCAATCGTAATAATTAAACTTTTCTTTATACTAGTGATCGCCAAACTCGATCGCGAGCCCCCAGTAGCAGGATAATTTTCGGTAGATTACGGCCATCCATGCTCAAGGTTGCTAACCTGGACTTGTTTTACAGAGCACAAACAAGTACAGAACAGACTCACTGATGGACATTTGGAATAACTGTATTCGAATGGCAGTCACGACCTGCTGTCCCAACATCAAAAACTTGTTAATGACAAAAGAGAGTGCCATCATCCTCATTAACAAGTCTGATGAAAAATTTGTTCTTATATTTATAATTTGTTACAAACTATATTTCAGTTCTTTTGTAATGTGCAATTCCATGTCAATTTATTTTTCTTCCAGGGGCTATACAGATTTATTAAAATCTTTTTTTATATTAGAGTCCTTTAAAGAAAACAAATACTGCACCAATGGGAGATTGATGCGTTCCATAGTTTCAATATTTTTTGGGCTTAATGGAGCTTTGAATTCCTTAGCAAATGGATTTCTGCTGTTCAAGGAATCAAATAATCTGTCAATTACACGTATTAATTTAACAGTTTCATCACAGTCTTTAAATTCCTCTAAACCAGCACTTTTTAAAAACTGTAACGCATCAGCAGTAGAAGAACTTAAGGCTTCAGCTGCATATTTAAATTTCATTTTACTTTTTTGCCATTCCATGTGGCTTTTACTTGATTTATTACCTAACTTAAGTCCAATGCTATTTTGCATAGTGTGCAGTTTGACTAAAATATTCCAGTCAACTACCACTTGTGTTTGAATCTGGCCAAAAGACCCCAAAGCCAACTTTAGCAAGTGGGAGTAAAATGAATGTCGTCATCTGATGCAGGATTATTAAATCCTCCATTGATATCTTGGAAGATACCAGATGTAGTGCAACCCAGACTGTTGAATGTTGCAAGACTGTTGAAAGTTGCAGTACAATCCGAGGTAACAGCCCATACTTTCACTCCATTGTCGCTGCACAAAATTAGGGCATTTTAATCAACTCTGCCTGTTTCAGTGCACTAATTTTAGTGATTAAGAAATAGCCTATTGGCCGCTTCCAATTCCCTACCACATGCACTAACATAAAAACACGTGCTTCCGTTGCTGGAGTTTCTGCGCTCTTCAACAGCACATGCATTCCGAAGTCACCATAACCAAGGAACTGGTCACTTCTTGGATGCCAGACAATCTGTTTCCTTATTGCCATTCCATCCAGAAAAAGACAGCTATCTTTGTCTTCAGGAGAAAAGGACTTTATTGCCTCAAACACTCGCGGCTAAAAAATCGTGGTTCAGTGTCCATAGATGCAGTCCCATTAGAGATTGCAGATGGATTGGGAAATGTCAATATTGTTCTAAAAGAGATAAGTGTGATTTCAATAATGCTGTTAAAAAATTAAAATATTATTTCACTATACAATGACCTGCCTGCAGAACTCGTAAGCTTTCGGAGAATGATAATGAAATGTGAGGGCAAGCTGCTTCAGTGAATCCGAATATCTACGCCCATTTGCAGATCTTTTGCAATTTTCAATTCGTTTTTAAATATTTCCTGGGTCACATTACCAAAATTACTTTTTAATAATTAATATTTCTGCTTCACTCTTGAGCAAACCTCTATAAAGCAAAGTCTTCAACAAATCTTTTAAATTACAAACTGTTCTATCTCTTCTCCTCACTTTCTGTGGTAACATCTTTACTTTCTTTCTTAATTCTATTACAGTTTCTGACTCACTATGTTCCGTTTTCACCTCTTTGCATTACTTTCGGTGGAAACAATGTTATCACACAACTGATTTTCGCTCACTGTTGGCGTAGTATTTTCTCTTAGAGTTGTCTGCAATCTTGGTATTTTTGGCTTGCACTGATAACACACTGGGAATGATGGAAATACCGAAGGTACTTAATTTGGCTTCAATCTGTGATGTAAGGCCCTGGATGATCTAAAACGTCAGTGGGTAAGAAATGCTCGCTGCACAATTTGCTCGATTTGGTGGGCGAGAATCCTTTCCGTTTCAAGGCTTGCACCCATTTTTTCCTCGTCTTTAAACGGAAATCTGCAAATTGATTACATATTAAAATTATATAATCACTTTATTGTAATCATAAAGAGCAAATAAACATGCACAAACATTAACATGCATTACAATACACAAACATGAGTTTCTTTCCGTAATTATTTACCAAAAAATTGTATGTTTTCTCCGGTTTTGAACCTATTAGTGAAACCATGCACAACAATAAGCTGGCATTTTCAATAAAAGTACTTATACAACGATTTGTGAATTCACAGTTGTCCAAAAGGAGCAGAACCGATCGCCTTCCTACTATCAAAACAGCTGGCGAGGTGCGTTCCGAAATGCTTCTTGCCTTTCCAATGGTGGCTCCCGCGCGCGCGGGTGGCTTCAGTTATCGCTGTCGAGTCGGCCATCTAGTTAGCATTTATGTCTATGCTTCAGCGAAATTAAATTGGGCACAGAACTTGTTTGTAATCAAAGGAATTTTTGAGCATATGTGGCGGGCAAAAGCGCGACATTGGAGAACATATGCTTGTGTAGTCCGCATTAATTGAGTTGCAAAATATGGGGTCATTTCAAGATGCTAATTTCTTATAAACAATTACATATCTCGAGAACGAAATATTATAGCACCGATCGGATTCAGGAATTTTGTATCGCGTTTAATCGCCATTAAGATGAGACAATACAAATTTTGCAACATTTGCAAATTTATAAACAATTTCCAAATTTTGCCAATCTTTCCAAATCCGAAAACCGTTAATTTACAAGTTTGCAACGATTTACAATTTTATAAACAAATTCAAACTATGCGTTAGAACGGCCGGGAAGGCTCCGCAAATTGTGCCTGAAATGAACCTTTTAAAAATATCAGTTTGACAGAAGTTACAAAATGGTTGCTAAAAGTTAGTATAATTGTTGCTAAAGTGCTAAATATTTATTGATTT
This sequence comes from Teleogryllus oceanicus, assembly GCA_964035755.1. Classification (NCBI taxonomy): domain Eukaryota; kingdom Metazoa; phylum Arthropoda; class Insecta; order Orthoptera; family Gryllidae; genus Teleogryllus; species Teleogryllus oceanicus. The sequence goes on along the minus strand of CAXIVR010000001.1, from coordinate 203,769,900 downwards.
ATTGACAATAATTCTGGACGGAAACCACCTGCTCTGAAATATTTTCTCTTGGCGTACGCGCAGGCAAATTATTTCCTTCGGCAGGGAAATATGACGATATTTCCGCCTCATACGTAAACAAACTAGGCCCCGATTCCGTGACTGTGTCCTTTATACCCGTTGGGATTTTGCACCAATTACAGGCAACTGCGGTAGGTCAAACTGCTAGCGATAGGTCAAAGCGCCCCCCTCGCAACGGGGTGTCCAACTTTGTCGGCGAGGTTGCGAAGATAGAATTTCTGCCGCAATTTTTCCCGAGGGGTAGGGTACATTTCTAGAAATATTGCTTTTGAAGAAATTTTGTTCAGATGAGAAGTGAGGAAGGTTTTCACGAGTTCCAAATTCATAAAATCACAGTTGTGATATTAATCGCGTTCAAGAAAATGCGCTCGAATTACTTCTACATTGCATTTTAATTTGACTATACGTTCCTTTTTGAATGCAATCTATCATCTTTATTGCAAGTGTACTAAAAATGTTTCAGGGAGTATTATTCAAACGAAGAATGCTGCTTTTACTATTCCGCTTCGTTTTAAATTCGTTTTAAATGCCATAATTTCACAATGCATCAATCTAGAAGTTGTAAAAGTATGTTAATATATTGTTCTACAATATAATAAATTAATCGAACTGTTCATTGATTATACTAAATGACGATTACACAAACAAGCAGTATTAAGAAAAGAAATACATTTATTGATGGAAAATCACAGGGTGGAAATTGATGTAAAGAAAAAAGAAAAAATAGACCAGTCCAAATGCTTCACCTCTGATAAAAATACTGAAATAAGAAATGAAAATATATAATATATAATAAATATATAATAATTTCGGATATCGTCACAACCCTCTTTTCAATTCGCTGGTGTGAAAGGTCACTTGATAACGAAAAGGCAAACTGAAAGGGAAGATATAAAGTTTATAATTCCTCGCCTTACTCGCCTATTGCTGCGGCGGAAATCGGCGACTTTTCCACAGAAAAATTCATATTGTCGGGCCCTGGTAACGGAAAAGGGGATATATTTTGTTCCTACATGCAGTAAATTACTTCCTTCAACAGGTTGTGTAGTCAGAATTTTCGTTTTGTGCATCCTTATGACCGAAACATTGGTGACGATAACACGTCTATCTGTCCAGCTGTCTTTTCACTTGTAGTCAACACTAGCGCATAAACTGTTCAGATGATATTTTTTTAGTGATAATTCCCGATCTATCTGAACTAACTTGAGGCCCTGAGAGTTTGAAACGGAAATTTTATTTTTCATGGGTACTTCAATGAAACTCAACATTTCCTAAAATTTCTCAAAAATGGCTCCAAATGTTCTCATTAAACATTGAACTCGGATAGCATACAGATCGCTTAAAATGGAGAAGGTCTCATTGTTCAAAACTCTGAAATTTTGAAAATTGCAAAAGTTCAAAATTGTTCTTCAATATTGAAGGTAGGAATTGCAAAAATATTGGTGCCAAAAATATAATAGCAAAAGTGCAATATTGATTATTCTTTCTTTAACAAAACATGATCAAAAAATTAGATGCTTGAAAAAAGTCCGGTACAATTTTTTGAAAAACGGATAGTTTTTGCGTAATTTCTGCTTTAAGTCCAGGCAATTTATATTTTTTTCTCAAAAACGGTTTCATTTTTTGCGTTAAATATTTTTCATATATTGAGCAGACTATGCTTAAAATATAGAGCAAGTCTCATTTTCGTTGAACTCGGAATTTTCGAAAACTCCAAAAAGTAGGAATAATGTGAGAAAATATAAGCTGTCGTATCGCCACTAGTTTCATAGTGAAAAAGGACATTTTCCGATTGTTCACATCAACCAAATTGTGTACTACCTATATAAGGTATATTAATATTTTGTGACTTTTAAGACCACCATCTTTTTGATTTGACTTCTTGGCTGTCCGGGTGACACTGCGCAGTGAGCTGAGAAGCCGAGGTTTCGCCTGTCAAGTCGCAGGCTTCCTCAGGACAGTGACGATGCGATGCAAGCGTAGCTCCCAGCGCTGCGGATGCATGCGTAGTGGAGAATGCTCTTCATCTTGTCGCGTAGCGTCTTCCTTCGTAGTGATGGTGCTAGGCGCACGATCCTCTGCCCATCTGCTTTGCTTCGCCTTCACACTGTTTTTCGTCGAGTATTACTCCGAGGTATGTCATGTGGGTACGACACGGTATTCTCGATCCCTTAATTCTATTGGGAGGGGCTTTTCTTTCCGATTCCACGAAAAGGCCATGGTTTGGCATTGATTTGGGTTTAATGTTAGCCCATTAAGCGTACACCACGTTGTAAGTCCGTTTGCGGCAGTTTGCAGGCGTCTTATGGCTGTCATGCAATGTCTGTGGTTTTGCGGTGAAGGCTATGTCGTCGGCGTAGAGGTTTTCTGTCACGTTTGGAAAAGCCGAAAGATCGTATTGAAAGAGAGTGAAAAGCAGTGGAGAGAGAACTGCTCCTTGCAAGACTCCGACGAGAATGCGGCACGGAGACGATAATTTTGATAAATGATGAATCTGGAAGGATCTGTTTAAGTAGCTAGTCGGAAGAAGGTAAATATGTTGTGGAAGAAGTTTTTGACAGTTTGCTAGAAGGAGGCGGTGATTAACGTTGTCGAAGGCTGCAGTCAAGTCGAAAAAGATAACGGGGAGAGTATGAGAAATTGCTATGGTTTATGCTGCTTCCATAGCTAAGCGAAAAACGTGTAGTGTTAATGAAGGGCCTTTTTTATATCCGAATTGGCTAATGCGGTTTTGAGAAGTTGCGTCCAAGTGAGATTGTATTTTAGGTAGTAATTGTTGTTCGTATATTTTAGATGTCAGCGATAGTAAGCTAATGGGCCTATAATTTTCTGGATCTCTGTGTTTTTTTCCCACTTGCTTAGTAGAATAACCGTGGCGTGCTTCCACGCTGCCGGAAAATAGTATAGGCGCAGGCTTGCGCTTGAGTTTTTGTAACGCCCTGATTGCGCTGCGTGGGAGATGCTTCAGCATTTCGGCGTTTATTTTGTCGAGTCCGCTTGCTTTTTTGATGTTTAGTCTTTTGATTAATGTCAGATAAAGTTTCTCGAAAACTCAACAGTTTTCTATTACAATGAGCTCAAAATTCCAAATTTTCAGAAACGCTAAAAAACGCCATTTTCTCAAAAATGGCTCCTATTTTTTTCTTCAAGTTTTGCCAATGGATAGTGCTAAGTGCACTGTTTAATATGACGTAAATTTCGTATTGGTATATTCTTTTGTTTTTCAAAATATACACAAATGTATTTTTTTTAATATCTCTCACGCCGTTAATATGCACATTTCCAACGATTTGAATACATTGTTACATATGTGAGTGGGCGTGCTTGAAAGGATTTCCAAGGAAGTTTTTCGAAAACTCAATGGATTCCTGTGAAAAGGAGCTTCAAATTTCGCATTGATAGCAATGCTTAATCACCATTTTCCTAAAAACGGCTTACAAATTTTCAGTGCAAATTTCTATTTTGGACGAGAATTTACTCTTCTTTAATATTCTTGAAGTAATATTTCGGTTCTACTAGTATGTTACCAAAGAGTTAAGGAGACGTCGAGATATGTTCGGCGAGATGGCAGCTCGCCAGGGAATGGAGGAAGTCCTTAAAGCCAGTCCATGCCAATGAAACTGGAAAAAATTGTTTCGCTGTGCCATTCTGTAGCACCTCTAGTTTCTCTTAATTTAGCAACTGGTTTTATGCACTTTTTCATTCACGAGCTCGGCAATGAATTTTTTTCCGCCGAAAAATCGCCGTATTTTCGCGCAGCATTAGGGAACTTTCTCTATACTCCGTATATTACTCCGTATATACGTAGGTATACAAGAAAGTAAAAATACAAAACAAGAAAGATCGGTAGGGGGGCGAAACGGGAATGAGAAAGCAAACAAAAGGAGCATCCAATACAAAAAAGAAGCTAGAAGTGCAAAAGTACTGAGTGACAAAAGTGTATTCGCAAGTGACTACAAAAAGCAACCCGGAGGGCGCTCAAAAATGAGACAATCATCAGGGCGCCCGCGAAAACTTAAAAACTACATTACTAACTAAACAAGACGAAAGAGCTCCACCACGGAGCAGGCTGTCAGAGACTGTAGTCCACGCAACTCGCGCACGCGGTGTCCAGCCCTGAGGAAGCCTGCGACATGGCCAGCGAAATGTCGGCCTCTCAGCTCTCTACACGGCGTCACCTGGACAGCCAAGAAGTCATTGACTCCAGGCGCGGAAGATATACTTTTACTTTTTACTTACTTTTTTGATTTACTGTTGAAAATGGATTTTAAATTTTAACATTTTAGCTTTTATTCGGGGACGCGTTCGGAGTTTAAGATTGATGTAAATGAGTTTTCTATTTCTTTGTGGACAGAGATTGAAAAGTTGACAAAGATTGTTGCATGCTTTTGCAATCATCCAGTGACATGCTTATGAATGTACATGTGTGTGTGTGTTTGTGTGTGTGTGTGTGTATATATATATATATATATATATATATATATATATATATATATATAATATCAGTACTATTTTATTGATAGCTCCCTGGATTGTGTTGACGATGTCCTAATGGCGCCCATCTGGGAATGTTTGGACAACAGTGCAGATGTTCCAGACATTTTACGGAAGTGCATGGTAAGAAAACGATAAAATACATTTAAAATAGTTATTGTAATGAATGTCTTCATAATTTCATTTCTTCATTTCACGCCATTTATAGATACAAGCAATTGGGCATTCTCTGGTGGCAGAATGCAGAAACATGAAAGTACAATTACAATTAGAAATAAAAAATATAGGTGCTAAAGAATGGTACAGATTTTCTCGTAGTAAAGTTTTCTAATTTTCTTTCGTGTGGACTGGCACTGTACAGTCTTGCCCTTCCTTCTGGCATGCTGCCATCTATCGCCGCCCAAGTACATTTTTTGACATTTTCTCAACATTTCGGTTTCCGAATAGTAGGACCGAAATATTATTTTAAGAAAATTAAACAAGGGTAAAACCTTGTCCTAAATAGCAATTTTCATTGAAAAATTTGGATCCGTTTTTTAAGAAAATGGCGTTCAGAGTTACTGTAACTGCGAAATTTCAAGCTTTTTTTCACAGGAATCTATTGAATTTTAGAAAAACTTCATTTGAAGTAATTTGAAGAACTTTGACTCAGAAATTTAATAATGTACACAAATCCATTGAAATGTGCATGTTAAGGGCGTGAGACATATTAAAAAAATTACATTTGTTTAATTTTTGAACAAAATAAAAGAATACACCAGAATGAACTTTACGTCATAGTAAACAGTGCCCATTGGAACAGTCCGTTGGAAACATTTGAAGAATAAGAACCATTTTTGATAAAATGTCGTTTGAGCGTTTCTAAAAGTGCGATATTTTGAACGCATTTAAACAAACAACTGTTGAGTTTTTGGGAAACTTTATTTGGCAAATTGCACATGTACTCAAATATAGAATAACGTAAAGAAATTGCCTCTAATGTAAATATTACCGACCTTAGACACAAGAAATAAAAGTTTTGTAACTTTTGAAAAAACAAAAGAATAGTGCAATATGCCATTTATGTCATCGTATATAGTACATTTCATTACCTCTACCAAAAATTTAAAGAAAAAATCGTAACAGTTTTTTGGAAAATATTGTTTTTGTTCTTTTTTAAAATGGCAAATATTGCTCGCTCTATTGCACGAAAACTTCTAAAATTAAAAAAAAAAGCATGACCTTAATGTAAGAACTATTTTTGAACAAAAAATTTCATTTGAAGGAAAGATTTCTATCCTCAAATTTATTTTGTAGGAAGACACTGAAAAAATTCAAACTTTTGCAATTTTCGAAAATTCAGAGTTAACCATGAAAATCAGATCTATAAGTCCGATTATATTACACACCTTTATAAGTGTATAATACTCTATTCTTACAAGGAGTTTAAAAAAAATTCGAGCCGTTTTTGGGAAATTTTTGAAAATGTCCGGGGAGCTTAATGTAAAGTACCCACAAATTTTAAAGAATGTTTTTCAAGATTTCAAAGCTTCCACTAGAGCCGGCAGGGGATTCTTGAATTTGAAAAAAAAAATCGTACGGATGGTTAGGCACTAGTAGTAACGTGTATTTCCGTTGAAATCTCGAAATCGATTTTCCGCAGCAATACATAACTTACTCTATACTACGTATATTACGTAGTATTATCCGTATATACGTATGTACACGAGAAAGTAAAAAAAATATATCTTCAATTTTATAGTGATAGAAAAACGCCCCCAAAAAATTGCACTTCCTTAATTTAAAAAAATCAATTTTCAACAAACATGAGACTACCACCAATCTCTTAAGCGTTCTATACGCTATCCGAAGACAAAGTTTCATCCAAAAATTTGGTGCCGGTTTTGAGAATAATTGGTAAATGTGTTTGTGGCATCATGAAAGGGCCTTCAAAAATCAAAATATCCGTTTGAAGTTACCAAAGCTACGAGATCATTCAGATTGAGTGGGGAACATCAATTTTGAAGAAAATCGGTTTAACGGTGTGGCGCTAACGTTGAGCAGAGACGGACCGACCGACTGACGGATAAACGGACGTTTTACCGTGAATCGATGTTTCGATATTAAGAACCAACAAAACGTGGATTCTGGCTACAGGACGTGTTAGTTTTTTTTCTAAATTTAGCAACAGGATTTATCCACTTTTTAGTTACCAGAGCCCGACAAATACAGTTTTCTGCCGAAAATTCTCCGTTTTCCGGCACATGATTTCGTAACTTTCTCTTCTTACGAAGAATTTCGTAAGGCTAGAAAGTAAAAATGATTTAAATGACATTTTAGTTTCCCAAGGCGGACAATGGACCTTTCGCGAAAAATGATATTTCATCCCGACAATCCAATGGCCCCATTTTCATTGTAGCAGAGAATCTTTCTTTAGGATACATTCGTTTGATTTTTTTACCAAAATCTCTGACCCAAAAGTAGTACTTGCTGTTGGTGGTGTGTGCGCAGGGCCTGCGGTTGAGATCGGTGCACGCACAATTCACCGCCTGGGTGGCCCCGACTGACGTCTCAGAGGCGGTCCACATGCTAAACACCAGCAGGCTCTCGCCGGAGGAACTACGAGTGAGTGGCGTCAACTGGCCACGCGGCACGAGCCCACCACACCTGCCTCAGTTGCGAGCCCTAAGCCTTACGCACAGCTTCTTGGACCCCCTGCCACCAGGTATGACAACTTGAGTGCTTTTAGTTCAATAATTTATTTGTTTGTTTATTTATTTAATTTATATGTTCACTGCCAATAAACGCAGAAAAAGAAAGTCACATTTGGGGAGAAGTATAATCTGCGCACGTTATCTTGAAGTGTAGAATCCCTAACCCACTCTTTTAATATACACAGTTGAATGACGAATGAAGATACCAAGAAGGCCTGGCAAGTAGCATTTGACATATAGAAATTTTTACTCCCGAATTATATAAAAGTTGTATGCACCAGTAAACGAATTTGAGGTTTTATTTTATAGTATTGGTAACAAAATGACATCCCCAAACCCGCGGCTCTACAACCAGAGAACAAAAGAGCTCAACAAAGAATGCGCATAGTGAAGGGGCTATCTCAACATTTGCTCAGTGGATCTAGAGTAACTACACGAAAAACCTGGTCAATTGTCATCTGCTCCGGGCATGCCAACTGCTACCGTCATTAGACACGGTAGTGTAATGATTTTTGAGTGTGAGTGGCGGCAATCATTGCTTGCCGCACACTGCTAACATCGATTATGTTATGTGTACTATTCATTTAATCTATTAAAACTACTAAAATGCGATTTCGCTGTTGGTTATTTTATAACCAAGCCTTACCGAAATTAACACAATTTCGAGAATGCTCGGATTATGTTTTGCATATCTTCATTGTGAACTTTCTTGTCTTTCCGTGTGTCTTTCCTCTTGTGCTTGAAAAGCCACATACGATAAATAATAGTCCCCTGCACTATCTTTCCTTAATATCATCTTAACAGCGTTTTGCAGCTAAAATGTTGGTTCATCTCGAAAAATGAAGTTTCAATATAAACGCTTTAAAGTTTTAAGTGATGATTGAACTAAAGATATCACACGCGTAGTAAGTGGGACATTAAATACTTACATGCGCATTACTAAAATGCTTCATAAGAGTTCTGTTAATAATAACAATTATAAAATATTTTAAAATGAGGGTCATAACTGAAAATGCATACATTTCTCTGTCCCAGTGTTGCAGCCCAAGGAAATATTGTGTTTATTGATTATTTCTAGACTTGCAGTTCAAACTAAAGCTTCCACGAGTTACATTTTTATCAGTTCTAGCTAACGATAGCCTGCTTAGTTGACGCGATAAGATTGTTCTCGAATGAACTTGTAGATTTTCTTTCCTTCTGATGTAATTGCTCCCAATGAAGGTTTACTTCAAATAAATATATTTTGGGGAACAGTGGATAATTAGTGAGTTTCCTTAAAACAACCTAGAAAATTACGTTATTATTGCCTAAGGCTAATCCTAATCCTGTGTGTGCTGATATGACGAACTTCCTGCTTTCGCTATTTTATTTTCATAGGGGCTGTTTTTGCAAAACACGCTACAGGATTCTCTGTGGAACATCGACGTCGCGACAATGACCTCCAGAAACCCGCATAGAATTCTCGCTGACGAATCAAGCCTTCGTTCTAAACGAGTCACACCTTCGTTTTTCTTTTCCGTAAGTGAGGTAAACTTATGCCACTCTTCGGAAGCCTTGAGTTAATTCGTAAAATCCTTTCTGGATGAAATTGACGGGGAGTTGGAAAAATTTATGTTTGCTTGGCTTTTTGCTTTGCAGATAGCAGCTACGTACATTAAATCCGTGCCTTTTTCTTCTTCAATTAATCAGTGAGTGGGACTGGCAAGTTCAAATGTCTATCTACCTCACGATAGAAGCCTCGATGTGACCAAGCAACAGACAAATGTGTATGAAAGATTTTTTCCATTTTTCACTCTTTGTCATCAACACCATATTAGTAAACTATTTTGTTAGTCATCGTAAAGGGCATATTTCATTTTCTCATTGTTAATCATTGACACCGCGAAGTATTGATTGACTGAGCACACAGATGTGCTCTGTAAACATTCATCAATGAAATTGTCGGCCTACGGCTACACAAAATGAATCTGGCATCAGTATTAGTTAAAATTGCGCACCCAGAAATAATTAATGAACTCGATTTTTGAATAAACGAACATTTTTGCTGCAAAATTGTTAGCACTTGTAATGGTATTAAGGAAAGAAACCGCAGGAGACTATCATTTATCTATGTTACTCTCGAAAACACAAGACATTAGTTCGCACTGAAGCAAAAGGCTTGCAAAACATATTTCGACAATTCTAGGAATTTTGTTAATTTCCATAAGGCATGGTTCGTATTCAGCGTTGATTTTTACGCCGCTGCATACTGTGATTACAACCAACAGCAAAAATGCATTTTAGTACTTTAATAGATTAAATGAATGGTACTCATAAAAGGCTTGGCGATATTAAAGCTTTCTAGAGCGAGGGAAGCGATTTTTGCCTCTCTCGACACTTTCACAAAAAAGCATAAAGACAACGATACGCCAAGCCCCCCCTTAGCAGACGTCGCTCCGCGCCGGTGACGCAGCAGCAGGTTCGAATTTCACTCCCGGAAGTAACTTAAACTCAATTTTATCGAAAACAATTTTTTCGGAAAAACTGGATCTGCCATTCTTCATAAATGTCAACACAGAATCTGGAATATTTTTTGTAACAGGAGCTTCTGGACACCTCTGTGTGTGTGTATATATATATATATATATATATATATAAATATATTTATATATATATAAATATATATAATGTGACGTCACGGGATTAGACAACCCCATAACGCCACCATCAGCTATGTAGAGAAGCCCACGAACAGAGAGGACTAGGTACGCGGCGGAGCGATAGCCGATAAACGCGCCATCTGCCCACAACTTTTCGAACTACGACGCCCGAACTAGTGGGTAATGCTTTTCCGAGAGGTCACGAAAGGAGGAGAAGATGCACCCCTCCAAAATTTCCCCAGGCGCGAGTACCATAAGTATCGCGGCGTGCCTCGGAGGAACTCTCTTTTGCGGCAACAGCGACGGCGACCGGAAGAAACTCTCTTTGACTACAGCAGTGACGGCGAGTACAAATAGATAGTATAGGAGTTTATTTTAACTTGGTAGTTAAAAGTTAGCTCGGAAAGCGTATCTTAGAAAAGTGAAGTAATTAGGAAATAAAGTGCAAAATCATTCGTCGCAGTCACAATAATTCGGAGAGCAAGCAAAATAACTGTTTGACGTCGAAATAACTTCAAAGTTGTAAAATTCGCGCAGAAGGACATTAATTAAATCCAGCATCTCACATTGCACGCTGAGACCACACATGCCTAAAGTGTGGTAGGTCGGCCGAGCATTTGAGCATAACTCCTGCAACATTAATAATTTCGAGGCTGGAAGCGCGAACGAACGTGTACGAGGCGGTGGAAGACGGACGACCCCAGGAAGAGCGAAGCGTAGGCGAGAAGGACTTGGTCTAGAGCGAGGATAGTACGGGTTCGGAACGAGAGAAGGGTGTAGAAATTGGAGGCTTAGCGACGTTCGAGCGGAAGGAACTGCTTTCGTCGCAGCACAGCACGCGAAGACGAGGCGGCAACGCGGGACGAGCGGCAGAAAACCCCAAGGTTACCTACAGGCGAGCGACGCGGAGCTGTTGAGGTAAAGGAACTGGCAACGTTTATGCAGCGATCAGCTGGGGAAAGAGGATAGTGGTAAATACACGACCATCAGTGTTAAAAGTGGGTGAAACGTCTAGAATAGGTGGGAGAAGTATTTCGAACTGTGTGAGTGGCAGTTTCCAGGTCATTTACTGCACGTATCATTAGATTCATTTAAAGAGGCTATACCTTGTACAATTTTACATAAATGATTCAGAATTTTTATATGTTGTACAGTTAATATTACTAGAAAGATCAATTTGTTGTATTGTGTTTAAAGTAATTGCTTTTGTGACATGTAAAAGGGTCTGAATTAAGTAACGTGAATGCCACGTATATTTTTTGTGTTCAGTATTATAGTGAGTGCGAAGCCCAAGGCTAGCACCTGTGAAAGGGTTTCTTTGAAACAAGTATCAAATTCATTTGAAAAAAAAGCCGTGAACGGAAAACTAGAGGCCAAAAGAGTAAATAATTTAGATGTGGAAAAACTCAGAAAGGAGAGATTAAATCGTAAATTGTAGTTGATGAAAGTGTGTTCAGGCAGTCGAGGTGACACCTATATGTTTTGGTTTTTTGTCTTGTTTCATTTTTTTTCAGTGACCAGCTATTTAAAGTGCAATAACCTGTTGTGAAATTGCGTCACTGTAAATTTTCTCATTGAATATATGTTCATATTATTCGTATTTTATTTGATTCATTGTGTTAAGGGTTCAGACCTTTCTCATACCCGAAAGATCCTGCTTCCTGAGAATTTTAAGCTCGCTTCACGAGCATTCATGCTATCACGACCCACCACGTGCGGTAAAGTAGGTAAAAGTATGTAGGTGGGGGTGTTACAATATATATATATATATATATATATATAGACATGTGCAAAAAAGTCGTCAATCCAATTACTCGTTTTATGTCGAATTACTGATTTTAAACTAAATGCTACAAAGAATGTCCAAAATCAAATCTTGAGTTATAAATAAATTAGCATCCACAAATGAATACTTAGTCACGTAAACAAATACTTCCTGTAAGACGTTAATAGCATATTAGCAATGTTGCGCGATAAACCATTCAAACAACACAATATCAACAAAATAAACTTGTAACTCGATACCACAGAAGTATATGAAAACAGCTGGTTCTGGAACACAGCATTAAGTGTAAACATCCGGTTGCGGTGTGTTGACACCGGAAGTGGGGTTCTGGCGGACGTCGGGCGGCCTTGTGACGATACGTTGTCCTTGTGACGTCATCGCAGCTGGTAGGACGTCCCGAGGTCGCTCAGCTGCCGTGAAGGTCGTCGCACACGAACTTGTGACGACACACCAGCTAGTGTGGTCTGGCTACCAACTTAAAGTGAAAATGGTTGATGCATCTGCGGGAGAAGGCGGGGAGTGTGAGGCCCTGTCTGGCGGTGACGTAGGGAAAGAAGAACGACAGACGAACGGAAGACGAACAACAGAATGTGGTGGAACACATACATTTATTTTACTTGAATTTTAAAAATACCCACACACAGTTAAAATCTGTCTTCACAAAATGAATGTTCACTGGAGATTTTGTCTGGCGGCGGCAACCGCATTTCGACCTGATCAGTGTTCGCAACGTCTTCCGCCGTCAGTTAGTGGTTATTTTTAATAGTTATATCCGCACCAACAGAGATGAGAAACACTCCCCCCCCCCGCGCGGCGAGATGAAACGGTGTGTCTCCGAACATATCACGACTACCGAGAACATTACGAGTGGCATTGTCTTCGACCATGATGCGGATGTGTCTGTTCGGGCGGCGATCGAAAGTGAACTGAGTGCCGGGGTTGGAATGTCTCTCACTTTTCTTTCTGTTCCCTCTTCCTCGTCTTAAGACAGGACGTGGGACACGCTTCCGCTTCATGTTCGGGAGGTGTGAGAGGTTGGTAACGGGACAGCTTGGATTTTTCCAGATGAAGGTCATGCGTTTCCGCAGAACTGATTTCTGATATGTGATTCGTTTCTGCGACTAATCTTTAAGTTGAGAAATGAATTCTTTCATGAAGCTAAGAACTTCCGAATGCATGGAAACGCCAATGTCATGAATAGTCTTTTCTTTATCTTTGTGAAATTATAGGTTTGCTCCTAATAAATTTGCTTTGCGGTGTATGCGACGTTCCACACTAAGCCGGAGATCTCCCACAGCTTCAATATTTTGCATCCCTCGCCCTTTTCCTCGGAGGCGATGACGGAGAGATCGTCTGCAGGCTTCGCGATTTTCCACATCTTGACCGCCTCATTGTAAATGCTCCCCCTACCACTACTACTTTCCCTCACCACTTTTTTCACCCTCGCTAAAGAACGATTGTTTGAATCCTGCCATTTTTTATATCTTAAATAATGAAACTTCAATACCAAGATATAAATATGAAATAATAAATAATAATATAGAGAGTCTGCTCTACAACCCCGCCTGCAGGGACGAACGTGCACGCTGAACGAGCCGACGGACGCGTACACATCATGCGGAAATATCCCCAGGTAAACTGATAAATTTATGTACCCATTAACGTTTGTCGTCTGCAACGCACAACGAACTCTTGTTTTGAACAAAAGACGATTTACGATGATTTTTAGTTGGTATGCAACATTGTTTATCAATTCTTGTACGATTTAGAAATAAACAGTCAAGTAATTTTTGAATTTATATTTTTTAACAATGAAACTCCTTTCGCCGGAAAAACTGAGAGCGGGTGAGAAAGGAGTACATCTTCGTTCGTAAACTAACGAATTTAACCATGGGATCATTTCCACATTCATCCTTAAACGGCCCCAGTACCTTTTTGCTGCATGGTGTTATGTTAAAAGAATTATTTGGGGGAAAGCAGGACGTGTTGAACCATTCTGAACAGCGCCTCATCTCAGCGTTCACGTTCGTTGAAGAGATAACGAATGAATCGGTGTCCATGTACAGGATATGAACCTCGTGAATGAGCTCTTTACAATAGTAACAACACTTGATACAACCATGGGATGAAGAGCGTCCGTGGGACGAGGACATCTTGACTGTCGACGTTGCCACCAACACCATGGAGACGCGAACGTGGGACCAGGACAAACACATTTCAACCGTCACCGCTACCGCCGCCCCCGCCACCTCCACCTACCAACCGACGCCATCAACGCTGATGAACGATTCTTCTTTTTCTTTCGAAATACCACAGCTACGGTCCATCGACCCACCAACCCCATCAACGATGAACAACGATTCGTCTTCTTTTTCTTTCGTACCGCCACCACCAACACCTCGCCGCTTTCAACAATACATGTACCCTCGCTTGCACAAAAAATGGGCGATGTCCTGAGCCGAACTTTACCAGAGTTTTCCGACCCTGCCCCGCCCTGCGGATCGAGCTGACCAATCCGCTTTAGCTTCATTTCAGGGAGGCGGGACTATTAATCTTGAACATTACAAAATGGCGGTGATGGCGAGTTATATTATAGTAAATATTTGAATATAAATATTAAATCAACCAACAGTTTTACATACATATTTGTATATACATTTAATTACATAAATAAAGGCATGCAATTTCCCAGTAAAAACATATTTTAAAACTGTTATAAAACGGTTTTTGCAAAAAATAACACTGGACAACGACTATTAAGCTCCATGTCTACATTTCGTCGTTTATTATTGTAATATTTAATATAAAATGCAAATAATTTGCATTGTATGCATTGTCTAACCTAGTTATTTTATTAGAAAAATTAATAACTTAAAGAAATACGTTGTAGAGTCAGTTTCACAAACACGTCTCCGAGATAGCAGCTTTCAGTTGTGAAATACTTCATCATCAATTTCTCAGATGACCCAATTAAAAAGTACTATATGGTCACGGACATTAATATTGTAATAAAATAGTTTTGATATGTAAAATACTAAATAAACGTAAAGTATTTAAAGTTCATTTAGTCACAATGAAAGTTTTCTACTGCAGACATTATGATTGGTAAGTGCAGCTGTAAGCAAATGAATGATTTTTGATCTTTTGTTTTGGGATCACAATTAATTCCCTTCTTCAATCTAACGTTAGGTATTGATTTCATGGAGTTTTACCGAAAATATTAAAATCATAGGGATACCTAGTCTTTGAGGATTTTTTGAGAATCAAAAACGACATATGACTCTTATATAACATTTTAATATCTTAATGTTGCAAGGTAAAAACCAGTTTTGTCTATTGCGTGAAATATTGAGGAAAACAACACACACACACCACACACACACACACACACACACAAAACACACACACATACACACCCCACTCATATCAATATATTACTTACATGAAATTTTATTTATGATTTCCAATCCAACGCAATGAAATTAATATATTTATATTATTATAGCAAGTATATTTTTTACATTACGATATTTTTATTTTCGAGAGACGAGCAATGCAAAAAAAGTTTTTAACGTCATCGGAATGTTACACCAATTCTTCTAGATAAGCAGACCTATGCAAACACTGTTTTTGCTAATCCATTAAGAATCACTAGAGATCCTCCTGTCATAAATTAATCAAAATTGTAATTGAATAATGTTTCAAAATTTTGTCAAACTTGAAATCTGTGTCACGATAATCGTTAGAAAATGAATAGGATCCTCTTTTGTAAAATATTGTTGCAAAATAAAATTTTCTATTTTCATACATTTTTTACATTTCATACAAAATTGCCAATTTATTGGGTATGTGTCACTAACGCATCTTCAGTAATATTGCACTGCATGTTTATAATTTTTAAAGAATTGTTAATAAATATTGTAAACAAAATAAGCATTAATTTTTTTTTGGGAAAATTTCATTTTGAAAATATTTATAAGAATTTAATTAAAGTATATATAAATTGTGTTGAATTTTAAACTATAACTACAAAAATTTATTATTGTTGAAACGCATTGCTACTATATTACAAAAGTAACGTTTTAAAAATGTATGCCATTGATTGATAGTGTGTTCGTATACAGTATATTCACGCAGAGACGATTTTACAAAGAAAATCTAAATAATAACGAAATAACCTCAAATTTATAATTCATTGGCATTTGGTCGATTAATTTTGGGGACCACTTTTAATGCAAGGTCGGGGAAAAAGGAGAAATCGGCGCTATCGCTGTTGGGTCGTAACCAAATCTTCAGGGTCACCATTGCGTTCCTTTTACTTAAGTCTTAGATTCCGAAAGTGATACTAGATTTCAACATTAACTTTGAGAATACATGTTGCATACCAAGAGAGAGAAATGATGAACAAATGTCTGAGTTTTAAAAATCTGCCTTTTAATACCATCAGAAGCCACTTTGAATATTTTTTTGTCATTCGCTAAATCGAACACAATCCGGACAAAGGTTTCCTTACGCTCAAACACATTCTAATGTAGGCAGGTGATAATATAAATCATGTCGCGTAATAAACCAACTTTGCTCTGCAACTGTTCGTTCCGTTGAAAATATAAGACACTTCAAAACATTCTGGCGCTGCAAGCTGTACGAAAGTGTCACCTGCGTAGCAACGAATAAACTGCATAAACTATTTATATTAACATTTCTTGGCGAAAAACATCAATCGATCTGTTAGAAAGCTGTCTAGTCTTTTCGGTCAGCATTGAATGACTCGTGCTGAAACGAAGACAATAATTGCCATTACGTGATTGTTGGAGGCTATGTTACGGCCAGCACTCAGAAGCCGGAGGTAATGCGAAGACGCGTCGGCGGCTGAGAATTCTGGTTCTTTGCCCTGCCGGCTTTTCGTCGTACGAACCCATTTTCGAAAATGTTCTCCGGAATTCGGCGTGCCGTGAAAGACGGTCGTTTCTTCTCGGAAGTAAATGGTATCGCAGAAAACATGTTAATGCCAACTTTTACTGCGAATCGGCGCAATTCATTATTCTCATTTGATTACACAATTAACAAACAAATGTTTGTACTTCAACTACTATCATAAAATATGTTTATTCTACAATATTTATTCATTGCTGTAGCCGGGAAAAATATTAAATCCCGACACATTGTATCTCTGTCAAGTTTGCGATTACACAATTGAACGGAATTTGCTCATATGAAGTCGAGAGATAAATGAATGTGGTGATTTCGAGAACAAAGAAATTTATTTTTAAACGATGGTGCAGGTCGTACGCAATTGGTTTTACGAATGCGAAAGATCTATTTTCTCATTAAATAGGTAAATATAATGAAATTTGGTAGCAGTGTTATATTACACGCAGCACTGGCCAATGTATGGTGTTTCTGGGCTAATTGATTCTGTTTACGAAATGAAAGAAGGCACATTCAAATAATGATAGGCATCATATATTCGTTGATGAATGGCGACAAACTGCGGGTTCAATCTTTTTGTTGTTTGAATCTCATAGCTGCCAAGAACAAGAACAAATAATCTTAAAGCTGATAATATATTCCCTTGGGTGGCTTCAACCACGTCTTCAAACAATGGTCCCTTCACATAATAGGGTGAACTAATCCAATAATGTCTATTTTCTCTTTCTCCTTCTGAACAATTTTCACAATCTTTTGTCTAATTTAACTTTTCATTACCCAGCTTCTTCGCTTACACACTATCGGCATGAAACTGCATTTTTAAACATTTTATCAATTTTCCCGTCTCTGCTCAGTAAGTGAGAAATGTCGACAAATAAATGTACAGAAAATCAAACCTGCCGTTCTTGAGAAAATCTGACTAGTCATTTCTCAGAAATGCTATTTGAAGCTTACTACATACACATTGGGATACCAACAAACTTTATCAATTTCATGTACGTACTAGTATTTACAACTGCAATAATGTGTAGATCGGAAGCATGAATATTTTAAAGTAATGGCATGATTTTGGAAAATCAAGGATGCTATTGAAATATGCGTATATATCGTAATGATTCGAAGTATTTATCGCTAAATCTTACAAGAAAAAGTTTGAAACCGTGTTTGACAAAATGTCGAATCACCATTCCCAATTTGCAATTGATGCATCTACGAGTACGAGCTATTTTCACTGATAAGCACGAGTTTTCGAAAGCTTCATGAAAGTCATTTAGTCACTTGTATACAAATACTGTAATGTAACAGGCGCCCATATCTTGTTTTTTAACGTGAATATAAAAGAAAAATAGCGACACATATTTTAAAATCTAAAAACATCAAATGACGTTCGCTGTTATTCGGCAGATCTCATTTCTCAAAAGTTTAGAAAAAGTGAAACGATTTTAATCACGTTTTTCAAATTTTTCAATATTGCTATGTTCTCTATAATTTACGCGAACATTGAGACATAATTTACGAAGAATGAATATCGTCGGAGAAATAGACCCAAGTCACAATGCGGTGTGAAGACGCCGAAAAATTTAGATCTTTAACAATTTTTAAAATGCAGATATTTAAAACGAGACCTGCGCTGTTTCTGTCGTCGCTTTACGCGTCAAGGAAGGAAGCAATAAAGTCCGAAGTTTAATGACAGTGTCATGTAAAAATGCCCCCGAAATGGTATCGGTTTTCAAATTCGAGGCTCGCGACACCAGTGAACTCGTGCAGAAGAAAATATCACGGTAAATTCCTTTTATGTTTGGCCGCCAGCGACTGACGGACGACATTTTATAAATAATTTTCGGAATCAGTACTTTCGCGAAACCCGCAGCAATGTTTGACTACCGAGTGTGTACTTATAGGAACGAAGTGTCTCTTTCAGATCACCGAAGATTTTCGTGTAAAATACGCCTGACGAAAAAAAATTGCTGTATTCCGCGCTGCTAAATCGCTGGTGCGATATTCTCTTCCCTTTCGCAGTCTCTCGTAACTTCTAAATAAGCGAACCTTCCTCCAGTGTTATCTGCGAAAAGAGAACGGGAAAATATTGTGACAAAATGCAAAATATGTGCATACATGCCTGTACTTATTTTTTCCAAAACGCTGAAAAAATGAAAACGAAACAAAAATTCATTAGTGTATTTAAATATGTTATACATTTACGAGCATCAAACGTCGCCGATCGTACTTAACAACGATTGCTAATGGTATACCACTACGCAAATGTTGTACACTAGTTTTATCCATACATGAATTCCTGACTAAAATATAAAATACGTTCACGATGTTATATTATTTACGAACGCCGCACAGCCGGTGATATTTATTTAATCGGCGTAAAAAATGCGCAAATCGCGTTTTTTCGACCGGTTACAATCGCTGTTTGGCTGCAGCGCTGCTCTGTGATTTGGTACCACTATAATCACTCGTTGCTGACTACCGGTACGACGTGTGGAAGAAAGGTTTGTTTAGTACAGCGAAAATATGGTGGTCGCCAGCAACTACATTTTAGAAAGACTGTTGTAACAAACTAATGTAAACGCACATCTAGTAAATTTGGCACGAAAATATACGTACTAAATATAATAGTAACGATATAAAATGAAAAATAAAATAATTTGAGCCTTCATAATAATGTATAAACTCAGAAAATATTCAATATGTAATCTGGATTCACATAATGGCACCAATATTGTGAATCGTTCTACTGTGAACTGCGGCTTACGAGACTAATGTCAAAATAGGCACAACGTGTTGAACATATTCGCTAATGGTGGAGTAGGAGTGTGTGAAGCGGAAGAAACCATAAAACGAATATATTTTCGACATAGGTAATCATTGAAGATTAAGATGCATAATTTCAGAAGTAGTTAAGAAACATGGATCAATTAGTGCTAAACAAGAGAATTTGGCTGAGCGTTTCAATTGATGTGTGCAGTTGCCGATATCGACCGAGGATTATTTTTTCTTTTGCTGCAGTTTTGAACTTACGATTTCTGACTGCTGGTAGTAAAATGTTTCAAATATGTAAATCATTGCTCGGTATTTGATCTACTAAACTAACAAACAAGCTATTATATAAATATGCGGTTATATGTGGTACTTTTAATTTGTACATTTTAAGTTTATGGTCGATATAACTACCAGTGCGCAGGAAAGAAGATAAATCTTTGATCCATTCTCTGAAAAAATCACGGTTCAACACTAAAATCAATTCCTTTATTTCAGGATCGATCCTTTCGCTATAGTATATTTTCAATTTTGAGGTAGGTACGTAGATCACGAATGAGAAAGAGAGATGAAACTCATGTCAAGAAGTAAATTTTAGTACATTACGTTCTTCAGATTTTTGTGGCATATTTACGTGATTTCTGTAATGAATAACAGAATTTGGTGGCTCAGTGCATCAACTGATGTCACTGCAGCGACTCTGACCGGGAGATTTTCAACACTAGCTGTATTTAGCTAGGTCGAATTCAGCCGCTATCTGGAGGAAAATTCTAGTGGCCGGCTGCTCTGATCGGTAGTTTTCCGTGGTTTCTCCGATCAGCGTCAGGCGAATGCCGGAGCAGTACCCTACCAAACGGGCCACGGACCGCGCGCGATCTGTCCTTCCTCTTTCTTGTCGTATCCTCTCCTTACTCACACACACTTACACTAACATGCACTACACTACCACATATTCCGGGATACCGGTCAGGAGCTTGTCCCGGCTGGGGCGGTGCCCCGCTGGTGGGAGATTCCTGGTTAGGAGAGAAACCCCGCTAGCCGACGGTAGGTCGGCGCCGGATCTCGCCTCCAGCAGGGAAGATCACCGCCATCTCCGAGAAAAACATGCACTACACTGACGGGAATAATGACCAAAGCAGTTGACGCGCCCGGAAACACGAGAAAACAAAACCAAACCAATCTTAATGCTTGCATTAACCAATTGTTCAGGTAAATCAATCTTAAATGCAATGTAAAATGGATATATTAATATTTTGTGAAAGTTAAGGCCAGTATATATTTAATATCCTAATAAAAGAATATTTCACTTTCACACTATACCTTTTATTTCGTGAGTAATATTGAGTTTAAAATAATTGTATCCGAAAGTTATCCGTGTTTTTGGCAAAAATCGACGTAATGCTTGCTAGCTTAAAACGATGCCTGCATATGCAAATATTACTGTATTTATGTCCGTTTTCTCTAATTGTGTGAAAGTTTTATTAGGTTTTTCTCTTATCTCTATCAGAGCCCGTATACCCAGAAGATGCTGTGGAACACGTCTATCCTTTTGACCTTAGATATTGCCCAGGGCAAGTCCATTTCGACCATGGCATCATCACTGTCAAACTGGGTTCTCAGCTCACATGAATCATATATCCTCTACTCTGTGTACCCTTTCTAGGTGACGACTCCAGAATATTTAATAATTTTCGTCACTACTCTCATATGCGTTGGTGTTGTTACCTCAAAATGAACCGCATAAATTCCTCACAAAGGCCGCAGACTTTCCCCCTTCGCTCGGGTCCGTAATGCGCATGCGCTGTGCCCAGTCACGTGGTGGAGTGAACGGACGCTACCGCGCGGCATGCAAACGACCTCTGGATCTCCACCGCACTTTTAATATTTGAGCTTGCCGCGCCATACTGTCGCCAAGGCGACACATGGAGGTGTTTCTCTACGAATACGGACCACGTGGTGCAGGTTGGCGGAGGTATGCACATCACTACATACGACGTGGGTGTTTTACAAACAGCTTGCAGGAACCGTGAACCGAGAGGACAGTTTAAATATTCAACAGTCGCTTCGTGAAGTAAATAAGAAGTTGTAGAACACATTTACATTTTGTCTGAATCATAGATCTGACGTAATTGGTAGGTGTCATTTACTGTAGGGTCGACCGACCCAGCTTCTTTCTTTCCTGCGTTTAACTGAAACTGCAAATGTCACGAATGATATTTTAAAGAATAGAGATTAATTGGACCCAAAAATAGGAGTAATGAAAAATAAATGATTCCAGGTGAATTTCCTCTATGATGACTGTTTATTAAAAATAAAGTTGTTTTTCATAGCATAAATAAAATATGATTACTTCAAGGTCTTCAGGTACTCTAAACTTCGTTGCTAAGAGATCACTTAAAATAATGATCACAGAAAGTGATAACCAGAGAAGTGTGGGAGCAACCGGCGTCTCGCAGATCATTCATTATCCCATATCAGTTCCAAGAGTCATTTAAACGTGCCACATTTATAATTTTAATCATTGCGCCTATTAATGCATTAATATGTTTTACTTAATTAGTAGCGCTACCACTGCATATATTTTTTCCCGTATGAAACCGATATTATTGCGTATGAAACCGATAAGTCTGATTTAAACATTTCTCAAATAGGTTTTATATTTTTTTGTTTATTGATGGAGAGGATCCAACCAACTGTGTTTATAATTGTGGGATAAGTACAATTTGCATTAAAACCTCCTAGCTTTCAAAATCCATAAATTTGAATCTCCCGCACTTTTTCCTGAGGAACGTTTTTCAAGGGAAATTGAGAGATTAGGAGGATTTAAGTTTTAATTTTGTAATAGTACGTAGTGGGTACAAATACGCGCAAAAGTTTGTGCTTTTTTAGTGTCGCTAACTTTATTTTCAGTAGATCGAGTGTTAGATTTAGATAATTAACTTATTTGTATCTCATTCTTAAATCTTGTACAGTGTACAGCTCTGGGACACGTGGAGAAAATCCAATATTCATATCCTTTCAAGATGTTAGTCTTAAGTCTGATGTCACCTGATATATTGAAATAATGTTCGGAATCAGATAGGTTTCAAAGTGCTGTTTAGAAACAGGCGCGTAAAAAATTAAAATCTCCAGTTTTACCTTATACATTCGGAAATTCTATGAATCTTATGTGTACCAACTGTACTAACAGAGAATTACTAATGTATATCTTCTCCAATCAATAATATTGACTTACATAATCCTGTAAATTATGTAAGTCAATATATTTACTTCGTTGATAGTTGGTTGTTAGAGGTGAAATAGCTTATTAAAAAATTAGCTTTGGCATGTTTGCGGCCGGCTCTTGATTCTTTCCTTGATCACAACTCGTGCGGTAGTCGTTCTCTTTCGTTTCCTGTCTACATCCCCCGGTGGCCTGGCAGTGGGCGCCCTTTCGCCCTAAAGGGCCGCTGACGTCAGTGCGGGCGAGTGGAGTTGGTGGAGCGCGCAAAAGCGGCTCTGGCCACGAAGCGCGCGAAATTTGCGCAGTCGACGCGCAGCGGTGTGGCACGGGGTGGGGCGGGGCTGGGGCAGGCTGGGCGACATGGTTCGGTTGATTTGATTTGATTTTTTTCGTGTTTCCGGGCACGTCAACTGCTTTGGTCATTAGTACCGTTAGTGTAGTGCATGTTTTTTTCTCGGGATATGCGCGGTGATCTTTCTCCACTGGATGGCGAGATCCGGCGCCGACCTACCGGCGGCCAGGACTTTCCCAACGGGGCACCGCCCCAGCCGGGACAAGCTCTAAGCACCCGACCGGCCTCCCGGAGTATGTGGTAGTGTAGTGCATGTTAGTGTAAGTGTGTGTGCGTAAGGGGAGAGGATACGACAAGGAAGAGGAAGGACTGATCGCGCGCGGTCCGTGGCCCGTTGGGGAGGGTACTGCTCCGGCATTCGCCTGTTGTTGATCGGAGAAACCGCGGAAAACTGCCGATCAGAGCAGCTGGCCGCTAGAATTCTCCTCCGGACAGCGACTGAATTCGACCTAGCTGAAAAGCTAGTGTCGAAATCCTGCCGCCGTGAGGACTCGAACCTAGGACCTCCCGGTCAGTGGCGCTGCAGCGGCATCAGTTGATGCACTGCGCTACCGCTCGTACTCATGGTTCGGCACGGAGTGGGTGTGACGAAGATGGGCGAACGGAAGTGAACGGGAGAGAGACGGGACAGAGGCGCGCGGGGACAATAAACCCGAGGCAGTGGGACGAAGTTAGGCGGGGCTGTTTTGGGACAAAGGGGCTTTGGAGGGCGAGGGGCGGAGCTGGCGCTGCACAGCCGGGTGGGTGTGAGCAGCCACGCCTTTGCTGCAACTCGCGGGCCGTGGACGCCTCTTCCTTGAACTTTTAATCGTTAGGTTAATTGAATTTATTGAGAAGCAGTGAATATGATGTATGGATTGATTTTATGCTCTGGTTATTATTGCGACGTATTATTGGGCTTCATTGCAATAACAGGAAACATTTTTAATATCTTTAAAACGCACTAATAACACACCTGTTGTTACCTCAAACATACAGTATGTCGTATTAGATTTAACTAAAGGTGTTTAAAATATGCTTCTTCGCATTGTGCAAACTTTGCAAGTTTCGAAAACTTTAGAAAAATTCAAAAGAATATGCCATTCATACGTCATTTTATAAGCCATTTTTGTTCTATCGAGGACAGTTTAAAGAATAAAACTGCGGCTTAATTTCGAAGTCAGCCAGATCGATTGGGGAATATCAGTTTTGGTAAAACATCTGTCTGAAGTTTACGGGTGATGTTTACGAGCGGACGGACAACGGATGAACGAACGGACTGGCGGGTGAGTGGTAACTGACTGACTGAAGGCCTGCTGACGGACTCTTCGAAGACCACATTTCAAGTTTTCAAAACCCGTGGACCGAACTGAGCAGTGGAGATCAAAAATACTCCATGGCCGGTTTGCTACTGCGCTTCAAAGTAACTCCATCGATATGAAGAGATCGATTAAATTGTTGAGAACCGCTGGGCATTTTGGCAAGACGGAGGGATGTGTTCTGGCCATTCAAGATCAGGTAGTAACCACTAATAACTACAGGCGATTTATCATGAAAGCGAACATCTGATGACAATTGTCGCCTGTTTAAGCAGGCTACCGAATCTTTCAACACATCTGCAGTGGATGTTCTCAGTTGGTACAAACAGATTATTTACGTTATAATAATGTAGCCAAAATCATCTACCAAGCTCTTGCCAAAAGATCGGACCTGATACAGGAACCTTGCCTTATTACAAATATCTACGAGAGCAAGTTTTGTCTAATGAGAGAACAAAATCTTGTGGATACTGCCATTGTTACAGATAAAACAATGGAAGCAAATAAAGTCTTCTGCCGTGTTGAAAAAACTACTCTGGGCAATACAAATCAATAATAATATAATAATAATAATAATAATAATAATAATAGATACTGTAGTCCCATTAGATCATAATCTGCTGTCAACAATAGTGCAGAAAAGAAAAGCAAATACCAGCCACTCTCAATTGAACTGATAAAAGTATACAAACTAATAGAGTACCCGGAGTTATTGCAACTGATTCAAATTGTACCTCTAGTTATTTCAACTAATGGGCTTGTTTCTGAAGATTGAGGATTGCGGAAAGAGAAACTCCATCTAAATGGGTGGCAACTTCAGAACCATGCAGAAGACCGTGTTGCTGAAACCACCAATATTATGCAAGGTTCTCTTTAATCTTGAAGAGGAACATAAGTGAACTGAGCAAGAACTTATCACCATCTGTTTCAGCGTATGTATCGATGTTCTGTCCTTAAGTTATGCCTTCCTACTCCTGAAGAGCGTGAAATTCTGAAAAATTATGATGGTGATAATAAAATTTAGAAAAGCACGTGATTATCAACATTTGAAACACTATTTTCGTTCCCGGATTATAGAAAAACTAATTGCAACGATAAACGAACGGCAGATTTGATTTATCTGCATTGACTAATAATATAGTAATCCACTCTCCTTTACTCCTACTATTTTATAATTTAACTCTCCTTTGCTTATGCAAAGGAGAGTTAAACAAAACGTGCATAGTGAAGCTACATTCATGCCCAGAAGCAAAACAAGGGGCCCTCTCAGCATTTGCTCATTTGCGACATATCTGCAATAGTAAATACATGAAACACAGATAGGTACAAGTGCACTGAACAAACCTGCAGGGTTGCATGTGAACAGGTGTAAGAGCATGTGACATACCAGAATGTCACACAATATTTTGATGGGAATTGGGAACAAAAATTTATTAAATTCATCGTAAAAAGTGTAAATGTTGAGGGCATAGGCATGCAGGCAGGGCGTTTCTAACAACCAGGGAAGCGGAAGTCAATAAACGTAGCGCGGCAAGTAACGGACAGAAGATTGTGATGTGAGGGCATGTAGGATTGGTGGTAAACTGGTAATGGGGTATGACGTCGAAGGAAACTCGAGATAGTTTTGTAAAACAAGAGACAAGAATGTATGAAAGTTATCGAGGGTTGAACTTTGTAATACTGGAGAGATGAGCTTTAGACCATGTACTGTACACATCGTGCATCGTACCGTACACATCGATTTATTTATTTATTTTTTTACTGCAGAGGTAAATGATAGATGCGGGCTTGGTGGAATTTTGCGGAAATTATTAAGCAGTGAGGACTTATAAATATTTTAGGCGTAATTCTATTTGGGACTTTTTGAATAATTCTGGCACCGGGAGTGCGCAAATCGGACTTGAAGAAAATACGGACGTGAGAGCAGGCAAGAGAGGCTCAAGACATATCTTGTAGTTTAGGGGATGATTTATATTTTATCGCGTTAAAAGTTGGAGGAATTAATTAGAAGAAATAGACTTTTGTGTATCGTGGATTAAGTAAAACGTGACAGTCTTGGAGTTAGTGCCCATCCGTGGCAAAGAATAGGGAAAAAGTGAAACAATAAGTTGAGGAGGACATCGACCCGGCAGCGGAGAGTTGAGGAGAACAAGATACAAGAGAGAAGATTGGTCGGAGCGGTGGATTCTTCCTGGCCTCATCGTCCAAGAGCGCACTGGATATCTAAAATAGTAAGAATAATAGCGCTACAGACAATTTTTACGATCGGTCATGACTAAGGTGACATTTCATGTTAAAACAGAACGAATCAATAATCTTATAAAATCTCATTCTGAAAAGAAAAGCTGATTATATTTCTTTGATATTGTGCAATCACAGTTTAATCATTTCTTTCCAGAAACAAATTTCAGATTCTTCGCTTCTTCCGTATGGAGAGCGGATCGAATGATTGTTTGCTAGGAAGAAAGTACCGGCGATAATTATTTCCCTTTAGATGTGTTTGCAAGAAATTTAAAATCGCAACCCTTTCCTGGCGCCCAAAAATGATATAAATTCGGAAACCGGTTGCATAAATAATTGTACAGAAACGGAGATCGTTTCACATGTGACTGATAAAAATATTATACAATATAAATGTAAACTAAGCCAATATATATCATTGTTTTGTTAAAATAAACATTATTTTTCTTTTTGATTATCAGTATAGTTTCTAACTGTATAGAAACAGTTATCAGTAGAAAGATTTTACTTTTAACTTAAATTTGTATCGACTTTAATTGCTTAATGTCATCTGTTGATACTGACACTTAATGAACGTGATTTCTACAAAGGTGTTGTAATTAAGTTACCTACTTCACTAAGCATTGCTTTAAAGAGGCTGATGTAACGACAAACAACAACGCACGACGCGTTTTAAAATAATGTGACTTTACTAAGTCATACTTAAAAAGATCTGGAAACCAGCGTAAGTGTAATATCTTTTTCGGCATCGATGGGTTAAGATTTTTCTAAGTTTTGCTGGTTGTTTTGGCATGAAACGTTAGGTAGTTTGTTTTTTTCTTCAACAAATCCTTCAAATTTTTAATGTTAATGTGCTAATCTCACGACTCCATGAAATTCTATTTCTTTATAAAACTCATTATAAGGATTAATTGCGTATGGGGCGCAAAACTCATCATACTATTCAAATAATTTTGGAGAGGATTATTTCTAAATAAAAGTAGTAAATTGACCTCTTATTCATTTCCTTGAGTCTCAGGTTTGAAGGAATTTTTTTAAGTTTTAAGCTTTTCATGAAATGGGACAAATTTTATTTGAATGAATTTAATTATTTTTGCCATATTAATGTTACATCAATAAATATTATTATATTAAATATAATCATTATGAAAAGTTGGAAGACCTTTTTGGTGATTCATTACTATGAAACCAGGTTTTGATACATTTCGGGGTTACAGTTGACTGTAATTCAAAACTATATTAGTTTCCAATCACTAACGTCCTCATTTTTGTTAATCTAAAAATGCTAGCAACAGTGATTTTAAATTAAATTTTGATAAATTTGAAAATTTTCCTGTTATGTACCATTTTCTTATGTTCATACTTCAAAATTTTTTAAATTTGGGGATACTAATATTAAAATGTTTTGATTTGTGTTTTATTGCCATTTAAAAAACTTGTAACCATTGATATTAAACCCCTGGTTTTATGAAAATTTTGATAATAAAGTAAAATCGAAACAACATGAACTGATTTTTTTTAATGTGAATTACACCCAAAGGTTTTCCCCATATTAAAATTAGGTTCAATTTTTTTTTTACCGAAATAATTTTTGAGTTAAATTATAATTCTGAATTTACAATTAAAAATATTTTTCCCATAATAATAATAATAATAAAAAAAAAAAAAAATAATAATAATAATAAAATAATAATAATAATAATAATTCATTTTTCCATTTAACTTGTGGAACTTCACTTTCTATCCGGGCCAATTTCGTCCCGGCCCAACCTTTTTTTTTCGACCCGACGCATTAGGTTTGAGGGCAGGAGCTTTCCCCATTCTACTCATCTATTCAACTCTATTTTTTACTGCCCCTTTTTCTTTCTTCCGCCCCTTCAGCTGGGGGGAGTTTAAAAACCCTAGGGAAGGGCCCCGAAGAAAACCCCGGAGGGAAGGTTTTTCAGATCAACCCCCAAAACTGAATGCCAGAGAGGGGAATTTTCCCCTGTGGGATAATGCCCAAAAGGCAAACCCCCCGGGGAAGGCGGAAGCTGCAGAGACACCCCAGCAGCCCTCCATATCTGGAATACCTACAGACCCAAAATTCGGGAGATCCCCCCAATTTACGACAATTTTAAACACGCAGCGGCAAAACGGGACTTGGCCCCCGGCGACAATACAAGGGATTCCCTGGGGGTGGCGATCCCCCAGCAGAGGAGAGCGGGTGATACCCGGGATTATACTGCTGAAAGGGGGGTCGGGAGATGGATGGGGACGAGGAGGAGGACCTGGCACCCCCTTAAGTGTGGCAAGTGACAAATGTCGAAATAACCCAGGGTAAAGGATGCAGATGAAAGTTTGATGACATCGACTCGATGAAAAACAAATGAAAGGGTTTGCGGGGGAAAAGGCAGATTTCCCGGGACGACTATAAGAGTCCCCAATAAAAAAATAGGGCACTATGCGGAGACTCCCCAAAAAAAAAAGGGGCAAGAAGAGAAAGCCCAGCCCCCGGGGGAAACCCCCCGAGGAAAAGAGGAAGGTGACAGAAGTGAGGGAAGGAGGAAAGGGGAAATCCCTGAAAGAGAAGAATATAGAAGTAGGGAAACAGAGGCCACGGGAACAACGGCAAAAAAGGGGTTGTTCGAAAAGTCGAAAAAAAAGAAAGAAAGCAAAAAGTAACAGAGTCGGAAGGTAAGAACCGCCCGGTATACGAACCAGGCGATTAAAGTAGCGGCAAAGAGGGTGAACCTACGCGGATATCATAAAAAAAATGAAGGAGTCGGTAGACCCAAGGACACGGGGGCAAA
Source organism: Teleogryllus oceanicus (assembly GCA_964035755.1). NCBI lineage: Eukaryota > Metazoa > Arthropoda > Insecta > Orthoptera > Gryllidae > Teleogryllus > Teleogryllus oceanicus. The sequence goes on along the minus strand of CAXIVR010000001.1, from coordinate 203,740,624 downwards.
ATCCTAAGACCCCAGGACGCAAAGGAAGGAGCTGCTAATCTTGGAAGCCCGGGATATTGACCGAACAAGGCAGTCGGGGGGGTAGGCCCCGGCCCGTAAAAGCGTGAAAGCGGCTTATTAAAAAAAGGGGACATCGACAAACGTAGAGCGAAGAGGTTTGGGAGGCGGTTGCCCAGGGAAAAAAAAGCAGAGACTCAGGAAATCGTCTTTTAGAATGCGGGGGGAAGGGGAAGGTGAAACAGCACACTACTGCCCCAGCTGAATAACCCAAGAGTTTTTAAAAGGGAAAAAAGCTAAAATTGGGTGGGTTAACTGCCAGATTAGGAAAGAAAGATAATAAGTTTTCCGATGTCTTGTTTTTGGCACATATCAACCTCCTCAAGGGGGCCCTGACAGAAGAAACATTTGTTCAAATGTGGGAAGGGGGAACAACGCAAAAGATTGCAGGGGAAAACCCATGCACCCCCAATGACAGGAAAAAAGGACACCATGCCCTGGGAGGCCGTAGAGGAGTCGTTGGGGCTTTAAAAGAAAAACGCGCCAGATAGCCCGATTGTTCAAATTAACAGGCAGAAGAACAGGCACGCGACTTGGCACTGCAGGTAGCGCGAAAAGAAGATAGACTCATATTATTTTGTGAACAGCCCTGACGACCCCCTTACGGGGTATCAGGAGTGCAGAGAAAAGCTGGATTGGGAAATGGTAACCTGGGGCGTAAGGTAAGGTGACGAAATACGGGTTGTCTGGGGTTAGTAAATGAAATACAGTTCTTTTCCGAACGAAATCGACAAATTTATAGCCGAAATGTATGAACTAGAATAGTCTAAAACACCAAACAAAGATTTTTACTTCCCGGCGACCCCAAGGAAACTGGGAAAGGTGAGAACGTCCGATAGAGGAGGAGCCTTTTTTAGTGAATTCAAAGGAATGATCTTACATTCTAAACTCGGGGGGTGGGGGAACCCCCCCAAAGGGGAATCCATTCTAGACCCGAAAATGCCCAACTAGCCTGCAGATATGCAAAGAGCTGGGAAATATTAGAGGAGGAAACCATGGGCCACTGAAAATAGGTCCCAGTTTAAAAAGAGCGGGTAAAAAGACAAGGACCCCCCAGGAACAATAAACGACCACCCCGGAACCCAAGAAAAAGGATGTGGGCAAGGAAAAAATCCTTTGAAGAACCGTTGTTGGAATAGTCTGACTGACAAAGTAGAAACACTGACGAAATTACAAAACAAAATCGAGACAGTAGTAGCTGCATGCGATGCCCGATGCCGACGTCGGGGCCCAGACGCACCGCAGGCATTGGTGGACACAGGAAAAAGGAAATACGTAAGAGGCATCAAGGGGAGAAGGCGGACGGGTAAGACGAACCTTTCATTTTTAAAAGATTACAAGACGACCGCAAACCCCAAAAAGATTAAAAAAAGGGGGGCAGATTTGGGGGAAAAGGGTCACCGAAGAGGCGAAAAACCGTGGGGCAGGCCTCAAAATTGTACCATGAATCTTAGAATGGAGGGGAGGACGCCTGGACTGAGGGTCCAGACTGGGGAGGAAAGTCATGGGGGCCCATTCCCCCTTAAAAGTGCTACGACAAAGACCGAGGTCTTCTTTTGAGAGGGAGTCCTGTTTACGACGGGGAACTACGGAGGGCCAAATAGCCAAATGTGGGAAAGCCGGGGTCGATATTGAGCGAAAAGTTTGATTGCTGCAGAGCAACATCCGACTGTCTACTCTCCGGTTTAACCCATGTCTCAGGAATGGGAAAATCTGAAGATAAGAGGCAGAAAAATCATCCTTTTCCGGGAGGTAATGAACCGCTGAAAGACTGTCTTTTTGACCGCTTTGCCTCCTGGGCACCGGGGAAAAAATTTGAGGGACTAATTTATCAAGGCTGAGGTATACCATCAGACCTATCCCCAAACAGTATGGCTTCCGGAAGGGGGGGACGACAACTGACGCCATTCGAAGTGGTGGGGGTTGGGAACAGCCAAAAGGGGGGAGGGGAAAAAGAAAGATTCGTTCTGGGAAGACATCGGAACGCGTCTAATAGCGCCGATGGAAGGACATCATGGAGGCTCTGATAGATAAGAAAGTCCCTAATACCTTCTGAGAATGGTTAAGACTATCTTCAAGAGAGAGAAACTATACGAACCCTTGCAATGGGGAAGATGATGGGCCCCGGTTGAGATTGGGGCCATTCCATGGAAAAGGGATAAGCCCCAATTAGACATCCCCCCGATACCCACCTATTTGGAGAGACGAAACCCAAACACTCAGAGTAAAAAACGACCTGATGAGAGGAAAAGGGAAAGAAACCTCTTCAGGGGAAAAAGATGGCTTACAGGGAATTCTACACAGGGTGTAGAGAAAAAAAAAGGGTACTGGTTACGGGCGCAGAATTTCCAATATTAGGCGGGAGGGAAATTACCCGGGGACGACAGATAAATATCTGGGAGTCAACGACCACAGGTCAACTTTTGGCCTACATCAACAAGATCGCGATAAGGCAATGAGAACTGCGGCCAATTCCCGGGTAATGCCAAAAGTGGGGGGCCTCAGAGGGGGAAACGGGGGTGATTGTTGTGCTGTCCAATCAAAATGCTTGGGGGAGCCCCGGGGGGGGACAGACTGGCCCCCGGAAAGCAAGGTCCAAAAAGACAAAGAAAGTGCTTGAAAACGCAGCCTACCGACGGTCCCGACAGCGCCAGGGTTCTGGCCAGAGTTTTCCCCATAGACCTTCTGGCAAGAGAAAAGGGAAAGGGCGTTTATAACGAAGGAAGAGAGTCATGACATCTGCACGGGGCCTACGCAAGCTGAAAGAAGACATAAAAGAGAGGGCACGAGTCTCTTCAGCAGGCAGGAGAGATGGGAGAAAGAAAAAAAATGGTAGATGGTATGAACTAATACCCCATCGAACCATGGTTCAATAGGGGGCATGGGGAGGGAAAATTTACCCTCACAGGGTCTGGGCACCTGCTTTGCCCCACCTGTTCAGAAGAGAAACGACCGAATTGCGTTTTTTTGGGCGAAACGAGACGCAAGGACAGTATCTGGGGAGCAGGGATATGGAGGATTCAGCGAACAGCGAGTTAGACCAGCCCCCCAAAATAAATGGTGCAGAAATGCAAGTGGGAGAAAGAGTGGTGCCTCAAGAGTTCGTGAGCATCATGGGAAAGAAGAACGACCATTGAAGTGGCTTGAGTTTTAAAACAACCATATTGCCTGCTCCTCCATGAAGTAATGTCTGAGACGGTTCCGGGGGGAAACCAGGATTAGGAAGGGAGGTTGGGTTTTAGTGGGTAGGCAGATGGAGAGTCTGATAAATTTTTCCCGGATTATGATTTCCATTAAAAAAAAATAATAATAATAAAATAAAAATAAAATAATAATAATAAAAATAATAATGAATCATTCTCTGAGCCCCAAAACCCTTCAAAATGAAGAAAGAGGAGAAAAAGTAATTATCAACCTGCGGGCTTTTAATTTTCGAATATCCGTCCCTTTGAAAATGGCGGGTGGGTTAAAACCCCTTGGTTCCGAAGTCACAACCATCATTTAGGCATTTAATGCGGCCCAAGGCTGCCCAACATTATACCCAAATATACGAATGTCGGGAATGACAAAACCTATTCCCTAACAATATTTTTTTAAATAAGGCATCAGTAATAAATTGAATTTTTGGGATAAAAAAATGAGTAATAAATGTTTATTTAATTATCTAATGCGTTGTATTTATTGTGTTCGTATCCCTATATACAAACCGAATGTCTGGTATGGTAGCATAACTCATTCCATCAAAAAATATTAATTCAAAAACGGGCAACAGTAAAAAATTTTAATTTTATTTTAAAAATAATAAAGGGATTTAATAACTGATTAGTTGAGGTTTGGCCGTTTCTATTATCTATTATACATTCAAAATGCCTGAATGGTAGATAAGTCCTTCTTTGAAAAAATAATTTTTTTAATACAGGGATAGTAATATTTTAAATTTTTGGGGGTAATAAATTAGTTATAAAATACTTTTTTTCCAATTGTTTTACCCAAATGTGCCCTTTCTTTCTTTTTGCATACTTAAATGATATTTGATAACCTCATTCTGACATAATATTTATTTTAAAAACAAAAGAATAAATTTACTTATAATAAATTAGTATTAAATGTGTATTGAATTGTCAAATTTTTTATGATTGTGTTTGTTTGTCCCGCATTCCCAATGTCTGTGTAAAAGCTAAAAAAACCAGCTAAATGACAACTTTTGAAAAAAGTCACTGTGGGGTGAGAAAGTATTCATACTCATTTAGATAGTTTGCCATTTTTTGTTGGGAAAAACCCTAACCATAATTATTAATTATCATTAGTTATGCATTAAAAAAAAATCCCAATTTTTTTTTCAACTTTCCATGTTTCAGGTGGGGGAAAGTCTGTTGATGCAATTAACAAAAATAAAAATTGCCCGACCACACCCCAAAAAAATCCAACTGATATTGACAATTTAAAAGATGAAATTTTCTAAAATATATTTGGGAGTCAAAAAACAAAATTTTTTAAATTTGTTTGTAATTTTAAATTTTTTTAACTATATGATCAATTGTTTTTATGTTTTATGTGAAGTACCTGAATTATTTTTTGATTGGTACTTTTTAATAAAACCCTTTTGCAGAGATTTGGGGAAAACCAAAATTTTTAAATCCAATTTTAAGGAGTAAAAACACATTGTTTTACTTGTTTTAAGAAAGGTTCGGTTAGAGTGAAACAATAATTTTTAAAAGAATGTTTTCAAAATTATATGGAGGAACCCAAAACTCCACAACCGAATATTGTATTTTTTTTTCATGGCTGTTGTACATGAAGGGTAAATCTTACTTTTTTTCGGGAAAAAATTTAATATTGTTTCATTTTTTGTAACTTGTTTGAAAAAGTTTTTTTTAAACATTTAAAAAACTTTTTAAAAATTTTAAGGGGAACAACTCTCCCCCCAAAATTCCATATTTTTTTGAAATTTTTTGATATAAAACAAATTTTTAATAAAAATGTTTAATTTGAATTTTTAAATCCTCAAATTTAAGATGAAGGGGAATAAATATATTTTTTTTGGTCCAGTTTTAAATTTTTTGAAGTCAAAACATATTGAAACCAAAAAAATTTTAAAAAAAATTTTTGATTAATTTTGAATTAATTTTTCTTTTAAATTTTTTTTAAAAATTTTTCTCTGTGTTTTGAGAGCATTTTTCTTTTCAGGAGTTTTTTTTTAATAAAAACAAAAATTATTAAAAACTAAATTAAAATTTTCTAATTTTAAGATTAAAGAAAAAAAATTGAAATATATTGTAAATTTTGTTCCAGGTAAAAATGAGCTCACTTTAATAAATTGTCATTCATTTTAAATCTTTTTTTAATTTATGTAAAATTACTGCATTTTAAAAGGAAGAAAACCCTTAACAACACCTTCCAAAGAGCACGGGGAACAGAAAAATTTGGGGGGGGACAATGGAAGGAAAATGATGTTGATATTTAATTTTTTGAATTTGAATAAGAAAGGAAAACATTTCTAAGAGGGAAATTTGTATTTTTGCCCCAAAATTTTGTATTCATTTTTCCTTGGGTTAATAGAAAATTTTCAGAACTCATTCGGGGAAAAACATTAAAAACCCAAAAAATTAGGTTTTTCACATGTATATAAAGTCTAAAAAAAAATCTGAAAAAAATCTAATAAAATCGTAATGACAGCCCTCAAGAGAAACAAAATGAAGAGAAAATTTCAATTTGTTTCTGGATTATGCTCCAAACTGGGCCTAATCACCTGAACAAGCTGCCCAAATGGGCTATATATGTTTTATATTATCAGAAAATATTTATTCCCTTTAATGATTGAGAACTTCAAATTATAATCAAATAAAAACAAAAACCCTCGTATTCGACATAAAAGCGAGATTCCATAAAAGAGTTCAACAATGATTTTTAAATTTTTGTTATATTTGAGGGAAATATTTTTTTCTAAATTCTGAGGTATTAAATTTATATCATGAAGTTTTAAAATTTAAAAATCAAATTAAAGTATATTATTGAAAATAATATATTTGATGAATTGAATGAACGGTTTGGAGGAATTATAAAATTTCCCCAACTGTCCAACGGAAATATTTTGGAACAGAAAGTACCAATTAATGCAATGTCCTGAAAAGTAAAATGTTTTTTTGGGTTTCCAAAAAACCCTACCACTAACGAAGAACTGAATGATTTAATAATTATTTCTGTACATTCTCACCCCAAGCCATCACTGAAAACTTTGAAAGTCCCCCAAATTAGCTCTGCCTGAAATTGGAAATGCAAAAATTGTTTTGTTATCCGTGTACAAACCAGTGAGTCTTGAGAGGGTTTGTGGGTGAGCGTCCGCCGCCGGACAATCCGCGGGGACGCGCCCCCCAGACAAGGCAACGGGGGAGCAACCTCATCCTCTGACCCCGGCCTGCACCAGCGGCCGAGCCAGCACCAGCGCCAGCACCAGCACCAGCGCAGTACCCACGCCCGCATCCCCCGGCCTGCGATCCCCAGCGGCTGCCTCTTCAGGTGGCCGCAGATAACGCTGAGCCGCCTTTGCGGCGGAAGTCTCACCCCCACATCCGCTAAAAAACGAGCCCCCCGCAGCGGCGGTTCCCCACACGTACCAAAAGATGTGGTAAAATTTTTCTAAATTACCTGTTTTCCCACCCTTAACCTAATTTTTTTTCTTATTTGAAATCGGTTCTGATCAATGCGTTTGAACTAAATTTCAATCACAATTCATCAAAGAATATTTTCATTTTAAAGATCATTTTTCGGCAGTGTCTGTCCTCTGAGAAGTTCCAAGATTTTATTTATAAATGAAGAAAATTTGCGATTTTTTTTACTTTCGCATCACTTTGCATGCAGTAAAAAAAATTTTTCGAATAAAATTTTTATTGAAGATCCTGATTTAAAGTGAACAATTCTTTTTCCATATGTTAAAAATACTTTAAAATTGGGTGTCAGAATTATGTTTTGTAGTATTTGATAAGGGAAAAAAATTTTTTGGACAAAACGTCTGTTGTCCGTTTGTTTGTCTTCGTGAACCAGCGGTTGAATCTTTAAAAAGGGTTTTCACCCAAAAATTGGGATTTCCGGATCGATCGCTGATGTTAAACCCCGAATTTGAAAAAGAAATTTTACTTTCGGAGTGTACTTTTTACAAGGACAATTTTTTTTTTTTTTTTTTACAATTAGAAATAGATTCAAATTTTTAGACTATACTTTTTTAAAAAAGGCGATTTTTAAAAATGGGCAAGCCGATTTTCAAAAAATCTGAATTTTTAAAGGTACAAATTTCAAAAAATTTTATGTTACCAGAGTCCCTTTAAAAATACATTTTCTTTAAAAGAAATGGGTTTTTCAAAATTAGATCTTTGATCGAAATTGTTTTTTAAAAAATTAGTAGTTTTATGAATACACAATTTTAAAAAAAAGATTTGCTCAAAATGGTCCCAAAATTTTTGATTTTTATGGGTAGGTAACATTTTATAAAATGGGGGGGTCGATTTGTATTAAATTCTGAATTTTCGGAATTGCTTGCTTATGATCATCTTTCATTTATTTACAATTTTTTTAATTTAATATTTTTATTTTGAATCACTTATTCCCAAAATAAACTGAAAGAATTAATGAATTTATAAATTAATGCGTTTTTTTTGAAATTTTAGATGGCGGCGTTGTGCACCTGGGCTAGTCAACAGAAGCACAGTAGAAAGGCATGTAAAAAAGACTTTTTCCCCCGAGACGAAAAAATTGACTTGTGGATTAGGGGGTTTCACTTTAATTGACTCCTTGATCAACATTTTTTTATGCTAAAACACTTCAGAAAGATGACAAAAGAAATCAACAAGAAAAATTTTAGATTTGTGTAATTGAGCTCGTTTGGGGCCCCCTGCAGTTGATTGAAGGAGACGTTTAATTAATTTAATTTACTCCCTATTCGAATTCAAACTAGGTTAAGAATATAAAAAAAATTTCCTTTGGGGAAAAAGGGTTTAACATCGCAATCCAAAGTGATGAATTTTTTAAAAAAGACAAAATAAAAAAAGAAGATTTTTGTAATTTTGGGAAAGAAATTCAAATAATTGGGGAGTTTTAAAATTTTAAAGATTGAAATTTTGTGTGTTGAATGTAAAGGAAAGGATGCATCTGAAAAAGGATCATTGTGTAGCGACATGATTTTATGAGGGGTCTTATTTCAGTTCTGACATTTGCTGAATGTATGATATCAATAACTTTAATTATTGATCATTATGTTTATTGATAAGATAATTTTTGGGGATAATTATCAGGTAATTCCAAAGAGTGGTTTGGGAAAATTTTCGCTAACCCTTTGACTAAGGAAAGGGGGAAAATTTACGAATGAAATGTCATAAACATAAGTACTATTAATAATTAACATTGTTTTATTCAAATAGTTTTACATCGAAAGAAATATATAAAAAGAGAATTATAAAAAAAAATAAAATAAGACAAACTAAGAGGAAATTATTAAAAAAAACAGTTTTAATACAAATCTTTTAAAATTTAAATTGAAGGAAACGTGTTTTGTTCCTTATTTTAAGGAAGATGTTGAATTTGAAGGTATTGTCTTAATTTTTTTAATAATTGAAGAATGGTGCCTTATTCATTTGGGATAGTAAGTCTTGAGAGACAATATCCTCATGAGTCATTTGTCTTGACAGAAAACCCCTATCTGTAGACAAACTAAGGCGAAATTTATCACCCCCAGGGGGTATAAATAAATCTGACAATATTGAAATACTGTTATGCTTACGACGAAACAGATTGTAACTATAATGATAGTTAAAGACAAATTATCGAATCTGAAAAGAAGATACAGGTAAGAAATAATTTGATATCAGTGACTTGAAATTTAGTCACAATGAAGGGTGAAATTTCTGGTGATGGAAACGAGACACAAAATTATAGGTTTTTTTTCCCTGAATGTTTGATTCAAATTATCTTAAATGTGATGTTCAGAGCGTATACTATTGTATGTAAGTGATATAGCAAGTCAGAAGTTGTGAATAAAATTAATTATAAATCATTACTAATGAGGTAACCACGTTTGAAAGTTCCGGTAAAGTAACAGTAGGTCTATATGTTCGCCAACTAACGCGATTTATTTAATCAAAGCATTTTAATATAGAAAAATAACGTTCATTTCTTCTTATAATTATATTATTATTAATATAATAATAATAATAATAATAAAAAAATAATAATAATGAATCAGTAATGTTTACACATTGTTGGTTCACAGGAAGACTGTTCCAAATAACAACGGGCTTTTCCCAAGTGTTTTTGCTATTTTTTTAAAGGGATCTGAATTTAAAACGTCCGACCATGCGGCAAGTATTTAAGATAGACTTGCATTAATATTAAAAGCCTTGAGGATTATAAATTTTTAAGGTTTTTTAACGTGATTTTCTATAAGTCCATTACTGGAGATAATTATTGGAGAATGAATATTTGGTCCTGTTTCCATTGATCTTTGATTGTAGGCCAGATCGCTGTATCCGATCCTTATTTTTTCCGAGAATGCTTTTTGCATGTTCCTGTGGAAGAAACTGCAAACATCAATAAGAAAAGAGTTTTTGACACCTTGAGAGTTATCACAATATTCGGCCTGTTATGTTCTAGAGTCTTGTCCTCCTCCAGGAGACAGGAGACTCCCCTTACAGTAGCACTGTCTGTGGGCAAGGAGGTTAGCGTACCCAGTAGTCAGAGCATTACGGGGTAGCGGTGCTGGCTGGTTAGTAAACCTGACAGTACTGCTCCGGTAAATCATCCATGCTGTACAGGTCTCGGCGGAGGAGTCAGACAAAGGGTTGTCTCACAACGTCCGTTAATCAGATACCTCGCTTATCCTTATTTCCAGGCTCCGCTTCCTACCCCTCCCACCTGCGGCACTGTCGGATGGTATCCCTGTCTAATGGGCATTATTTCCTCTTACGTGACCACATTACTGGTGTCTTTATTTATCAGACCTCTCTTCGTCCCTTCTGGTATTTCGACCCGACGCTGTTAGGTTGCGAGGGTGTCTTTCATTTTCTTTTCTTCCCTTTTCTCATTTTAAAATTTCCCTTATCTTCCTCGCGCTTCACTTTCTTGATTTTCCGAACAAGTAAGGGCAGACAAGGCTCTGAGGCGAGGGGGGTCGGCTTGTCTAGGGAAAGTAACCCGGGTTCTCCAGGTTGGAGGTTAGGCGTAGGCCAGCCCCACATTTGCAAAAAAAAACAGACGCTAAATATCCCAGTAATGAAGCAGGATTGTCCAGAAACGACTAGGAAACGAAAACGTTGTATGAGAAGGCATTAAATGTACAGGGTCTCAATATGAAAGAATAGAAGTGTTCAAGAATTAAAAGATGGGAATAGAAATTGCTGTGTTGTCAGAAACAAATAAAGAAGGACTGGGGAGAAGAAATAAAGACATATATATATATATATATATATATATATATATATATATATATATATATATATATATATATATATAGTGTCAACAAAGAATTTAGAGCTAAGAAAGGAATTCTTTTGTGGTGAAGAAATATAAGGTACATTAAGAGGTGGTCATGTGTGAGTGAGAATATTTTAAAAAATTTATTTTAAAATAAAGGTATTGAGATGGCATATATGCTCCAAATGACAATGCTACCGAATTGAGAAAGGTTTTTAATCAACTGAGGACGGTCTGGATGGGTACCAGACCGGAAGGACGTATTTTTTAATGGGAGAGTAGAGTAGGAAGGCATGGCATGACGAAGCTGTAGGAAGATAGGAGAAGTGATAAATGGAAATGGTGAACGATAATAGAAGTATGCACCCAGTACAGTTTAAAAGTATGGAATGGGATTTTAAACATACAGTCACAAATTCTCTTTCAGAGGAACTAGTAAAACCATAATAGATTACGTTGTCGCAAACGTAACAACAAAAAGTATTGTGAAGATTAGAGGAGCCTCTATAGGGGAGCTGAGTGTAAATCAGACCATCATTTATTGAAATAAAATTGTATGTTTCTATGAAACAAGACACAGCAATCGGAAATTCATATCGCATCCAGTACCATAGAAAAAGAATAAAAATGTGTTTGCTTGAAGATCCATTATATCCTTCCTATAAAGCTCAGATTAAAGAAACTGTTAGAAGTAACCAAACAACTACTCAAACACTTTGCGATGAACCGGGAGCGGTGCTCAGTGCATCGACTGATGTCACTGCAGCGCCTCGGGACCGGGGTCCTAATTTAGTCCTGAAGGGGAGGATTTTCGGACCCAGTTTTTCACCCGGTCGAATTCAGTCCCCGTCTGGAGGAGAATTTTAGCGCCGGCTGCTCTGATCGGTAGTTTTCCGTGGTTTCTCCGATCAAACCAGGCGAATGCCGGAGCAGTGCCCTACCAACGGGCCAGGACGCGCGCGATCTGCCTTCCTCATCCTTGTCCTATCCTCTCCCCACACACTTACACTACATGCACTACATTACCATATTCCGGGAGACCGATCGGGAGCTCAGAGCTTTCGGGTGGGGAAAAGAGACTGGGAAAAACAATACAGAGATTAAAAAAGGAAAAACATCCGGTCCGGAATTGGGAAACATTGAATTGTTGAAGCATGGCTCCAGTTTATTATTGATCTTCTTATCCGACTGTATAGTAGATATTTAATGGGAAAGAATTACCAAAGAACTTCAGACAAGGAAAATTTCTAACATCTACAAGAAAGATGATAGGGAAAAGAGTGCGAACTACAGAGGTTAATTGTCCTAGCAGTATTGGCTGAGTGTATGGAAAAAAATTAAAACCCGACTGAGAAGAGACTCATTGATGTCAAGGAACGGAGCACTTCGAGCGGGGCGTCTGATTTATAACATATTTATTAGTATTAGACAGGTAACCGACAAACGTCTCGCCCATAACTTGGGGACGCACCTTTGTTTATAGATCTGCAAGGCATATGACTGTTCCATTTGGGCTGAAGTTTTATCCACTGGAGACCTGGAAAGAACGGTGACTATGTAGATTGCATTTTTGTTGAAAATGTCATGTTTTACGAAAGTTTTCATGAATTTCTAGAAAACGAAAGTCTGATGGAAAATTCTCTTCACGTTGTAATCGCCATTAAATTTTAGGTTATTTCCCATGATTTAAGAAGAATCGGGCCGTCAAAATTAGAAAATTTCGGGAGGGGGGGTGTCGTTAAATTTTTCATTTTTAATAAAAAAAGAGAACTTTTCAATGAAAATTTTTGGAAACTAGGGGCAATATTTAAAGGGAGGCAAATCCAGTTTCAACATTTTATAAACTTCCAGAAAATCCCTTTTATTTACCCCTTCGAACGAAAAAATGTGCTCTAGAGACTCTTTTTTTATATAGTGTTTTTTTATAATTTTCCAAAATACGGTCATTTTTTTCTGGCTTACCCCCTAAACTATTCGCCGGGGAAAGCAGTTTGACAGTTGATTCTTTTTTTCCCCTTCCCCTGGGCTTTATTTTTTTAACTAGTTAACCAGGGAAAAAAAGCGATATTTAGATTGCATTTTTTGTAAATGGCGTGTGTACGAAAGTTTTTTAGAATTTCAAAAGAAAGTTTGATGGAAAATGTTTTTACCATTGTAAGTTTTCAAAATTGCTTGAATTAGGGGGCTCAAAATTTGAAAAATCGGGCTATGTCGAAATTTAAAATTGACATCGTTGAACTTTTTCTTTTTTAATGAGAATAGAGAATTGGTTTTTTATATATCCGAAACATGTCCAATATTTTAATTCTGGAGGCAAAATCCGTTTCAAATTTTAAAAACCAGGTTGAACTCATTTACCCTTTTCGGCCCGGAAAACTTGTTCACAAAAGATTGTTCTGACCCCATTTGCAGACATAACCCCAGGCCAAAACACTACCACCCCCGTGTTTCAAGTTGTCTGAAAATTATTTTTCCTGCAGCTCTGTATCTGGTTGACCCCACACCATTTCTCCCATCAGAGCCATAAATGTTAAATTTATCGTAAAGAAGAACCCCCCACATTTGCTTAAAAAAATGCTTTAGCGAATACGCGTTTCGGGTTTGTTTTCAAAAAAGGTTTTTCCCTTCCACAGCCAGAAAATCAGCTCTCCTTTCCCCAATTGTTTCAGGTGTATTTTTTCCGGGCACTTCAACCCGTACAAATTTTGGAGCACTTATTGGGGGTTTTTTCTTCAGCTCTCTGACATTAGGGGGCAGACGAATTCGACAAAGTCACGAATTTTTGGGCAAATTGAGACTGCGGGCCGGGGTTGGACCGCCGGGGAACACCGGATCAAGGGCGAGCGAATGGATAAAAGGCACATGACTGCGATGACGAGACTTGACAAATATAGTAATTAAGGAGGATTATCAGAAAAAAAGCACATTAAAGAATTCCCTGCAAAAGGTCAAGCCCCCGAAGGGGTTTTAGACGCGTTTCGTCAAGGTGAGACGGTTGTAGAAGGTTTAGACGCAACAAAAAAAAAGAGTTTTTATTTGTTCTGACAGGATTTAGGGGCGTCCAGATTGTCGCCGAAAGAATTTTAAATTTATCTCTGACTTTTTTATATTCCAACTGATTTTTTTTTGTAGCAAAAATAAAAGCTGGCAACTTTTCCCTTGCGTAGTGATAAACCACCAGCTGACGTTTTGGGGGTCTGTTTTTTCCCGACGCCCCATTGCTCGTTTTTGTTGAACCGTTTCACCGCCAAAAAACACTGGGGGAAACAGACTTTTTAAGGTTCCTCAGACTTTGACGGTGACGGGTCAACCTTGCCCCCTGAAAAAACGCCCGGGTTGAGGGCAACTGTCCGTCCCAATATTTTTTTTGAACCAAAATTGAATGATAATTAGTAAAAATTAATTTGTCTTTTTTTAACAAATTTTGGTTTTAAATTACAGCATGTTATTTTGTTGCGTCCATTTGACGAACGCGCCCAAGCCCCCTTAAGGGGGGTTGAGGGATTTTTTTAGTAATTCCCTTAAACCCAAGTCAAGTCTCGTCACGTCGACGTCAGGCTTTTTTCCTTTGGCCAGGGGGTCGACGGATCCCGGGGGCCGGCCCTACCCAACCAAGAACCCGAGCCAAAGCTTAACCCTTTGTGACTTCACGGAGCGATGAAAC